>CM040429.1:80555103-80887739 GCA_022702705.1 Papilionanthe hookeriana x Papilionanthe teres | reverse complement strand
AATATGTCAACCTTTGACGAAAAAGTCAGCTTTGGTCATAATGGTTAATTTCTGACCAATGACCATCCGTTGACCCAATGGGTGAACTTTTAACCAAAAATTTAATTTTGGTCAAAATAATCGATTTTTGACCTAATGACCGATTTTCGACCCGATAACTCGATCTCGACTAAAAATTCAACTTTGGTCAAAAATTTCAATCCTTGACCCAATGACCAACCCATTGACCTAATAGGTCAACTTTTGACCAAAAAGTCAACTATGGTCAATCTTTGACCCAATGACCTTAATAGGTGAACTTTTCACCAGAAAGTCAATTTTGGTCAAAAAAGTGAATTTTTGACATAGTGACCAACTCAATGGCCAAATAGGTCAACTTTTGACCAAAAAAGTAATTTTGGTCAAAATAGTCAATTTTTGATCTAATGACCACCCAATTGACCCATTAGGTTAACTTTTGACCAAAAAGTCAACTTTGGTCAAAATGGTCAATTTCTGACCCAATGACCAACCAATTGACCCAGTCGGTCAACTTTTGACAAAAAAGCAATTTTCGCCGAACTAGTCGATTTTTGACCTAATGACCAATTATTGACCCAATAAGTCGAAGTCGGACCAAAAAGTCAACTTTGGTCAAAATGGTCGATCCTTGACCCAATGACCGACCCGTTGACCCGGTAAGTCAACTTTAGACCAACAAGTCAAATATGGTCAAAAAGGCGATCTTCGACCTAATAGGTCGACTTCTAACAAAAAAGTCAATTTTGGTCGATAACGGATAAATTTTGACATAATGACCAAGCTCATTGACCTGATAAGTCAACTTTTAACCAAAAAGTTAATTTTGGTCAAAATTTTCTATTTGTGACCTAATGACAACCCAATTAACCCAATAGGTCAAATTTTGACGAAAAAGTCAATTTTTGTCAAAATAGTCAATTTTGGTCAAAATAGTTAATTTTTGACTTAATGACCAGTTGTTGACTCAGTAAGCCAATCTCTGACCAAAAGCCAACTTTGGTCAAAATGGTCGATTCTTAATCCAATAACCAGCCCATTGACCCGATATGTCCGCGTTTAACTAAAAAGTTGATTTTGGTCGAAATAGTCGATTGTTGATCTAATGAGTACCCCACCGACCCAATGGGTCGACTTTTCACCAAAATATCGATTTTGGTCAAAATATCTCAATCGTTGACACAATGACATACCCACCAAATTGGTCAACTTTTGACAAAAAGTAAATTTTGGTCTAAATAGGTAATTTTTAACCTAACAACCAGCCCATAGACCCATTACGTTAACTTTTGACCAAAAAGAAAACTTTGGTTACAATTATTAATTTCTGACCTAATAACCAACTCATTGACCCAATAGGTCAACTTTTGACCAAAAAGATAACTTTGGTCAAAATGGTCAATCCTTGACCGATTGAGCGGCCCATTGGTAAATAGGTCGACTTTTGACCATAAAGTCAATTTTAGTCAAAATAGTCAATATTTGACCAATGACCATCCCATTGACCAGATGAACTTTTAACCAAAAAGTCTACTTTGGTCAAAATGGTCAATCCTTGACCCAATAACCAACTCATTGAGCCAATAGGTTAACTTTTGACCAAAAAGTCAACTTTTGTCAACTTGATCAATCCTTGACCTAATCACCAACCCATTGAGCTAATTGGTCAAATTAGTCAATTTCGACCTAATGACCACCCGATGAACCAAAAGGTCGACTTTTGACCACGAAAGTCTATTCGGTCGAAATGGTCGATTTCTTACCCAATGACCGACCCATCGAACCAAAAGGTCAACTTTGACCAAAAAGTCAACTTTGGTTAAAATTATCAATCCTTAACCCAATTATCAACTCATTGACCCAACAGGTTAACTATTGACCAAAAAGTCAGTTTGGTCAAAATAGTTAATTTTTGACCAAATGGCCAATTATTGGCCCAATAAGTCAATCTATGACCAAAATGTCGACTTTGGTCGAAATGGTCAATCCTTGACCCAATGACCAACCCATAGACCTAATAGGACAACTTTTGACAGAAAATTTAACTTTGGTCAAAATGGTCGAACCTTAACCCGATGACCGACCCATTGACCCAATACGTCGAATTTTGACCAAAAATTAAATTTTGTTCATAATAGTCAAATTTTAACGTACTGACCCATTATTGACCTAATCAATCAATCTCTGACCAAATAGTCCACTTTGGTCAAAATGGTTAATCCTTGACCTAATGACCAACCCATTGACCTAATTGGTTAACTTCGACCAAAATATCAACTTTGATCAAAATGGTCGATCCTTGACCCGATGACAACCTATTGACCCCATAGGTCAACTTTCGATGAAAAAAACCAACTTTGAACATAATGGTCAATCCTTGACCCAATTACAAGCCCATTGACCTAATAGTACAACTTTTGACCAAACAGTCAACTTTGGTAAAAATGGTCAATCCTTGACCCAACGACCGAAACCATTTACCCGATAAGTCAAGTTTTGACCAAAAAGTCGGTTGGGTCAAAATAATCAATTTTGACCTAATGACAGTTTATTGACTCAATAAGTCAATCTTTGATCAAAAAGTCAACTTTGGCCAAAATAGTCAATCCTTGACCCAATGAACAAACCAATGACCCAATAGGTTAACCTCTTACCAAAATGTTAACATTGGTCAAAATGATCAATTCTTAACCCAAAGACCAACCTACTGACCAAATAGGTCAAATTTTAACCAAAAAGTTAATTTTGGTCAAAATAGTCATTTTTTGACTTAATGACCGATTATTGACCCAATAAGTCAATCTCTGATCAAAAAGTCAACTTAAGTTATAATGGTCAATCCTTGACCCAATGACCAACCCATTAACCCAAGAGTTCAACTTTTGACAAAACAGTTAACTTTGGTCAAAATGGTCATTCCTTGACCCATTGATAAGCCCAACCTAATAGGTCAACTTTTGACCAAAAAGTTAGTTTTGGTAAAAAAAAGTCAATTTTTGACCTAGTGATCAATTATTGACCAATAAGCCAATCTCTGACCAAAAAGTCAACTTTTGTCAAAATAGTCAATCATTTACCCGATGACTTAAGAGGTCGACTTCGACCGAATACTCGACTCTGGTTAAAAAGGTTAATCTTTGGCCCAATGCCCAACTCATTAATCCAGTAGGTCAACTTTTGAATAAAAGGTCGATTTTGGTCAAAATAGTCGATTTTTGACCTAATGACCGATTATTGACCCGATAAGTCGATCTCGACAAAAAGTCGACTTTGGTGAAAATGGTCGATCCTTGACCGAGGACCGACCCATTGACCAAATATTTCAACATTTGCGAATCAATCGATTTTGGTCAAAATGGTCTTTCCAGTCACCCGATGACTCTAATAGGTCGACATTTGACCAAAAGTGAATTTTGGTCAAAATTGTCGATTTTTGAATTAATGACCCGATTATTGACCCGATAAATCGATCTCGGACCAAAAAATCAACTTTGATCAAAATGGACAATCCTTAACCCAATGACAAACACATTGACCAAATAGGTCAACCTTTGAGCAAAAAGACAACTTTGGTCAAAATGGTCAATTGCTGCCTAAAAAGTCAATTTTGGCCACCCATTGACCTAATAGGTCAAATTTTTAATAAAAAGTCAATTTTGGCCAAAATTATCAATTTCTGACCCAATGACCAACCATTGATCCAAAATGTCAACTTCTGACCAAAAAGTTAATTTGGTCAAAATGGTCAATTTCTAACCTAATGAACAACTCGTTGACCTGATAGGTCGACTTTTGACCAAAAAGTCGACATCGAAAAAGCTGAGTCGATCCTTGACCTAATAATGACCAACCCATTGACCCAATAGGTTAACTTTTGACCAAAAAATCAATTTTGGTAAAATAACAATTGGAAAACTTTTGAACAAAAAACCATATTTGCTTAAAATGGCTAATTCTTGACCCAATGACCAACTCATTAACCAAATAGGTCAACTTTTGGCCAAAAAGTCAACTTTGATCAAAATGGTCCATATCTGACCCAATGACCACCCCATTGACCCAATGGTTCAACTTTTAACCAAAAATTCAATTTTAGTCAATGTAGTTAAATTTTGACCTAGTGACCAATTTTTTGACCCAATAAGTCAATCTTTGAACAAAAAGTTAACTTTGGTCAAAATGGTCAATCCTTGACCCAATGACCAGTCCATTTACCTAATAGGTCAACTATTGACAAAAAAGTCGACTTTAGTAAAAATGGTCGATCCTTGATCCGATGACTAACTCGATAACCTGATAGGTCGACATTTGACAAAAGTCGATTTTGTCGAAATAGTTAATTTTAGACGGAATGACCACCCATTGACACTGATAGGTCGACTTTCGACCAAAAGTAAACTTTGGTCAAAATGGTCGATTTACGTACGATGACCAACCATTGACCCAATTGATCAACTTTTGACCAAAAACTAAACTTTGGCAGAAGTTGTCGATCCTTGATCCGATGGCCCGACCCATAAACTTAATAGGTCGACTTTGACCGAAAAGTTAATTATTGGTTGAAATTACCGATTTTTAACCTAATGACCACCCCATTAACCCAATAGGTAAACTTTTAACCCAAAAGTCGAGTTTGGTCGAAATCTTGAATTTTCTGACCCAATGACCAACCCTTTCACCCAATAGGTCAACTTTTGACCAAAACTCAACTTTGGTCAAAATGGTAAATCCTTGACCTAATAACCAACACACGGACCCAATAGAGCAAATTTAGACTAAAAAGTGAATTTTGGTCAGAAATAGTCGATATTTGACCTAATTACCATCCCATTTACCTAATAGATCAACTTTTTACCAAAATGTACTGCTTTGGTCAAAATATTCGATTTATGACCTAATGACCACCCCATTTAACCAATGGGTCGACTTTTGACCAAAAATTCGATTTTGATCAAAATAGTCGATTTCGACCTAATAACCAATTATTGACCCAATAAGTCAATCTGTGACCAAAAAGTCAACTTTTGTCAAAATAATCAATCATTGGCCCAATGACCTAACAAGACAACTTTTGACCAAAAAGTCAACTTTGGTCAAAATGATCAAACCTTGACCCAAAAACAAGCCCATTGACCCATATTTCAACTTTTAACCAAAAAGTTAATTTTGGTCAAAATAGCCAATTTTTGACCTAATAAACACCCATTGACCCAATAAATTAACTTTTGACCAAAAGCCAAGTTTGGTCCAAAAGTCAAGTTTGGTCAAAATGGTAAATCCTTGGCCCAATGACTATCCCAATAGATCGACTTTTGACCAAAAAGTCAGTTTTGGTAAAAAATAGTCAATTTTTTACCTAGTGACCAATTATTGACCCAATCGGTCAACTTTTGACAAAAATGTCAACTTTGGTCAAAATGGTCTTTCCTCAACTCAATGACCAACCCATTGACCTAATCGATCGACTTTTAACCAAAAAGTCGATTTTGGTCGAAATAGTCGATTTTTGAATTAATGACTGATTAGTGACCTAATAAGTCGATCTCGACCAAAAAGTCGACTTTGGTCAAAATGGCCGATCCTTTATCCAATGACCGACCCATTGACCTAATAGGTCGACTTTTGAGTAAAAGTCGACTTTGGTCAAAATGGCCGATCATTGACCCAATGAAAAACCCATTAACCCAATAGGTCAACTTTTGACCAAAAAGTCAACTTTGGTAAAAATAGTCGATTTTTGACCAAATGACCACCACAGTAGGTCAACTCCTGACCAAAAAGTTAATTTTGGTCAAAATGGCCAATTTCTGACCCAATGACCAACCCATTGACCAAAAGGTTAACTTTTGACCAAAGAGTCATTTTTGGTCAAAGTGGTCTATTTTTGACCCAATGACCAACTCAATAACCGAAGCAGTCGATTTTATACCAAAAAATGAACTTTGGTCGACATGGTCGATTTAGTCACTAATGACCACCCGATTGACCCGATGGATCAACTTTTAAGTAAAAATTTAATTTTAGTCAAAATAGTAGCTTTTTGACCTAATGACCAATTACTGACCCAATAAGTCAATCTCTGACTAAAAAGTCAACATTGGTTAAAATGGTCAATCATTGACCGAATGAACAGACTTATTGACTGATAGGTAAATTTTTGACCAAAAGTCAATTTTTGACCTAATGACCGCTCTATTGACCCAATAGATCAATTTTTTACCAAAAAGTTAACTTTGGTCAAAATGGTCAATTCATTGATGCAATGATCACCCATTGACCCAATAGGTAAACTTCTGACAAAAAAGTCAACTTTGTTCAAAATGGTCAATGCTTGACCCATAACCAACCCATTGACTAAATAGGTTAACTTTTGACCAAAAGATCAATTTGGTCAAAATAGTGAATTTTGACCTAATGACCTCTCAATTGACACAATAGTATAACTTTGGTTACAATGATCAATTTTTAACCCGACGACCGACTCATTGACTCGATAGGTCAATATTTGACCAAAAAGTCAACTTCAGTTAAAATGATCATTCATTAACCCAATGACCAACTCATTGAGCAAATATATAAACTTTCTACCAAAAGTCAATTTTGGTCAAAATAGTTAATTCTTGACTAAATAACCAATAATTGACCCAATAAGCCAATCACTGACAAAAACGTAAACATTCGTCAAAATGAACAATCATTGACCCAATGACCAACCCATTGACCCAATATGTCAACTTTTGAGCAAAAAGTCAACTTTGGTCGAAATGGTCAATCCTTGACCCAATGACTAACCTATTGACCCTATAGGTCAATTTTTGACCAAAAAGTCAATTTTCGTCCAAAATAGTCAATTTTTTACCAAATGATCACTCATTGACCCAATAGGTCAACTTTTGACTAAAAAGTCAACTTTGGTCAAAATGATATATTTCTTACCTAATGACCAACCCATTGACCCAATAGGTCAACTTTTGACCAAAAAGTCAACTTTAGTTAAAATGGTCGATTTCGACCCGATGACCACTCCGTTGACCCGATGGGTCAACTTTTGACCAAAAATTTAATTTTAGCCGAAATAGTCGATTTTTACCTGCAATGACCGATTATAGACCCAGCAAGTCAATCCCTGACAAAATGTCAACTTTGGCAAAATGGTCAATCTTTGACCCAATGACCTACCCATTGACCCAACAGACAACTTTTGACCAAAAAGTCAATTTTTGTCAAAATCGTCAATTTTTGACACAATGACCAACAATTGACCCAACGGGTCAACTTTTGACCAAAAAGTCAACTTTGGTCAAATTGGTCGATTTTCGACCCAAATAATAACCCATTGACCCAATAGGTCAACCTTTAACCAAGAAGTCAACTTTGGTCAAAATGGTTAATTCTTGGCCCAAAAACCAACTCTTTGACCCAATAGGACAACTTTTAACCAAAAAGACTGTTTTGGTCAAAATAGTTAATTTTTGACCTAATGACCGATTATTGACCCAATAAGTCAATCTCTTACTAAAAAGTTAACTTTGGTCAAAATGGGTCAACTTTTGACCAAAAATTCTATTTTGGTCAAAATAGGTTAACTATTAACCAAAAAGTCATCTTTGGTCAAAATGGTCAATTTTTGACCCAATGACCACCCTGTTGACCCAATGGGGTAACTTTTGACCAAAAATTCAATTTTTATTCAAATAGACAATTTTTGACCAAATGACCAATTATTGACCCAATAAGTCAATCTTTGACGAAAAAGTCAACTTTGGAAAAAATGGTTAATTTTTGACCAAATGACTAACCCATTGACCCAATATATCAAATTTTGGCCAAAAAGACATGTTTATTCAAAATGGTCAATTATTGACTCCATTACCAACTCATTAACCAAATTGGTAAAATTTTGACCAAAAAGTGAACTTTGGACAAGATGATCGATTTCGACCCATAATGACCTACGTTGACCCGATGGATTGACTTTGAAAAAAAATTTAATTTTGGTAAAAATAATCGATTTTGACCTAATGACAATTTATTGACCCAATAAGTAAATCTCGACCAAAAAGTCGACATCGGTCAAAATGGTCGATCACGGACCCGATGACCATCCCATTGACCCAAAGGTCGACTTTTGGCTAAAAAGTAAACTTTAGTCGAAATAGTCGATCCTTGACACGATGACCAACCCATTGACACAATAGGTCGACATTTGACCAAAAAGTTAATTTTGGTCAATATAGTCAATTTTTTACCTAATGACCACCCCATTAACCCAATATGTTATCTTTTGACCAAAAGTCAACTTTGGTCAAATTGGTCAATTTCTGACCAATTGACCACCCCATTGACCCGATGGGTTCACTTTTGAATAAAAATTCAATTTTGGTAAAAAAAGACAATTTTTGACCTAATGACCAATTATTGACCCAGTATGTCGATCTGCGCCGAAAAGTCGACTTAGGTCGAATTGATCGATCCTCGACCCGATGACAAACCCATTGACCCGGTAGAGTCGACTTTTAACTAAAAAGTCTCATTTTTAGTCGAAATAGTCGATTTTTGACACGGTGACCAACCATTGACCCAGTAGGACAATTTTTGACTAAAAAGCAAATTTTTGTTAAAATGGTCAATTTTTGGCCCAATGACCAACCCGTTGACCCAATAGATCAACTTTTGACCAAATAGTTCTCTTTGATCAAAATGGTCAATTCTTGACCCAATTTCGAACTCATTGACCAAATATGTCAACCTTTGACGAAAAAGTCAGCTTTGGTCATAATGGTTAATTTCTGACCAATGACCATCCGTTGACCCCGATGGGTGAACTTTTAACCAAAAATTTAATTTTGGTCAAAATAATCGATTTTTGACCTAATGACCGATTTTTGACCCGATAACTCGATCTCGACTAAAAATTCAACTTTGGTCGAAAATTTGATCCTTGACCCGATAACCGACCCATTGACCTGTGCGTCGACTTTTGACCAAAGTCGACTATAGTCGATCTTTGGCCCGATGACCTTAATAGGTGAACTTTTCACCGAGAAAGTCGATTTTGGTCAAAAAAGTTAATTTTTGACATAGTGACCAACTCATTGGCCAAATAGGTCAACTTTTGACCAAAAAAGTAATTTTGGTCAAAATAGTCAATTTTTGATCTAATGACCACCCAATTGACCCATTAGGTTAACTTTTGACCAAAAAGTCAACTTTGGTCAAAATGGTCGATTTCGACCCGATGACCGACCAATTGACTCGATAGAGTCGACTTTTGACAAAAAAGCAATTTTCGCCGAAACTAGTCAATTTTGACCTAATGACCATTTATTGACCCAATAAGTCGAAGTCGGACCAAAAAGTCGACTTTGGTCAAAATGGTCGATCCTTGACCCAATGACCAGACCCGTTGACCCGGTAAGTCGACTTTAGACCAACAAGTCGAATATGGTCAAAATGGCGATCTTTGACCTAATAGGTCGACTTAACAAAAAAGTCGATTTTGGTCGATAACGAGATAAATTTTGACATAATGACCGAGCTCATTGACCCGATAGGTCAACTTTTAACCAAAAAGTTAATTTTGGTCAAAATTTTCTATTTGTGACCTAATGACAACCCAATTAACCCAATAGGTCAAATTTTGACGAAAAAGTCAATTTTGGTCAAAAAAGTTAATTTTGGTTAAAATGGCCAATTTCTGACCCAATGACCAACCCATTGACCAAAAGGTTAACTTTTGACCAAAGAGTCATTTTTGGTCAAAGTGGTCTATTTTTGACCCAATGACCAACTCAATAACCAAACAGGTCAATTTTATACCAAAAAATGAACTTTGGTCAACATGGTCGATTTCGTCTACTAATGACCTCACGTTGACCCAATGGATCAACTTTTAAGTAAAAATTTAATTTTAGTCAAAATAGTAGCTTTTTGACCTAATGACCAATTACTGACCCAATAAGTCAATCTCTGACTAAAAAGTCAACTTTGGTTAAAATGGTCAATCTTTGACCGAATGAACAACCTATTGACCCAATAGGTAAATTTTTGACCAAAAGTCAATTTTTGACCTAATGACCGCTTTATTGACCCAATAGATCAATTTTTTACCAAAAAGTTAACTTTGGTCAAAATGGTCAATTCATTGACGCAATGATCACCCATTGACCCAATAGGTAAACTTCTAACAAAAAAGTCAACTTTGTTCAAAATGGTCAATGCTTGACCCATGACCAACCCATTGACCAAATAGGTTAACTTTTGACCAAAAAGTCAATTTGGTCAAAATAGTGAATTTTTGACCTAACGACCTCTCCATTGACACAATAGGATAACTTTGGTTACAATGATCAATTTTTAACCCAACGACCAACTCATTGACTCAATAGGTCAATATTTGACCAAAAAGTCAACTTCATTTAAAATGATCATTCATTGACCCAATGACCAACTCATTGAGCAAATATATAAACTTTCTACCAAAAGTCAATTTTGGTCAAAATAGTTAATTCTTGACTAAATTACCAATTATTGACCCAATAAGCCAATCACTGACAAAAATGTCAACATTCGTCAAAATGAACAATCATTGACCCAATGACCAACCCATTGACCCAATATGTCAACTTTTGAGCAAAAAGTCAACTTTGGTCGAAATGGTCAATCCTTGACCCAATGACTAACCTATTGACCCTATAGGTCAATTTTTGACCAAAAAGTCAATTTTCATCCAAAATAGTCAATTTTTTACCAAATGATCACTCATTGACCCAATAGGTCAACTTTTGACTAAATAGTCAACTTTGGTCAAAATGATATATTTCTTACCCAATGACCAACCCATTGACCCAATAGGTCAACTTTTGACCAAAAAGTCAACTTTAGTTAAAATGGTCAATTTAGACCCGATGACCACTCAGTTGACTTGATGGATCGACTTTTGACTAAAAATTTAATTTTAGCGAAAATAATCGATTTTTAACTACGATGACCGATTATAGACTTAGCAAATCGATCTCGACAAAATGTCGACTTTGGCAAAATGAGTCGATCCTTGACCCGATGACCTACCGCATTGACCAGCAGACAACTTTTGACCAAAAAGTCGATTTTTGTCAAAATCGTCGATTTTTGACACTGATGACCGACAATTGATCTAGCGAATTGACTTTTGACCAAAAAGTCAACTTTGCTCAAATTGGTCGATTTCCGACCCAAATAATAACCCATTGACCCAATAGGTCAACCTTTAACCAAGAAGTCAGCTTTAGTCAAAATGGTTAATTCTTGGCCCAATAACCAACTCTTTGACCCAATAGGACAACTTTTAACCAAAAAGACTGTTTTGGTCAAAATAGTTAATTTTGACCTAATGATGGATTATTGACCCGAAAAGTCGATCTCTTACTAAAAGTTAACTTTGGTCAAAATGAGTGCATCCTTGACCCAGGAACGACCCATTGACCCGATAGGTCTTCTTTTGACGAGAAGTCGATCTAGGTCGAAAATGGTCGATTCTTGACAATAATGACCGACCCATTGTCGAAATAGGTCAACTTTTGACCAAAAAGCCAATTTAGTTAAAATAGTTATTTGTTGACTACGATGACCAATTATTGACCCAATAAGTCAATATCTGACCAAAAAGTTAACTTTTGTCATATTGGCTAATCCTTGGCCCAATGACCAACCCATTGACCCAGAGTTCGACTTTTGACCAAACGATCAACTTTGATAAAAAGGTCATTTCCGACTCGATGATCGACCCATTGACCCAATAGGTCAACTTTTGACCAAAAAGACAGTTTTAGTCAAAATAGTTAATTTTTGACCTAATGACCTTTCATTGACCCAATATGTCAATTTTGGTCAAATTGATCAATTATTGACCCAATGACCAACCCATCGACCTAATATATTAACTTTCTACCAAAAAGTCAATTTTGGTGAAAATAGTTAATTTTTAACCTAAAACCCAATTATTGACCCGATAAGCCGATCTCTAACCAAAACGTCGACTTTGGTCGAAATGAGTCGATCCTTGACCTAATGGCCGACCCATTGTCCCGATATGTCGACTTTTGAGCAAAAACTCAGCTTGGTCAAAATGGTCAAATATTGACCTAATGATTAACCCATTGACCCAATGAACAACCCATTGACCCAATAAGTCAATCCCTGACCAAAATGTCAACTTTGGTCAGAATGGTCAATCCTTGACGCAGTGACTTACCCTTTGACCCAATAGGTCAACTTTTGACCAAAAAGTCAACTTTGGTTGAAATGACCAATCCTTGACCCAATGAACAACCCATTGACCTAATTGGACAACTTTTAAACAAAAACTTATTTTTGGTCAGAATAGTCAACTTTGACCTATGACCGAGTGCTGAACCTATATGTCATTCTTTGACTAGAAAGTCGACTTTAGTCGAAATGGTCGATTTCGACCCGATAATCGACCCATGGCCCAATAAGTCGACTTTTGACCAAATAGTCGACTTTGGACAAAATGGTGAATCCTTGACCCAATGACCAACCCACTGACCCAATAGATCAACTTTTAACTAAAAAGTCAATTTTTAACCTAATGACTAATTATTGACCCAGTAGGTCAACTTTCGACCTAAATGTCAACTTTGGTCAAAATGGTGCATGTTTGACCCGATGACCGACCGATTGACCAAAAAGTTAACTTTTGCAAAAATGGTCGATCCTTGACGATGTCTAACCCATTGACCCGATAGGCCGACTTTTGACTAAAATGTAAATTTTTGTCAAAATTGTCACTTTTACCTAAAGACCGATTGTTGACCCAATAAATCATATTCTAACAAAAAAGCTGACTTTGGTCGAAATGATCATTCCTTCGACCCGAGTGACTAACCTAATAACTTGATTGGTCGACTTTTGACCGACAAGTCGATTTTGGTCGAAATGGTCGATTTCGACCCAATCACCAACACATTGACCCGATGGTCGACTTTTGACCAAAAAGTTAACTTTCGCCAAAATGGTCGATCCTTGATCCGATGGCGACCCATTGACCCGAAAGGTCAACTTTTGACCCAAAAGATAATTTTTGTTAGAATGGTCAATTTTTGACCTAATGAAAACCTCATTGACCAAAATTTGTCAACTTTTGTCCAAAAAGTCAACTATAGTCAAAATGTTCGATCCTTGACCTATTGACCAAATATGTCAACTTGACCAAAAAATCGACTTTGAATGAAAATGGCCGATTCTTGGCAGTATTACTCAACCCGTTCACCCGTTAAGTCAACATGTGACCAAAAAGTCGACTTTGGTCGCATTAGTCGAATTCTGCTCTAATGACCGATTATTTACCTAAATAGGTCAAGTTTTGACCTAAAAGTCAACTTTGATCAAAATGGTCTATCTTTGACCCAATGACCAACCCATTGACACAATAGGTTAACTTTAGACCAAAAACTTAACTTTGGTTAAAATGATCAATTCTTGACCCAATGACCAAACCATGGACCCAATAGGTCTACTTTTGACCAAAAACTGAATTTTTAACAAAATTATCAATTTTTGACCTAACGACCACCTCATTGACTTAAATAGGTCAACTTTTGACAAAAAGTCAACGTTGGTCAAATGGTCAATTTCTGACTCAATAACCACCTCATTAACCCGATGGTCAACTTTTGACCAAAAATTCAAATTTGGTCAAAATAATTAATTTTTGATCTAATGGCCAATTATTGACCCAATTAGTAAATCTACGACAAAAAGGTCAACTTTGGTCAAAATGGTCGATCATTGACCAAATGACCAACTTATTGACCCAAAGGTCGACTTCGACCAAATTGTCGACTTTGGTCGAAATGGTCAATTCTTGACCCAATGACCAACCCATTGACCCAATAGGTCAACTTTTGATCAAAAAGTTAATTTTGGTCAAAATAGTCAATTTTTTACTTAATGACCAATTATTGACCCAGTAAGTCATTCTCTGACAAAAAAACCAACTTTGGACAAAATGGTCAATCCTTGACCCATTGACCAACCCATTGACCTGATGAAGTCGACTTTTTACCAAAAAGTCGACTTTGGTCGAAATAGTTAATCTGTTACTCGAATGACAAACCCATTAACATAATAGGTTAACTTTTAACCGAAAAGTCGATTTTGGTTAAAATAGTCGATTTATGAATTATTGAGCAAGTATTGATCCAATAAGTAAATCTCTGACTAAAAAGTCAACATTGGTCATAATGGTCAATCCTTGACCCAATGACCAACCCATTGACCCAATTGTTTATGTTTTGACTAAACAGTCAACATTGGTCAAAATGGTTATTCCTTGATCCAAAGACCGACTAATTGACCTAATAGGTCACCTTTTAACCAAAAGTCGATTTTGAGTCGATATAGTCGATTTTAGATTAATTTCCGATTATTCGCGCAATAAGTCGATCTCTGACCAAAAAGTTAACTTTGGTTAAAATGGTGAATCCTCGACCCGATAACTTGACCCATAGACCGAATAGTTCAACTTTTGAGCAAAAGGTCAACTTTGGTCAAAATTGTCAATCCTTGACAGGATGAAAAAACCATTGACCCAATACGTCAACTTTTGACCAAAAAGTCAATTTTGGTTAAAATAGTTAATTTTTGACCAAATTACCAATTATTTACCCAATAAGTTAATCTCTGACCAAATAATCGACTTTGGTCAAAATGGTCGATCCTTGACCCGATAATAAACCCATTGACTGATAAGTCGACTTTTGACCAAAAAGTCAATTTTGGTCAAAATAATAAATTTTTGACCTAGTGACCACCCATTAACCCAATAGGTCAACTTTTGACAAAAAAGTCAACTTTGGTAAAAATGGTCATTTTTTGACCCAATGACCAACCCATTGACCCAATAGATCAAAGTTTGACCAAAAGGTCATCTTCGATGAAAATAGTCAATCATTGACCCAAATACGAACTCATTGACCAAATAAGTCAACTTTTGACCAAAAAGTCAACTTTTGACCAAATAGTCAATTTTTGACCAAATGACCACCCGTTCACTAAATGGGTCAAATTTTGACAAAAATTTAATCTTGGTCAAAATAATCAAATTTTGACCTAATGACCGATTATTGACCCGATAAGTCGATCTCGACCAAAAGACAGACATTGAGTCGAAATGGGCAATCCTTGACGAATGACCGACCCATTGACCCGATAGGTCAACTTTTGAACAAAAAGTCGACTTTGGTCAAAATGAAGCGATCCTTAACCCAAAGACTAACCCATTGACCCAAGAGATTCGACTTTTAACCAAAAAATCAATTTTGGTCAAAATAGATAATTTTATCTAAGGACCAATTGTTGACCCAGTAAGCCAATCTCTGACCAAAAAGTCAACTTTGGCCAAAATGGTATATCCTTGACCCATTGACCAACCCATTGACCCAATAGGTCAATTTTTTACCAAAAAGTCAACTTTGGTCAAAATGATCAATCCTTGAACCAATGACCAACCCATTTGCCTAATAGGTCAACTTTTAACCAAAAAGACAATTTTAGTCAGAATAGTCAAATTCTGAATTAATAACCAATTATTGACCCAATAAGTCAATCTCTGACCAAAAACTCGATCTTGGTTAAAATTGTCGATCCTTGACGAGACTCGATGACCCGATAGGTCAACTTTTGACCAAATAGTCGATTCTAGTCAAAATGGTCGATTTTTGAATGAATGACCACCCATTGACTCGATAGGTTAACTTTTAACCAAAAAATCATTTTTTTACCCAAAGACCAACCTATTGACCCAAAATATCAACTTTTGACCAAAATGTCATCTTTGGTTCAAATGGTCAATTCTTGACCCAATTACGAACTCATTGACCAAATAGTTCAACCTTTGACCAAAAAGTTAACTTTTGTCAAAATGGTCAATTTCTGACCCATTGACTACCCCGTTGACCCAATGGGTCAACTTTTGACCAAAAAATTAATTTTGGTCAAAATAATTAATTTTTGACATAATGACCAAAAAGTCAATTTTTTGAATTAATGACAAAATATTGACCCAATAAGTCAATCTCTGACTAAAGAGTCAACTTTGGTCAAAATGGTCGATACTTGACCCAATGAAAAACCTATTGCCAAATAGGTCAAGTTTTGACCAAAAAGTTAATTTTGGTCAAAATAGTTAATTTTTAACCTAATGACAACCTATTGACACAATAGGTCAACTTTTGACCAAAAAGTCAACTTTGGTCAAAATGGTCAATTTTTTACCCAATGATCAACTCATTGACCCAATAGATCAACTTTTGACCAAAAACTCATTTTCGGTCAAAATGGTAAATTCTTGACCCAATTACCACCTCATTAACCAAATATGTCAACCTTTGACCAAAAGGCCAACTTTGGTCAAAATTGTTAATTTTTAACCTCGTTGACCTAATGGGTCAACTTTTGTCGAAAAATTTAATTTTGGTCAAAATAATTAATTTTTTACATAATGATCAATTATTGAGCTAATAAGTCAATCGTTGATAAAAAAGTCAACTTTGGTCAAAATGGTCCATCCTTGACCCAATGACCAACCCATTGACCCAATAGGTCAACTTTTAACCAAAATGTCAACTTTGGTCAAAATGGTCAATCTTTGACCCAATGACCAACCCATTGACCCAATTGGTCATCTTTTGACCAAAAAGTTAATTTTGGTTAAAATAGTCTAGCCAATCTCTGACCAAAAGTCAACTTTAGTTGAAATGGATAATCTTTGACCCAATGACCAACCCAATAACCCAATAGGTGAACTTTTAACGAAAATGTCAACTTTGGTCAAAATGGTCGAATATTGACCCATTGACCCAATAGGTCAACTTTTGACCAAAATAGTCAAATTTTGACCCAATGACCACATATTGATCAAATAGGTTAACTTTTGACCAAAAAGTCTACTTTGATCAAAATGGTTAATTTTGACCCAATGGCCAACCCTTTGACCCAACAGGTCAACTTTCGACCCAGAAGTCAACATTGGTCAAAATGTTCAATTCTTGACCCAATGACCAACGCATTGACCCAGTAAGTCATCATTTGAACAAATAGTCAATTTTGACCTAATGACCAATTATTGACCCAATAAGTCAATCTCTGACCAAAATCTCAACTTTGGTCATAATGGTTAATCCTTGACCCAATGACAAACCCATTGCCCAGTAGGTCTACTTTTGACCAAAGTCAACTTTTGTCAAAAAGGTAAATCCTTTACCATTTGACCAACACACTGACCCAATAGATTGACTTTTGACTAAAAAGTCAGTTTTGGTCAAAATAGTAAATTTTTGACTTAATGACCAATTATTGACCCAATAGGTCAACTTTTGACCAAAAAGTCAACTTTCGCCAGAATGGTCAATCCTTGACCCATTGACCAACCCATTGATGAAATAGGTCGACTTTTTACAAAAAGTCAACTTTGGTCGAAATTAGTCGATCCTTAACCTAATGAGAAACTCATTGACCCAAAAGGACAACTTTTGACCAAAAAGTCGATTTTGGTTAATATTGTCGATTATTTACTTAATGATCACCGCAATGACCCGAAAGGTCAACTTTTGACCAAAAAGTCAAATTTTGTCGAAATGATCAATTTCTGACACAATGCCTAAATGTCAACTTTGGTGAAAAAAGTCAAAATGGATTGACATTTGACCAAAAAACTCATTTTTGGTCAAAATGGAAAATTCTAGACTTAATGACCAATTATTGACCCAATAGGTCAACTTTTGACCAAAAAGTCAGCTTTGGACAAGATGGTCAATCCTTGACCCATTGACCAACCCATTAACCCAAATGGGTAACTTTTGTCCAAAAGCGATTTTGGTCGAAATTATCGATTTTTTACACTAATGACCACCTCATTGACCCGGAAAGTCGACTTTTGACCAAAAAGTCAAATTTGATAAAAAGGTCAATTTCTGACACAATACCAACTCATTGACCAAATACATTAACTTTTAACCATAAAGTCAACTTTGGTCAAAATGGTCAATCCTTGACCCAAAGACAAACCCATTGACCCAATAGGTCAACTTTTGACAAAAAAAATCTTTTTTGGTCAAAATAATCAATTTTTAACCTAATGAGGAAAGATGTCAACTTTTGACCAAAAAGTAAATTTTGGTCAAAATAGTCAATTTTTGACCTAATTACCACCCATTAATCCAATAGGTCAACATTTAACCAAAAAGTTAACTTAGGTCAAAATGTTCATTTTTTGACCTAATGACCAACCCATTGACCCAATAGATCAAATTTTGTCCAAAATGTCATCTCCGTTATACATGGTCAATTCTTGACCCAATTACCAACTCATTGACCAAATAGGTCGACTTTTGACCAAAAGCCGACTTTGGTCAAAATGGTCGATTTCGGACCCGATGACCACCCCTTGACCCGATGGGTCGACTTTTAACAAAAAATTTAATTTTGCTCGAAATAATCGATGTTTGAACTAACGACGATTTATTGACCTAATAAGTCGATCTCGACCGAAAAGTCAGCATTGGTTTCCATGACCCAATGACCAACCATTGACCCAATATGTCAACTTTTGACCAAAAAGTCAACGTTGGTCAAAATGGGCAATCATTGACCTAATGACTAACTCATTGACCCAATGAGTCAACTTTTGACAAAAAAATCAATTTTGGTCAAAATAGTCAATTTTTGACTTAATGACAAATTATTGACCCAGTAAGCCAATCTCTGATAAAAAAGTCAACTTTGGTCAAAATGGTATAGTCTTGATCAATGACCAACCGATTAACTCAATAGGTGAATATTTGACAAAAAATTCAACTTTGGTCAAAATGATCAATGCTTGAGCCAATGACCAACCCATTGGCCTAATAAGTCAAATTTTGACAAAAAGTCAATTTTAGTCAAAATAGTCAATTTTTAGCAGAATGACGACCCATTGCCCCAATAGCTCAACTTTTGACCAAAAAGTCAACTTTGGTCAGAATAGTCAATTTTTGACCTAATGACCAATCCTTTGGCCCAATCGATCAACTTTTGACCAAAAAGTCATCTTTAGTCAAAAGGGACAATTCTTGATCCAATTACGAACTCATTGACCAAATAGTTAAACTTTTTACCAAAAAGTCAACTTTCGTAAAAATAGTCATTTTCGACCCGATGACCACCCCGTTGACTAATGGGACAAGTTTTGATCAAAAATTTAATTTTGGTCAAAATACTTAACTTTTGACCTAATGACCGAAATAGTCGAATTTTTGTAATAATTTTCGACCGAATAAGTCGATCTCGGACCAAAAGTCAACTTTGGTCGAAATGGTCGATCCTTGACCCGATAATGAACACATTGCCCGATAGGTCGATTTTTGACCAAAAAGAAAATTTTGGTCAAAATAGTCGACTCTTGACCAAAAAGTCGACTTTAGTCGAAATGGTCGATTTTTACCCAATGACCAACTCATTGACCCAATAGATCAACTTTTGACCAAAAAGTCATCTTCGGTCAAAATGGACAATTCTTGACCCAATTACAAACTTATTGACCAAATAGGTTAAATTGTGACAAAAATGTCAACTTTACTAAAAATTGTCAATTTCAGACGCAATGACAACTCCGTTGACCCAATGGGTAAAGTTTTGACCAAAAATTTAATTTTGGTCAAAATAATCAATTTATGCCCGAATGACCAATTATTGACCTAATAAGTCAATCATTGACCAAAAAGTCAACTTTGGTCAAAATGGTCAATTCTTGACCCAATGACCAACCCATTAACCCAATAGGTCAACTTTTGACCAAAAAGTCAACTTTGGTTAAAATGGTCAATGTTTGACTAGTTGACCGACCCATTGACCTGATAGGTCATCTTTTGACCAAAAAGTCAATTTTGGTCAAAATAGTCGATTTTTGACCTAATGACCGATTATTGAACTAGTAAGCCGATATCGACCAAAAAGTCGAATTAGGTCGAAATGGACGATCCTTGACCCGATGATCGCCCATTGACCCAAGAGGTCAACTTTTGACCAAAAAGTCAACTTTGGTCAAAATGATCAATCCCTGAGCCAATGACCAACCCATTGGCCAAATAGGTCAAGTTTTGACAAAAAAGTCAATTTTGGTCAAAATAGTCAATTTTTAAATTAATGACCAATTATTGACCCAATAAGCCAATCTCTGACCAAAAAGTCAGCTTTGGTCAAAATAGTCAATCCTACACCCAATGAGAAACCCATTGACCCAATTAGTCAAACTTTGAACAAAAAGTCAATTTTGGTCAAAATAGTCAATTTTTGACATAATGGCCACCCATTGACCAACATGTCAATTTTTGACCAAAAAGTCAACTTTGGTCAAAATGGTTAATTTTTGACCCAATGACCAACACATTGACCCAATAGGTCAACTTTTGACTAAAAAGTCATTATGGGTCAAAATGCCTATTCTTCACATAGTTACCAACTCATTGACCAAATATGTCAACTTTTAACAAAAAAGTCAACTTTGGTCAAAATGGTCAATTTGTGATCCAATGACTACCCCGTTGACCCAATGGGTTAACTTTTGATAAAATTTAATTTTACTCAAAATAGTCATTTTTTAACCAAATGAACAATTATTGACCCAATAAGCCGATCTCTAACCAAAAAGTCGACATTGGTCGAAATGGTCGATCCTTGACCCGATGATCGAACACATTTACCTGATAGAGTCGACTTTTGACCAAAAACTCGACTTTGGTCAAAATAGTCGATTTTGACCTAATGACCCATTAATCCAATAGGTCGACTTTTAACCAAAAATTGACTTTGGTCAAAATGGTCATTTTTAACCTGATGACCGACCCATTGATATAATAGATCAATTTTGACCAAAAAGTAATATTCGTTATAAACGGTCGATTCTTGATCTGATTACTGACTCATTGACCAAATAGATCGACTTTTGACCAAAAGTCAACTTTGGTCAAAATGGTCGATTTCGAACTGATAACTGCCCGTCGACCCAAAGATTGACTTTTGACCAAAAATTTAATTTTGTTCAAAATAATCGATTTTTGACCTAATGACCGATTATTGACCCGATAAGTGAACTTTTGGCCAAAAATCAACTTTGGTTAAAATGGGCGATCCTTGACCGAATGAGTAACCCATTGACCCGATAGGTCGACTTTTGAGCAAAAAATCATTTTTAGTCAAAATAGTTAATTTTGACTATCAATGTAATTATTGACCCGATAAGCGATTTTGATCAAAACGTCGACTTTGGTCAAAATAATTACATCATGACCAAATGACCAGCCGATTTACCCAATAAGCCAACATTTGACCAAAAAGTCAACTTTGGTCAAAATGATCAAAGCTTGAGCTAATGACCAACCCATTGGCCTAATAAGTTAACTTTTGACCAAAAAGTCACTTTTGATTAAAATAATCAATTTTTGACTTAATGACCACCCATTGACCCCGATAGAGTCGACTTTTGACCAAAAAGTCAACTTCGTCAAAATGGTCGATTTTTGATCCAGATGACGAGCCCATTTGCCCAATTGATCAACTTTCGACCAAAAAATCATCTTTGGTCAAAATGGTCAATTCTTGACCCAATTAAGAACACATTGACCAAATAGGTCAACTCTTTACCAAAAAGTCAACTTTGGTCAAAATGGTCAATTTCTGACCCAATGACCATCCCGTTGACCCAATGGGTTAACTTTTAACTAAAAATTTAATTTTGGTCAAAATAATTAATTTTTGACTCTTGGCGAAATAGTCGATTTTTTGTTTTAATGACGATTTTGATCGAATAAGTCGATCTTTAACCAAAAGTCGACTTTGATCAAAATGGTCGATCTTTGACCCGATAACAAACCCATTGCCCGATAGTTCGACTTTTGACCAAAAAGATAATTTTGGTCGATATTATCGATTTTGACTAATGACGCTCATTAATGAAATGCAAGTCGACTTTTGACCAAAAAGTCGACTTTGGTCAAAATGGTCGATTTTTACCCAATGACGAATTCATTGACCCGAAGAATTAACTTTTGACCAAAATGTCATCTTCGGTCAAAATGGTCGATTCTTGACCGATACCGACTCATTGACCAATAGATCGAATTGTGACCGAAAAGTCAACTTTAGTCAAAATGGTTAATTTCGACCCCGATGACCACCCGTTGACCTAAGGGTTAACTTTTGACCAAAATTTTAATTTTGGTCGAATTAGATAATTTTTGTCCTCATGACCGATTATAGACCCGGTAAGTCGATCTCGACGAAAAGTCAACTTTGGTCAAAATGGTCAATCCTTGACCCTATGACCAACCCATTGACCCAATAGGTCAACTTTTGACCAAAAAGCCAATTGTGGTAAAAATCGTCAATTTCTGACACAATGATCACCCATTGACCCAACGGGTCAACTTTTGACCAAAAAGTCAACATTGGAAAAAATGGTCGATTTCGAGCCCGATTCTTAACCCATTGACCCAATATGTTAACTTTTGACCAGAAGTCAACTTAGGTCAAAATGGTCATCTCTTGACCCAATAACCAACTCATTGACCCAATAGGATAACTTTTGACCAAAAAGTCAGTTTTGGTCAAAATAGTCAAATTTTGACTACAATGACCGATTATTGACCCAGATAAGTCGATCTCTAACTAAAAAGTTAACTTTGTTCTAAATGAGTCGATCCTTGACCCCGATGACCGAGCCATTTACTCGATAGTTCGAATTTTGAGCCGAAAAATTGACATAGGTCGAAATGGACGATTCTTGACCCGATGACTGCCCGTTGACGAAATAGGTCGACATTTGACCAAAAAGCTAATTTCGGTCAAAATAGTTATTTGTTGACCTAATGACCGATTATTTACCCGATAAGTCGATTTCGACCAAAAAGTCGACTTTTGTTATATTGAGTCGATCCTTGACCCGATGACCGACCCATTGACCCAGAGTTGACTTTTGACCCAAACGAGTTAACTTTTGACCAAAAAACAGATTTTGATCAGAAATAGTTAATTATTGACCTAATAACCACTATTGACCCGATATAGTGACTTTTGTTAAAAATGATGACCGACCACATCGACTAGATATATTGACTTTCTACCAAAAAATCGATTTTGGTGAAAGTAGTTAATTTTTGACCTAATAACACTATTATTGACCCGATAAGCCATCTACAACAAAACGTCGAAACTTTGGTCGAAATGGTTAATCCTTGACCCGATAGTGACCCATTGTCCCGATAGCAAAAGCTTCGACTTTGGTCAAAATGGTCAAACATTGACCCGATGACTAGCCCATTGACCCGATAAGTCGATCACGACCAAAATGTCGACTTTGGTCGAAATTGTCGATCCTTGACCGTAATGACTTACCACTTTGATCTAATAGGTCAACTTTTGACCAAAAAGTCAACTTTGGTCAAAATGGCCAATCCTTAACCCAATGAACAACCCATTGACCTGATAGGACAACTTTTAAACAAAAAACTTAATTTTGGTCAAAATAGTCAATTTTGACCTAATGACTGATATTGACCCGATAAGTCGATCTTTAACTAAAAAGTCGACTTTAGTCGAAATGGTCGATTTTTGACCCGATAATCGACCCATTGCTTGATAAGTTGACTTTTGACCAAAAGTCGACTTTGGCGAAAATGTTAAATCCTTGACCGACGACCGACCATCGACCAGCGGATCGACTTTTGACTAAAAAGTCGATTTCGACATAATGACCGATTATTGACCCGATAGATCGACTTTCGACCTAAATGTCAACTTTGGTCGAAAATGGTTACATGTTTGACCCGATGATGACCGACCTAATGACCAAAAAGTTAACTTTGGTGAAAATGGTCGATCCATGACTTAATGTTTAACCCATTGACCCGATAGGTGAACTTTTGACTAAAATGTCGATTTTTGTCGAAAATTGTCAATTTTTACCTAATGACCACCTCATTGACCTAAATAGAGTCGACTTTTGACCAAAAAATGAACTTTGGTCAAAATGGTTAATTTTGACACAATGATCACCCCATTGACCCGATAAGTCGACTTTTAACTAAAAATTCAATTTTGCTAAAAATAATCAATTTTTAACCTAATGACCAAGTATTGACCCAATAGGTTAACTTTTGACCTAAATGTCAATTTTGATCAAAATGGTTTATCTTAAGACCTAATGATCAACCCATTGACCCAATTGGTCAACTATTGACCAAAAAATTTACTTTGGCCAAAATGGTATATACTTGACCAAATGACAAACCCATTGACCCAATAGGTCAACTTTTGACTAAAAATGTTAATTTTTGACCTAATAACCACCTCTTCGACCTAAATGGGTCAACTTTTGAAGAAAAAGTCAACTTTGGTCAAAATGGACAATTTTTGACACAATGACTATGACCACTCCATTGACCCAATGGGTCAAATTTTGACCAAAAATTCAATTTTGGTCAAAATAATCAATTTGATGAATTTTTGACCTAATGACCAATTATTGACCTAATAGGCCAACTATTGACCTAGCATCGACTTTGATCGAAATGAGTACATCCTTTACCGACGATCAACCCATTTACCCAATAGGTTAACTTTTGACCTAACGACCACCTCATTGACCTAAATAAATTGACTTTTGACCGAAAAAGTCATCTTTGGTTAAAATGGTCGATTTCGACCCGATGATCACTTCGTTGACCCAATGGATCAACTTTTGACCAAAAATTAAATTTTGGTCAAAATAGTCAAATTTCTACCTAAAGACCAATTATTGACCCAATAAATCATATTCTTACAAAAAAGTCAACTTTGGTCAAAATAGTCAATCCTTGACCCAATGACCATTCCATTGACCTAATTGGTCAACTTTTGACCAACAGGTCAATTTTGGTCAAAATGGTCGATTTCGACATAATCACCGACCCGTTGACCCGATAGGTCGACTTTTGACTAAAAAGTCGACTTTGGACAAAATGGTCGATCCTTGACCCGATGACTGACTCATTGACCCGATGGTCAACTTTTGACCTAAAAGTCGATTTTTATTAAAATTGTCGATTTTGACCTAATGACCGCCTCAATGACTTAAATTGAGTCGACTTTTGACAAAAATGTCAACTTTGGTCGAAATGTCGATCCTTGACCCAATGACCGACCTATTGACCCGATAGGTCGACTTTTGACGAAAAAGTCGATTTTGATCAAAATAGTCGATTTTGGTCAAAATAGTCGATTTTGACCTAATGACCGATTATTGAACTAGTAGACGATATCGACGAAAAAACCGACTTTTGTCAAAATGGTACATCCTTGACTAAATGACAACACATTGACCCGATAGAGTCGACTTTTGACCAAAAGTCGACTTTGGTCGAAATGAACAATCGTTGACTCGATGACTGACCCATTGACCCAATTGGTCGACTTTTTGACCAAAAGTCGATTTTGGTCGAAATAATCGATTTTTTAATTAATGACTCTATTCTTGGCTTAATTGCTGACTCATTGACAAAATATGTCGACTTTCGACGAAAAAGTCGACTTTGATCAAAATGGTCGATTTGTGACCTGAGACCACTACGATCACTCGATGGGTTAACTTTTGACAAAAAATATTCGATTTTGGTCAAAATAGTCGATTTTATCCTAATGACCAATTATTGACCCGATAAATTCATCTCTTAACCAAAAAAGTCAACTTTGTTCAAAATGGTCGATCGTTGATCGATGTCGAGCTCGTTGACTGATAGGTCGACTTTTGACGAAAAAGTCGATTTTGGTCGAAATAGCGATTTTGACCTAACTGACGGCCATTAATCCGATAAGTCATCTTTTAACCAAAAAGTCGACTTTAGTCGAAATTGTCATTTTTGATTTAATGACTGACCCATTAACGATAGATCAAATTCTTGATCCGATTTCTAACTCATTGACGAATAGGTCGACTTTTGACCAAAAAGTCGACTTTGGTCAAAATGGTCGATGTCGACCCGATGATCGCTCGATTGACCCAATAAATTGACTTTTGACTAAAAATTTAATTTTGGTGAAAATAATCGATTTTTGACCAAATGACGATTATTGACCCGATAAGCGAACTTTTGACCAAAAAATCGATAATGATGAAAATGGTCGATCCTTGACCGAAGCCAACCATTAACCGATAAATCGACTTTTGACGAAAAGTCGACTTTGGTCAAAATGGCGATCCTTGACCGATGAGTAACCGATTGACCCAATAGATCGACTTTTGACCAAAAAATCGATTTTGGTCAAAATAATCGATTTTTGACCTAATGACCGATTTTGACGCGATAAGCGATCTCTGATCAAAAGTCGACTTTGGTAAAAATGGTATATCATTGACCCGATGACCATGGAGTTGACCCGATAGATCGACTTTTAACGAAAAGTCGACTTTGGTTAAAATGATCAATGCTTGAAGCGATGACTAACCCATTGGCGAAATAAATTGACTTTTGACCAAAAAGTCGATTTTGTTAAAATAGTCGATTTTTAGTTGAATGACACCCATTAACTTGATAGATCGACCTTTGACCAAAAAGTTAAATTTGGTCAGAAATGGTGATTTTTGACACGATAGCGAACCCATTAGCCGTCGATCAACTTTTGGCGAAAAGTCATCTTTGGTCGAAATGTTCGATTCTCGACCAATTACTGAACTCATTGACCAAATAGGTTAACTTTTGACCAAAAATCGACTTTGGTCAAAATGGTCAATTTTTTACCCAATGACCAACTCATTGACCCAAAAGATCAACTTTTTACCAAAAAGTCATCTTCGGTCAAAATGGTCAATTCTTGACCCAACTACCAACTCATTGACCAAATAGGTCAAATTTTGACCATAAGTCAACTTTGAGTCAAAATGGTCGATTTCGACACAATGACCACTGGTGACCTAATTAGGTTGACTTTTGACCAAAAAATTATTTTTTGTTAAAATAATCGATTTTTGACGAATGACCGATTATCGATCCAATAAGTCAATCTCTGACTAAAAAGTCAACTTTGGTCAAAATGGTTAATCCTGGACCCAATAGGTCAACTTTTGGCCAATAGGTCAACTTTGGTCAAAATGGTCAATCCTTGACCAAATGACCACCCATTGACCCAATTGGTCATATTTTGACCAAAAAGTCGATTTTGGTCGAAAAATCGATTTTTACTTAATGACAAATTATAGACCCAACGAAGCCGATCTCTGACCGAAAAATCGACTTGGTCAAAATGGTTAATCTTTGACCCATTTACAAACCCATTGATCGATAAGTTAACTTTTGACCAAAAGTAAAATTTGGTCGAAATGATCAATTGACAGCGATAATGACCAACCCATTGACCCAATAGGTGAACTTTTAACCAAAAAATCAACTTTGGTCAAAATGGTCAAACCTTGACCTGATGACTGACCCATTGACCTAATAGAGTCGACTTTTGACCAAAATAGTCGAATTTTGAACCGATGACCACCCATTGACCAAATAGAGTTAACCTTTGACCAAAAGTCGACCTTGGTTAAATGGTCGATTTTAACTTGATGACTGACTCATTGACCCGAAAGGTCGACTATTGACCAAAAGTCAACTTTGGTCAAAGTTATCGATTCTTGACCCGATGCAGCGCATTGACCGATGAAGTCATCTTTGAACAAAAAGTCAATTTTGGTCAAAATAGAAAATTTTGACCTAATGACCAATTATTGACCCAATAAGTCAATCTCTGACAAAAATGTCAACTTTGGTCATAATTGTCAATCCTTGACCCAATGACAAACTCATTGATCCAATACGTCAACTTTTGACGATAAGTTAACTTTGGTCAAAATGATAAATTCACGACCGATGATCGACACAGCGACTCGATAGATAGACTTTTGACCAAAAACTTAATTTTGGCTAA
This sequence comes from Papilionanthe hookeriana x Papilionanthe teres, assembly GCA_022702705.1. Taxonomy (NCBI): domain Eukaryota; kingdom Viridiplantae; phylum Streptophyta; class Magnoliopsida; order Asparagales; family Orchidaceae; genus Papilionanthe; species Papilionanthe hookeriana x Papilionanthe teres. Next base: position 80,859,740 of record CM040429.1, on the reverse strand, counting down.
ATTACTTTTTGACCTAATGACTAAAGATGTCAACTTTTGACCAAAAAGTTAGCTTTGGTCAAAATGATCAATTTCTGACTCAATGACCACGCCTAGGTCAACTTTTGACCAAAAAGTCAATTTTGGTCCAAATGGTCAATTTTTGACCCAATGACCAATGCATTGACCCGAGTAAGTCATTTTTGGTGAAAATAGTAAATTTTAACCTAATGACCCGATTATTGACCCAATATGTCGATCTCTGACCAAAATGTCGACTTTGGTCAGAGCGGTCGATCCTTAACCCGATAATGAACCCATTGACCGATAGGTCGACTTTTAATCAAAAAGTTAACTATGGTCAAAATGGTAAATCGATGATGACCCACTGACGATAGATCGACTTTCGTTTAAAAACTCACTTTTGGTCAAAATAGTAAATTTTTGACTTAATGACCATTTATTGACCCAATAAGTCAACTTTTAACCAAAAAGTCAACTTTGGTCATGATGATCAATCCTTGATCCATTGACCAACCCCATTGACCAAATATGACAACTTTTGACCAAAAAGTCAACTATGGTCAAAATGATCAATCCTTGACCCAATGACCAACTTATTGACCCAAAAGGACAACATTTGACCAAAAAGCTAATTTTGGTTAAAATTCTAAATTTTTTAGCTAATGACCACCTCATTGACCCAAAAGGTCAACTTTTGACCAAAATGTCAAATTTTATAAAAATGATCAATTTAAAACCTTGACTTAAATGTCAACATTGGTGCAAAAGGTCGATCCTTGTTATAATGAGTAACTTGATTGGCCGATTTGTCAACTTTTGACTAAAAGTCAACTTTGGCCAAAATGGTTAATCGTTGACCCAATGACCAACCCATTGACCAAATAGGTTAACTTTTTGAAACAAAAAAGTCGATTTTGCTTAAAAATGTCGATTTTTAACTCTAATGACTAATCTTAGTTGACCTAAATAGATCGACTTTTGACCGAAAAACAACTTTGGTCAAAATGGTGATTCCTTGAGACAATGACCAACATATTGACCCAATTAATTCACTTTTGACCAAAAGTCGATTTTAGTCGAAATAGTCGATTTTTGACCTAATCACTATTATTGACCCGATAGTAGATCTCGACCAAAAAGTCGACTTTGGTCGAAATGGTCAGATCTTTGACCCAATGACCAACCCATTGACCTAAATAGGTCAACTTTTGACCAAAAAGTTAACTTTGGTCAAAATAGTCAATCCATGACCCAATGACCAACTCATTGACCCGAAAGGACAACTTTTGACCCAAAAATCAATTTTGTTCAAAATTGTTATTTTTACTAATAATGACACACTAAACCAAAAGTTCGACTTTTTAACCAAAAAGTCGACTTTGGTGAAAATGATGAATCCTTGACCCGATAACCGAACCCATTGACCCGATAGGTCGACTTTTAACGAAAAAGTTAATTTTGGTCGAAATAATCGATTTTTGACCTAATGACCACCCATTAATTCAATAGATCGACTTTTAACCGAAAGATTGACTTTGGTCGAAATGGTCATTTTTTGACCGATGACGAGCCCATTGACCCAATAGATCAAATTTGGACCAAAAAGTGATCATCGGAACAGATCAACTCTTGATCCAATTACCAACTCATTGACCAAATAGGTTGACTTTTTAGATCGAAAATGGTCGATTTCGGACTAATGACCATCCGAGTTGACCCGATGGATCGACTTTTGACCAAAAATTTAATTTTGGTCAAAATAATCGATTGTTGACCTAATGACCGATTATTGACCCAATCACATGACTTTTGACCAAGAACTCGACATTGGTCGAAATGATCAATCCTTGACCGAATGACCGATGCATTGACGAATAAGTAAACTTTTGACGAAAAGTCGACTTTGGTCGAAAATAGATGAAATCTTAACCCGATCATTAACCCATTGACCCGATCGAGTCGACTTTTCACCAAAAATCGATTTTGGTCCAAATAGTCGATTTTTTACCTAATGACCAATTATTGATCCGATAAGCCGATCTACGAATAAAAAGTCGAGCTTTGGTCGAAATGGTGCATCCTTGACTCAAGACCGATCGATTGACCCGATTAGTCGACTTCGACCATAAATTCAACTTTGGTCGAAATGATCGATGCTTGATCGATGACTAACCCATTGGTCCAATAAGTCAACTTTCGACCAAAAATTCAATTTTGGTTAAAATAGTCAATTTTTGACTTAAAGACCACCCATTGACCAAATAGGTCAGCTTTTGACCAAAAAGTCAACTTTGTTCAACATGATCAATTTTTTACCCAATGACTGACCCATTGACCTGATCGACTAACTTTTGACAAAAAGTCATCTTTAGTCGAGTCGGTCGATTCTTGACCTAATTACGAACTCATTGACTAAATAGAGTCGACTTTTGACCGAAAAGTCGACTTTGGTCAAAATGGTCGATTTCGACCCAATGACCACCCCATTGATCAATGAAGTAAACTTTTTAGCAAAAATTTAATTTTGGTCAAAATAATTATATTTTGAGTTAATGACATAATAGTTAACATTTTGAATTAATGACCAATTTTTGACCGAATAAGTCTATCTCTGACCAAAAAGTCAACTTTGGTTAAAATGGTCGATCCTTTACCAAATGACAAACCCATTAACACAATAGGTCAACTTTTGACCAAAAAGTTAACTTTGGTTAAATTGGTAAATCTTTGACCCAATGGCCAACACAGTGACCCAATAGATTGACATTTGACCAAAAACTCATTTTTGGTCAAAATGGAAAATTCTAGACTTAATGACCAATTATTGACCCAATAGGTCAAGTTTTGACGAAAAAGTCAGCTTTGGACAAGATGGTCAATCCTTGACCCATTGACCAACCCATTAACCCAAATGGGTAACATTTGTCCAAAAAGCGAATTTTGGTCGAAATTATCGATTTTTTACCTAATGACCACCTCATTGACCCGAGAAAGTCGACTTTTGACCAAAAGTCAAATTTGATCAAAAAGGTCATTTTCGACACAATTACCAACTCATTGACCAAATACATTAACTTTTAACCATAAAGTCGACTTTGGTCGAAATGGTCAATCCTTGACCCAATGACAAACCCATTGACCCAATAGGTCAACTTTTGACAAAAAAGTCTTTTTTGGTTAAAATAATCAATTTTAAACCTAATGAGGAAAGATGTCAACTTTTGACAAAAAGTCAACTTTGGTCAAATTGGTCAATTTCTGACCCAATGACCACCACGTTCACCTAATGGGTTAACTTTTGACAAAGAATTCAATTTTGGGTCAAGTTTTGACCTAATTAGCATTGGTTTCCATGACCCAATGACCAACTTTTGACCAAAAAGTAAATTTTGGTCAAAATAGTCAATTTTTGACCTAATTACCACCCATTAATCCAATAGGTCAACATTTAACCAAAAAGTTAACTTAGGTCAAAATGTTCATTTTTGACCTAATGACAAACCCATTGACCCAATAGATCAAATTTTATCCAAAATGTCATGTCTGTTATACATGGTCAATTCTTGACCCAATTACCAACTCATTGACCAAATAGGTCAACTTTTGACCAAAAAGTCAACTTTGGTCAAAATGGTCAATTTCCGACCCAATGACCACCCCCTTGACCCAATGGGTCAACTTTTAACAAAAAATTTAATTTTGGTCAAAATAATCAATTTTTGACCTAATGACAATTTATTGACCTAATAAGTCAATCTCTGACCAAAAAGTCAGCATTGGTTTCCATGACCCAATGACCAACCATTGACCCAATATGTCAACTTTTGACCAAAAAGTAAATGTTGGTCAAAATGGGCAATCCTTGACCTAATGACTAACTCATTGACCCAATTGGTCAACTTTTGACAAAAAAATCAATTTTGGTCAAAATAGTCGATTTTGACTTAATGACAAATTATTGACCCGGTAAGCCGATCTACGATCAAAAAGTCGACTTTGGTCGAAATGGTATATTCTTGATCGATACCAGCCGATTAACTCGATAGGTGAATTTTTGACAAAAAAATTCGACTTTAGTTGAAATGATCGATGCTTGAGCCAATGACCGACCCATTGGCCTAATAAGATCGAATTTTGACAAAAAAGTCGATTTTAGTTAAAATAGTCGATTTTTAACGGAATGACCGCCCATTGCCCCGATAGATTGACTTTTGACCAAAAAGTCAACTTTGGTCGAAATAGTCGATTTTTGACCTGATGACCGAACCTTTAGCCCGATCGATCGACTTTTGACCAAAAAGTCATCTTTAGTCGAAAGGGACGATTCTTGTTCAATTGCGAACTCATTGACCAAATAGTTAAACTTTTTACAAAAAGTCGACTTTAGTAAAAATGGTCATTTTACGACCCGATGACACCTCGTTGACCGATAGGACGAGTTTTGATCAAAAATTTAATTTTGGTCAAAATACTTAACTATTGACCTAATAATAAAGCGATCAAATTTTGTATTAATTTACGATCGAATAAATCGATCTCAGAGCCAAAAATCAACTTTAGTCAAAATAGTCGATCCTTGACCCGATAGCACGAAACACATTACTTGATAAGTCAATTTTTGACCAAAAAGACAATTTTGATCAAAATAGATCGACTCTTGACCAAAAATCGACTTTGATCAAAATGGTCGATTTTTTACTCGATGACCGACTCATTGACCCGATAGATCAACTTTTGACCAAAAAGTCATCTTGGTCAAAATAGACAATTCTTGACCCAATTACAAACTTATTGACCAAATAGGTTAAATTGTGACAAAAATGTCGACTTTATCTAAAAATTGTCGATTTCGACTATAATAACGACTCAGATTGACCTGATAGGTAAAATTTTGACCAGAAATTTAATTTTGGTCAAAATAATCGATTTATGCTCGAATGACCGATTATTGACCTAATAAATCGATCATTACCAGAAAAGTCGACTTTGAGTCGAAAATGGTCGATTCTTGACCGAATGACCGACCCATTAACCCGATAGAGTCGACTTTTGACCAAAAATCGACTTTGGTTAAAATGGTCGATGTTTGACTAGTTGACTGACCCATTGACCCGATAGGTCATCTTTTGACCAAAAAGTCGATTTGGTCAAAATGATCGATTTTTGACCTAATGACCAATTATTGAACTAGTAAGCGATATCGACCAAAAAGTCAAATTAGGTCAAAATGGGTCGATCCTTGACCGATAATAACCCATTGACCGATAATGCGACTTTTGACCAAAAAGTCGACTTTGGTCAAAATGATCAATCCTTGAGCGTAATGAACCCATTGGCGAATAGATCGAGTTTTAATGAAAAGATCAATTTTAGTCGAAAATAATCGATTTTAAATTAATGACCGATTATTGACCCGATAATCGATCTCGACCAAAAATCAACTTTAGTCAAAATGGCGATCCTCACTTGATGAGAAACTCATTGACCCGATTAGTCAACCTTTGAACAAAAAGTCGATTTTGGTCAAAAATAGTCAATTTTTGATATAATGGCGACTTATTGACCGAACAGTCGATTTTTAATAAAAGTCGACTTTAGTGAAAATGGTTAATTTTGACCTAATGACCAACACATTGACCCGATAAGATTGACTTTTGACTAAAAAGTCATTATGGGTCAAATGCTATTCTTGACATAGTTACAACTCATTGACCGAATATGATCGACTTTTAACAAAAAAGTCGACTTTGGTCAAAATGGTCGATTGTGACCCAATGACTACCGATTGACCGATGGGTTAACTTTTGACAAAAAATTTAATTTTACTCAAAATAATCGATTTTTAACAAATGAACGATTATTGACCAATAAGTCGATCTCTGAACAAAAAGTCGACATTAGTTGAAATGATCAATCCTTGACCCAATAGCGAACACATTTACACGATAGGTCGACTTTTGACCAAAAACTCAACTTTGGTCAAAATAGTCGATTTTGACCTAATGACGCCCATTAATCGATAAGTCGACTTTTAACCAAAAAATTGACTTTGAGTCGAAAATGGTCATTTTTGATACAATGACTTGACCCATTAACCCAATAGATCCTATTTTGACCAAAAAGTAATATTAGTTATAAGCGGTCGATTCTTGATCAATTACTGACTCATTGACCAAATAGATCGACTTTTGACCAAAAAGTCGACTTTGGTCAAAATGGTCGATTCGACCCAATGACCACCCGATCGACCCCGAAAAGTCGACTTTTGACCAAAAATTTAATTTTGTTGAATATAATCGATTTTTGACATAATGACGATTATTGACCTGATAAGCTAACTTTTGGCCAAAAAGTCAACTTTGGTTAAAATGGGCAATCCTTGACCAAATGACTAACCCATTGACCCAATAGGTCAACTTTTGAACAAAATATCATTTTTGGTCAAAATAATTAATTTTTGACCTAATGACCAATTATTGACCCAGTAAGCCAATTTTGATCAAAAGTCGACTTTGGTCAAAATGATCATCCTTGACGAATGACTCACCGATTTACGATAAGTGACATTTGACGAAAAGTCGACTTTAGTCAAAATGATCAAAGCTTGAGCTAATGACCAACCCATTGGCCTAATAAGTTAACTTTTGACCAAAAAGTCACTTTTGGTTAAAATGGTCAATTTTTAGTCGAATACCATCCATTGACCTGGTAAGATCGACTTTTGACCAAAAATCAACTTCGATCGAAATGGTCGATTTTTGATCGAATGACTGACCCATTTGCCCGATTGATCGACTTTCGACCAAAAAATTATCTTTGGTCGAAAATGGTCGATTCTTGACCCGATTACGAACACATTGACCAAATAGGTCGACTTTTTGCAAAAAATCGACTTTGAGTGCAAATGGTCAATTTCTGACCCAATGACCATCCCGTTGACCCAATGGGTTAACTTTTAACTAAAAATCTAATTTTGATCAAAATAATTAATTTTTGACCTAATGACCAGAATAGTCAGATTTTTGTATTAATGACTAATTTTTGACCGAATAAGTCAATCTTTAACCAAAAAGTCAACTTTGATCAAAATGGTCGATCTTTGACCCGATAATGAACCCATTGCCCGATAGTTGACTTTTGGCCAAAAAGATAATTTTGGTCGATATTGTCGATTTTTGACCTAATGACCTTCATTGACAAAATAGGTCGACTTTTGGCCAAAAAGTCGACTTTGGTCGAAAATGAGTCGATTTTTTACCCAATGATAAATTCATTGACCCGAAGAATTAACTTTTGACCAAAATGTCATCTTCGGTCAAAATGGTCGATTCTTGACCCGACTACTCGACTCATTGACCGAATAGGTCAAATTGTGACCAAAAATTGACTTTAGCGAAAAGGTTAATTTACGACCCAATGACCACCCCGTTGACCCGAGGTTAACTTTTGACCAAAATTTTAATTTTGGTCGAATTAGTCAATTTTTGTCCTCATGACCCGATTATAGACCCGATGAAGTCGATCTCGACGAAAAGTCATCTTTGGTCGAAATGGTCGATCCTTGACTCAATGACTCGACCCATTGACCCAATAGGTCAACTTTTGACCAAAAAGTCAATTGTGGTCAAAATCGTCAATTTCTGACATAATGATCACCCATTGACCCAACGGGTCAACTTTTGACCAAAAAGTCAACATTGGTCAAAATGGTCAATTTCCGACCCAATTACTAACCCATTGACCCAATATGTTAACTTTTGACCAAGAAGTCAACTTAGGTCAAAATGGTCATCTCTTGACCCAATAACCAACTCATTGACCCAATAGGATAACTTTTGACCAAAAAGTCAGTTTTGGTCAAAATAGTCAAATTTTGACCTAATGACCAATTATTGACCCAATAAGTCAATCTTACAACTAAAAAGTTAACTTTGTTCTAAATGGTCGATCCTTGACCCGATGACAAGCCATTTGCTAGATAGTTCGAATTTTAGCGAAAAGTCGACATAGGTCGAAATGGACGATTCTTGACCCAATGACCTACCCATTGATGAAATAGAGTCAACATTTGACCAAAAAGCTAATTTCGATCAAAATAGTTATTTGTTGACACTGATGACCAATTATTGACCCGATAAGTCGATTTCGACCGAAAAGTCGACTTTTGTTATATTAGTCGATCCTTGACCGATGATTAACCCATTGATCCGAGAGTTCGACTTTTGACCGAAGCGAGTTAACTTTTGACCAAAAAGACTGATTTTGGTCGAAATAGTTAATTATTGACCTAATGACCACCTATTGACCCGATATGTCAACTTTTGGTAAAAATGATGACAAGCTATTGACCCGATATATTGACTTTCTACCAAAAAGTCGATTTTGGTCAAAGTAGTTAATTTTTGACCTAATAACTTATTATTGACTCGATAAGCCATCTCTAACCAAAGCGTCGACTTTGGTCGAAATGGTTAATCCTTGACCGAATGATGAGCCCATTATCACGATAGCAAAAACTCGACTTTGGTCAAAATGGTCGAACATTGACCTGATAACTGACTAGTTGACCCGATAAGTCGATCTCGACCAAAATGTCGACTTTGGTTAAAATTGTCGATCCTTGACGCAATGACTTACCCTTTGATCTAATAGGTCGACTTTTGACCAAAAGTCAACTTTAGTCAAAATGGCGATCCTTAACCCGATGAACGACCCATTGACTGATAGGACAACTTTTAAACAAAAACTTAATTTTGGTCAAAATAATCGATTTTGACCTAATGACCGATTTATTGACCCGATAGGTCGATCTTTAACTAAAAAGTCGACTTTAGTCCAAATGGTCGATTTTGACCCGATAATCGACCCATTGCCCGATAAGTCGACTTTTGACCAAAAAGTCGGCTTTGACCGAAATGGTAAATCATTGACACAACTGACCCACTTGACCAACGGATCGACTTTTGACTAAAAGTCGATTTCGACATAATGACCAATTATTAACCCAGCAGTCGACTTTCGACCTAAATGTCGACTTTGGTCAAAATGGTGCTATGTTTGACCCAATGACGACCTAATGACCAAAAGTTAACTTTGGTGAAAATGGTCGATCCATGAACTAATGTTTAACCCATTGACCCAATAGGTCAACTTTTGACTAAAATGTCAATTTTTGTCAAAATTGTCAAATTTTTACCTAATGACCACCTCATTGACCTAAATAGGTCAACTTTTGACCAAAAAATGAACTTTGGTCAAAATGGTTAATTTTCGACACAATTATCACCCCATTGACCCAATAGGTCAACTTTTAACTAAAAATTCAATTTTGCTCAAAATAATCAATTTTTAACCTAATGACCAAGTATTGACCCAATAGGTCAACTTTTGACCTAAATGTCAATTTTGATCAAAATGGTTTATCGTAAGTCCCAATGACTAACCCATTGACCCAATTGGTCAACTATTGACCAAAAAATTTACTTTGGCCAAAATGGTATATACTTGACCCATTGAAAACCCATTGACCCAATAGGTCAACTTTTGACTAAAAATGTTAATTTTTGACCTAATAACCACCTCTTCGACCTAAATGGGTAAACTTTTGAAGAAAAAGTCAACTTTGATCAAAATGGACAATTTTTGACACAATGACTATGACCACTCCATCGACCCAATGGGTCAAATTTTGACCAAAAATTCAATTTTGATCAAAATAAACTGTTCACCCAGTGGGTTAACTTTTGACAAAAAATTTAATTTTGGTCAAAATAGTCAATTTTTATCCTAATGACCAATTATTGAACCAATAAGTCAATCTTTGACCAAAAAGTCAACTTTGGTTAAAATGGTCAATCCCTGACTCAATAACAAATCCATTAACCCAATTTGTCAACTTTTGACTAGAAAGTTAACTTCAGCCAAAATGGTTAATCCTTGACCCAATGACCAACCCATTGACCATATAAGTCAACTTTTGACCAAAAAGTCAATTTTGCTTAAAATTGTCCATTCTTGACCTAATGACCGCCTCATTAACCTAAATAGGTCAACTTTTGAGAAAAACGACAACTTTAATAAAAATGGTCAATCCTTGACCTAATGACCAACCTATTGACCCAATAGGTTAACTTTTGACCAAAAAGTCAATTTTGGTCGAAGTAGTCAATTTTTGACCTAATGACCAATTATTGACCTAATAAGCCAATTTCTGACTAAAAAGTCAACTTTGCTCATAAAAGTCAATCCTTGACCCAATGACCAACCCGTTGATCCAAATAAGTCAACTTTTGACTAAAAAGTCAACTTTGGTTTAATTAGTCAATCCTTGACCCAATGAACAACTCTTAAACCCAAAAGGAAAACTTTTGACTAAAAAGTCAATTTAGGTCAAAATTACGAATTTTTGACCTAAAGACCACCTCATTGACCCAAAAGGTAAACTCTTGACCAAAAAGTCAAATTTTGTCAAAATGGTCATTTTCAGACAAAATGATCAAAATGTCAACTTTGGTGAAAAGGGTTAATCTTTAATCTAATGAGCAACCCATTGAACCAATTTGTCAACTTTTGACTAAAAAGTCAACTTTGGCAAAAGTGGTTAATCCTTGATCCAATGATCAACCTATTGACTAAATAGGTCAACTTTTGACAAAAAAAGTTAATTTGCTCAAAATTATCAATTTTTGACCTAATGACCGCCTCATTGATCTAAATAAGTCAAGTTTTGACTAAAAAGACAACTTTGGTCAATTTTTGACCCGATGACCAACTTATTGACCCAATAGGTCAACTTTTAACCAAAAAGTCAATTTTGGTCAAAATAGTCTATATTTTACCTAATGACCAATTATTGACCCAGTAAGTCAATCTCTGACAAAAAAGTCAACTTTGGTCAAAATGGTAAATCCTTGACCTAATGACCAACCCATTAACCCAAATAGGTCAACTTTTGACCAAAAAGTCAACTTTTGACCAAAAAGTTAACTTTGGTGAAAATGGTCATTCCTTGATCCAATGACCAACTCATTGACCCAAAAGGACAACTTTTAACTAAAAAGTCAATTTTTGTGAAAATTGTCAACTTTTTACCTAATGAGCAACCCTTTGATCCAATTTGTCAACTTTTGACTAAAAAATCAACTTTGGCTAAAATGGTTAATCTTTGACCCAATGACCAGCCCATTGACTAAATAGGTCAACTTTTGACCAAAAGGTCAATTTTGCTTAAAATTGTGAATTTTTGACTTAATGACCGCCTCATTGACCTAAATAGGTCAACTTAAAATAAAAAAGACAACTTTGGTCAAAATAGTCAATTTTTGACCTAACGACCACCCTTTGACACAATAGGTCAACCTTTGCCCAAAAAGTCAACTTTGGTCAAAATGGTCAATTTTCTATCCAATGACCAATTCATTGACCCAATAGATGAACTTTTGACCAAAAGTCATCTTCGGTCAAAATGGTCAATTCTAGACCCAATTACCAACTCATTGACCAAATAGGTTAAATTTTGACCAAAATGATCAGTTTCTGACCCAATGACCACCCTGTTGACCTAATGAGTCAACTTTTAACCAAAAATTTAATTTTGGTTAAAATAATTAATTTTTGATCGAATGACTAATTATCGACCCAATAATTCAATCACTGACCAAAAAGTCAATTTTGGTCAAAATGGTCTATCCTTGACCCAATGACCAACCCATTGATCCAATAGCTCAACTTTTGACTAAAAAGTCAACTTTGGTCAAAATGGTCAATCCTTGACCCAATGACCAACCAACTTACCCAATAGGTCATATTTTGACCAACAAGTCAAGTTTGGTCAAAGTAGTCAATTTTTGACTTAATGACATTATTGACCAAGTAAGCCAATCTCTGACCAAAAAGTCAACTTTAGTCAAAATAGTTAATCTTTGACACAATGATAAACCCATTGACCCAATAAGTCAACTTTTGAATAAAAAGTCAACTTAGGTCAAAATGGTCAATTTCGGACCCAATGAACAACCCATTGACCTAATAGGTGAACTTTTAACCAAAAAGTTAACTTTGGTCAAAATATTCAAACCTTGACCCTATGACCAACCTATTGACCCAATAGGTTAACTGTTGACCAAAATAGTCAAATTTTGACCCAGTGATCACCCATTGACCAAAAGGTCAACTTTAGCCAAAATGGTCAATTTTTGACACAATGACCAACCCATTGACCCAATAGGTCACATTTTGACCAAAAAGTCAACTTTGGTCAAAATGGTCAATTCTTAACCCAATGACCAACATATTGACCCAGTAAGTCATCTTTTAAACAAAAAGCCAATTTTGGTCAAAATAGTAAATTTTGACCTAATGGCCAATTATTGAACCAATAAGTCAATCTCTGAACAAAATGTTAACTTTGGTCATTATGGTTAATCATTGACCCAATAGGTCAACTTTTTACCAAAAAGTTAACTTTGGTCAAAATGGTAATTCCTTGACCCAATCACCAACACTTTGACCAAATAAATTGACTTTTGACCAAAAAGTCAATTTTGTTCAAAATAACAAAATTTTAGACTTAATGATCAATTATTGACCCAATAGGTCAAGTTTTGACCAAAAAGTCAACTTTGGTTAAGATGGTCAATCCTTGATCCATTGACCAACCCATTGACCAATTATGTCAACTTTTTACCAAAAAGTCAACTTTTCTCAAAATGGTGAATCCTTGACCCAATGACCAACTCATTGTCCCAAAAGGATAACTTTTGTCCAAAAAGCCAATTTTGATCAAAACTGTCAATTTTTTACCTAATGACCACCTCATTGACCCAAAAGGTTAACTTTTGAACAAAAAGTCAAATTTGATCAAAATGGTCAATTTTTGATACAATTACCAACTCATTGAACAAATAGGTGAACTTTTAACCAAAAAGTCATCTTTCGTCAGAATGGTTAATCCATGACCCAATGACAATTCGATTGACCCAATAGGGCAACATTCGATCAAAAAGTCAATTTTGGTCAAAATGCTCAATTTTTGACCTAATGACAAAAAATGTCAACTTTTGACCAAAAAGTCAGCTTTGGGAAAAATGGTTAATTTCTAACCCAATGACCATTTCGTTAACCCAATGGGTTAACATTTGACAAAAAATTCAATTTTGGTCAAAATAGTCAATTTTTAACCTAAAGACCAATTACTAACCCAATAAGTCAATCTTTGACCAAAAAGTCAACTTTGGTCAAAATGGTCGATCCTTGACCCAATAATGAGCCCATTGACCCGATAGGTCAACTTTTGACCAAAAATTAATTTTGGTCAAAATGATCGATTCGACCTGATGACTAATTATTGACCCGATAAGTCGATCTGCGACCAAAAAGTCGACTTTGTTCAAAATGGTCTATCCTTGAACCAATGACCAACACACCCAATAGGTCAAAATTTGACTAAAAATTCAACTTTGGTCAAATTAATCACTTTTTGAATTAATGACCAATTATTGACCCAATAAGCCAATCTCAAACCAAAAGTTAACTTTGGTCGAAATGGTCAATCCTTGACCCAACGACAAACTCAACTTTTGACCAAATAGTCTATTTTGGTCAAAATAGTCAATTTGTGATTGAATGACTAGTCATTGACCCAATAGGTCAACTTTTAAGGAAAAAGTCAACTTTGGTCTAAATGGTCAATTTTGAGTCGATGATCAACCCATTGACCCGAAATATCGGTCTTGACGAAAAGTCATCTTTGGTCAAAATGGTAAATTCTTGACCTGATTATGAATTCATTGACCAAATAGGTCGACTTTTGACCAAAAGTCGACTTTGGTCAAAATGTTCAATTTCTGACCCAATGACCACCCCGCTGACCCAATGAGTCAACTTTTGATAAAAAATTTAATTTTGGTCAAAATAATTAATTTTTGACCTAATGACCAAAATAGTCAACTTTTTAAATTAATGACCAATTATAGACCGAATAAGTCAATAACTTTGGTCAAAATGGTCGATCCTTGACCTAATGATAAACCCATTGCCTAATAGATCAACTTTGGACCAAAAAGATAATTTTTGTCAAAATAGTCAATTTTTTACCTGATGACCACCCATTGACACAATAGGTCAACTTTTGACCGAAAAGTCAACTTCGGTCAAAATGGTCGATTTTTGCCTGATAACCGACTCATTGACCCGATAGATCGACTCTTGACCAAAAAGTCTTCTTCGGTCAAAATGGTCGATTCTTGACCCGATTATCAACTCATTGACCGAATAGGTCAATTTCGACAAAAGTCGATTTTGGTCGAAATGGTCGATTCGACCTGAGACCACCCAGTTGACCCAATGATTCGACTTTTGACTAAAAATTTAATTTTGGTCAAAATAATCGATTTTTTACGAGAATGACCTTTATTGACTCGATAAGTCGATCACTAGCAAAAGTCAACTTTGGTCAAAATGGTCAATCCTTGATCCATTGACGAACCCATTGACCCAATAGGTCATCTTTTGACCAAAAAGTTAAGGTTGGGTAAAATAGTCAATTTTTGACCTAATGACCAACCCATTGACCCAACAGATCAACTTTTGACCAAAAAGTCAATTTCAGTCAAAATGGTCAATTATTGACCCAATGACCAACGCATTTACCCAGTAAGTCATCTTTTGAGGAAAAAGTTTATTTTGGTCAAAATAGTAAATTTTTACCTAATGATCAACAATTTACCCAATTAGTCAATCTCTGACCATAATGTCAACTTTGGTCAAAATGGTCAATGTTTGACCCAATGACCAATCCATTAACCCAAATAAGTCAACTTTTGACCAAAAAGTAAACTTTGGTCAAAACGGTCAATCCTTGACCCAATGACCAACTCATTGACCCAAAAGAACAACATTTGACCAAAAAGACAATTTTGGTCAAAATTGTCAACTTTTTACCTAATGACCACCTCATTGATCCAAAAAGTCAACTTTTGACCAAAACTTTTGGTCAAAATGGTCAATTTCTGACACAATAACCTAAATGTCAACTTTAGCAAAAAAGGTGAATCCTTGATCTAATGGGCAACCCATTAACCTAATTTATCAACTTTTCACTAAAAAGTCAGCTTTGGCCAAAATGGTTAATCCTTGACCCATTGGCCAACCCATTGACCAAATAGGTCAACTTTCTACCAAAAAGTTAATTTTGCTTAAATTTGTCAATTTTTGACCTAATGCCGCCTCATTGACCTAAATAAGTCAACTTTTGACCAAAAAGATAACTTTGGTCAAAATGGTCAATCCTTGACCCAATGACAAACCTTTTGTCAAAAAAGGTCAACTTTTGACCAAAAACTCAATTTAGATCAAAATAGTCAATTTTTCACCTAATGACAAATTATTGACCTAGTACGCCAATCTTTGACAAAAAATCAACATTGCTCAAAATTGTCAATCCTCGACCCAATAACCAACCCATTTACCAAATAGGTAAACTTTTGACCAAAGGTAAACTTTGGTCAAAATGATCAATCCTTGACCCAATGAACAACCCATTGGCCTAATAGGTCAACTTTTGACGAAAAAGTCAATTTTGGTCAAAATAGTAAATTTTTTAATTAATGACCAATTATTAACCTAATAAGTCAATCTCTGACCAACTCATCAACTTTGGTCAAGATGGTCAATCCTTGACCCAATGTCAAACCCATTGACCCAATAGGTTAGTTTTTGACCAAAAAATCAATTTGGATCAAAATAGTCAATTTTTAACCCGATGTACGCATGTGACCTAACGGTCGACTTTTGACGAAAAGTCGAATTTGGTCGAAATGGTCGATTTTGACCCGATAACCGACCCATTGACCCAATAGGTCAACTTTTGACTAAGAAGTCATCTTGGGTCAAAATGGTCAATTCTTGACCCAATTACCAACTCATTGACCATATATGTCAAATTTTGACCAAAAAGTCAACTTTAGTCAAAATGGTCAATTTCTGACCCAATGATCACCCTGTTGCCCCAATGAGTCAACTTTGAAAAAAAAATTAAATTTTGGGCAAAATAGTCAATTTTTAACCTAATCTCCAATTATTGACCCTATAAGTCAATATCTGACCAAAAAGTCAACATTGGTCAAAATGTCAATCCTTGACCGAATGACCAACCCACTGACCCTATAGATTAACTTTTGACCAAACAGTCAACGTTGGTTAAAATGGGCAATCCTTGACCTAAAGACCAACTCATTAACCCAATAGATCAACTTTTGAGAAAAAAGTCAATTTTGGTAAAACTAGTCAATTTTTGACCAAATGACCAATTATTGTCCCAGCAAATCTCTGATCAAAAAGTTAGCTTTGGTCAAAATGGTCAATCCTTGACCTAATGACCAACCCATTGACCCAAATAGGTCAACTTTTGACTAAAAAGTCAACTTTGGTCAAAATAATTAATCCTTGACCCAATACCAACTCATTGACCCAAAAGAGAACTTTCGACCAAAAAATCAATTTTGGTCAAAATTATCAATTTTTTACCTGTTAACCACCTCATTGACCTAAAAGGTCAACTTTTGACCAAAAAGTTAAATTTGATCAAAATGATTAACTTCTGACACAATGACCTGATGGTCAACTTTGATGAAAAAGTTCAATCTTTGATCTAATAAGCAACCCATTGACCAAATTTGTCAACTTTTGACAAAAAGTCAACTTTGGCCAAAATGATTAATCCTTGACCCAATGACCAACCCATTGACCATACAGGTCAACTTTTGACCAAAAAGTTAACTTTGTTTAAAATTGTCAATTTTTACCCTAATGACCGCCTCATTGACCCAAGTAGGTTAACTTTTATCCAAAATGATAACTTTGGTCAAAATGGACAATCTTCGACCGATGACCGACACTATTGCCCGATAGGTCGACTTTTAACCAAAAAGTCATTTTAGAGTCGAAATAAGTCGATATTTGACCTTATGACCGATTATTGACCCGATAAGTCGATCTACGACAAAAAATCGACTTTGGTCGAAATGGTCGATCCTTGACTCGATGATCGACCCATTGAACCGATAGGTCGACTTTTGGCGAAAAGTTAACTTTGGTCAAAATGATCAATCCTTGACCCAATGTCCAACCCTTTGGCCTAATAGGTTAATTCTTGAAAAGAAAAGTAAATTTTGGTCAAAATAATCAATTTTTGAAGTAATGACCAATTATTTAACCAATAAATCAATCTCTGACAAAAAAGCTAACTTTGATCAAAATGGTCAATCCTTGACCCAAAGACAGACCTATTGACCCATTAGGTATCCTTTTGACAAAAAAGTGAATTTGGGTGAAAATAGTCAATTTTTGACTTAATGGCCACCCAATGACCTAATAGGTCAACTTTTGACAAAAAATCAATTTTGGCTAAAATGATCAATTTTTGACCCAATGACCAACCCATTGACCTATAGGTCAACTTTTGACTAAAAAGTCATTTTGAGTCAAAATGGTCAATTCTTGACCCAATTACCAACTCATTGATCAAATATGTCAACTTTTGACCAAAATGTCAACTTTGGTCAAAATGATTAATTTCTGATCCGATGATCACCCCGTTGACCTAATGGGTTAACTTTTGACAAAAAATTGATTTTGATCAAAATAGATCGATTTTTGACTAAATGACCGATTATTGAGCCGATAAGTCGATCTCTGAGCAAAAAGTCAACTTTGGTTAAAATGGTAAATCCTTAACTCAATGACAAACCCGTTGACCCAATAGCTCAACTTTTGACCAAAAACTCAATTTTGGTCAAAATAGTCAATTTTTGACCTAAAGACTAATTATTGACGCAGTAAGCCAATCTCTGACCAAAAAGTTAACTTTGGTCAAATGGTCAATCATTGACCCAATGACCAATCTATTGACCCAATAGGTTAACTTTTGACCAAAAAGTCAATTTTGGTCAAAGTAGTCAATTTTTGACCTAATGACGATTATTGACCTAATAAGCCGATTTCGACTAAAAAGTCGACTTTGGTCATAAAAGTCGATCCTTGACCCGATGACCGACCCGTTGATCCAAATAGAGTCGACTTTTGACTAAAAGTCGACTTTGGTTTAATTAGTCGATCCTTGACCGATGACCGACTCTTAAACCCAAAAGGAAAACTTTTGACTAAAAAGTCGATTTAGGTCGAAATTACGAATTTTTGACCTAAAGACCACCTCATTGACCCAAAAGGTAAACTTTTGACCAAAAATTCAAATTTTGTCAAAATGGTCATTTTCAGACAAAATGAACAAAATGTCAACTTTGGTGAAAAGGGTTAATCTTTAATCTAATGAGCAACCCATTGAACCAATTTGTCAACTTTTGGCTAAAAAGTCAACTATGGCAAAAATGGTTAATCCTTGATCCAATGATCAACCCATTGACTAAATAGGTCAACTTTTGACAAAAAAAAGTTAATTTGCTCAAAATTATCAATTTTTGACCTAATGACCCCCTCATTGACCTAAATAAGTTAAGTTTTGACCAAAAAGGCAACTCTGGTCAAACTGGTCAATTTTTGACCCGATGACCAACTTATTGACCCAATAGGTCAACTTTTAACCAAAAAGTCAATTTTGGTCAAAATAGTCTATATTTTACCTAATGACCAATTATTGACCCGATAAGTCGATCTCGACCAAAAAGTCGACTTTGGTCAAAATGGTAAATCCTTGACCCGATGACCGACCCATTGACCCGAATAGGTCGACTTTTGACCAAAAGTCGACTTTGGTCGAAATGGTCGATTCCTTGACCCAATGACTGACTCATTGACCCAAAAGGTCAACTTTTAACTAAAAATCAATTTTGGTGAAAATTGTCAACTTTTTACCTAATGAGCAACCCTTTGATCCAATATGTCAACTTTTGACTAAAAAGTCAACTTTGGCTAAAATGGTTAATCCTTGACCCAATGACCAGCCCATTGACTAAATAGGTCAACTTTTGACCAAAAGGTCAATTTTGCTTGAAATTGTGAATTTTTGACCTAGAAACCGCCTCATTGACCAAAATAGGTCAACTTAAAATCAAAAAGACAACTTTGGTCAAAATAGTCCATTTTTGACCTAACAACCACCCTTTGACACAATAGGACAACCTTTGCCCAAAAAGTCAGCTTTGGTCAAAATGGTTAATTCTATACCTAATTACCAACTCATTGACCAAATAGGTTAAATTTTGACCAAAATGGTCAGTTTCTGACACAATGACCACCCTGTTGACCTAATGAGTCAACTTTTAACCAAAAATTCAATTTTGGTTAAAATAATTAATTTTTAACCGAATGACCAATTATCGACCCAATAATTCGATCAACGACGAAAAGCGATTTTGGTCAAAATGGTCAATCCTTGACCCAATGTTCAACCCATTGATCCAATAGCTCAACTTTTGACTAAAAAGTCAACTTTGGCCAAAATGGTCAATCCTTGACCCAATGACCAACCCACTTACCCAATAGGTCATCTTTTGACCAACAAGTCAATTTTGGTCAAAGTAGTCAATTTTTGACTCAATGACATTATTGACCAAGTAAGCCAATCTCTGACCAAAAAGTCAACTTTGGTCGAAATGGTTAATATTTGACACAATGACAAACCCATTGACCCAATAGGTCAACTTTTGAACAAAAAGTCAACTTTGGTCAAAATGGTCAATTTCTAACAATGAACAACCCATTGACCCAATAGGTGAACTTTTAACCAAAAAGTCAACTTTGGTTAAAATATTCGAACCTTGACTCTATGACCGACTTATTGACCCGATAGGTATTGTTGACAAAATAGTCGAATTTTGACCCGATGACCACCCATTGACAAAAGTCGACTTTGGTCAAAATGGTCGATTTTGACCCGATGACTTGACCTATTGACCGATAGATTGACTTTTGACCAAAAGTCAACTTTGGTCAAAATGGTCGATTCTTGACCCGATGACCGACACATTGACCCGGTAAGACATCTTTTAAACAAAAAGTCGATTTTGGTCGAAATAGTAAATTTTGACGAATGAGCGATTATTGAACCGATAAGTCGATCTCGAACAAAATGTTAACTTTGGTCATTATGGTCGATCATTGACCCGATAATGAACGCATTGACCCGATAGGTCGACTTTTTACCAAAAGTTAACTTTGGTCAAAATGGTAATTCCTTGACCCAATCACCAACACTTTGACCAAATAGATCGACTTTTGACCAAAAAGTCAATTTTGTTCAAAATAACAAAATTTTAGACTTAATGACCAATTATTGACCCAATAGGTCAATTTTTTATCAAAAAGTCAACTTTGGTTAAGATGGTCAATCCTTGATCCATTGACCAACCCATTGACCAATTATGTCAACTTTTGACCAAAAAGTCAACTTTTGTCAAAATGGTCAATCCTTGACCCGATGACCAACTCATTGACCCAAAAGGATAAGTTTTGTCCAAAAAGCCAATTTTGATCAAAGTAGTCAATTTTACCTAATGACCACCTCATTGACCCGAAAAGGTTAGCTTTTGATCAAAAAGTCGAATTTGATCAAAATGGTCGATTTCGATACGATTACTAACTCATTGAACCAATAGGTGAACTTTTAACCAAAAAGTCATCTTTCGTCAGAATGGTTAATCCATGACCCAATGACAAATCCATTGACCCAATAGGTCAACATTCGATCAAAAAGTCAATTTTGGTCAAAATTATCAATTTTTGACCTAATGACGAAAAAATGTCGACTTTTGACCAAAAGTCGAGCTTTGGTCGAAATGGTTAATTTCTAACCCGATGACCATTCAGATTAACCTGATAGGTAACATTTGACAAAAAATTCGATTTTGGTCAAAATAGTCGATTTTAACCTAATGACCGATTATTGACCGATAAGTCCATCTTTGACCAAAAGTCAACTTTGGTCAAAATGAGTCGATCCTTGACCCGATGACGAACCCATTGACCCGATAGATTGACTTTTGACCAAAAAATTAATTTTGGTCAAAATAGTCAATTTCTGACCTGATGACTAATTATTGACCCAGTAAGTCAATCTCTGACCAAAAAGTCAACTTTGTTCAAAATGGTCTATCCTTGAACCAATGACCAACACACCCAATAGGTCAAAATTTGACTAAAAAGTCAACTTTGGTCAAATTAATCACTTTTTGAATTAATGACCAATTATTGACCCAATAAGCCAATCTCAAACCAAAAAGTTAACTTTGGTCGAAATGGTCAATCCTTGACCCAACGACAAACTCGACTTTTGACCAAATAGTCTATTTTGGTCAAAATAGTCAATTTGTGATTGAATGACTAGCCATTGACCCAATAGATCAATTTTTAAGGAAAAAGTCAACTTTGGTCTAAATGGTCAATTTTGAGTCGATGATCAACCCATTGACCCAATCTATCAAGTCTTGACCAAAAAGTCATCTTTGGTCAAAATGGTAAATTCTTGACGAAATTATGAATTCATTGACCGAATAGATTGACTTTTTGACCAAAAGTCGACTTTAGTCGAAAATGTTCGATTTACGAACCAATGACCGCCGTTGACCCAATGAGTCAACTTTTGAAAAAAAATTTAATTTTGGTCGAAATAATTAATTTTTGACCTAATGACCGAAATAATCGACTTTTTAAATTAATGACGATTATAGACCGAATAAGTCGATAACTTTGGTCGAAATGGTCGATCCTTGACCTAATGATAAACACATTGCCTAATAGATCAACTTTTGACCAAAAAGATAATTTTTGTCAAAATAGTCAATTTTTTACCTGATGACCACCCATTGACACAATAGGTCAACTTTTGACCGAAAAGTCAACTTCGGTCAAAATGGTCAATTTTTTACCCAATAACCAACTCATTGACCCAATAGATCAACTCTTGACCAAAAAGTCATCTTTGGCCAAAATGGTCGATTCTTGACGCAATTACCGACTCATTGAGCAAATAGGTCGATTTCGACCAAAAGTCGGCTTTGGTCGAAATGGTCGATTTCGACCCGAAATGACCACCCGATTGACCCGAGGGTCGACTTTTGACTAAAAATTTAATTTTGGTCAAAATAATCAATTTTTTACAGAATGACCAACTATTGACCCGATAAGTCAATCGCTAACCAAAAAGTCAACTTTGGTCAAAATGGTCAATCCTTGACCCATTGACCAACCCATTAACCCAATAGGTCATCTTTTGACCAAAAAGTTAATGTTGGGCAAAATAGTCAATTTTTGACCTAATGACCAACCCATTGACCCAATTAGTCAACTTTTGACCAAAAAGTCAATTTTAGTCAAAATGGTCAATTCTTGACCCAATGACCAATACATTAACCCAGTAAGTCATCTTTTGAAGAAAAAATTTATTTTGGTCAAAATAGTAAATTTTTACCTAATGATCAACTATTTACCCAACTAGTCAATCTCTGACCATAATGTCAACTTTGGTCAAAATGGTCAATGCTTGACGAATGACCAACCCATTAACCCAAATAAGTCAACTGTTGACCAAAAAGTAAACTTTAGTCAAAATGGTCAATCCTTGACCAATGATGACTCATTGACCCGAAAAGAACAACATTTGACCGAAAAGACAATTTTGATCAAAATTGTCAATTTTTTACCTAATGACCACCTCATTGATCCAAAAGGTCAACTTTTGACCAAAACATTTGGTCAAAATGGTCAGTTTCTGACACAATAACCTAAATGTCAACTTTGGTGAAAAAGGTGAATCCTTGATCTAATGAGCAGCCCATTAACCTAATTTGTCAACTTTTCACTAAAAAGTCAGCTTTGGCAAAATGGTTAATCCTTGACCCATTGATCGACCCATTGACCAAATAGGTCGACTTTCGACCAAAAGTTAATTTTGCTTAAATTTGTCGATTTTTGACCTGATGCGCCTCATTGACCTAAATAAGTCGACTTTTGACCAAAAAGATAACTTTGGTCGAAATGGTCAATCATTGACCCAATGACAAACCTATTGTCAAAATAGGTCAACTTTTGACCAAAAACTCAATTTAGATCAAAATAGTCAATTTTTGACGTAATGACCAATTATTGACCCACTACGCCAATCTCTGACCAAAAAGTCAACTTTGCTCAAAATGGTTAATCCTTGACCCAATAACCAACCCATTTACTAAATAGGTCAACTTTTGACCACAAGTAAACTTTGGTCAAAATGATCAATCCTTGACCGAATGAACAACCCATTGGCCTAATAGGTCAACTTTTGACCAAGAAGTCAATTTTGGTCAAAATAGTAAAATTTTGAATTAATGACCAATTATTGACCTAATAAGTCAACCTCTGACCAACTCATCAACTTTGGGCAAGATGGTCAATCCTTGACCCAATGTCAAACCCATTGACCCAATAGGTTAGTTTTTGACCAAAAAATTAATTTGGATCAAAATAGTCAATTTTTGACCCAATGGCCACACATTGACCGACGAGTCGACTTTTGACCGAAAGTCGAATTTGGTCGAAAATGGTCGATTTTGACCCAATGACCAACCCATTGACCCAATAGGTCAACTTTTGACTAAGAAGTCATCTTGGGTCAAAATGGTTAATTCTTGACCCAATTACTAACTCATTGACCATATATGTCAACTTTTGACCAAAAAGTCAACTTTAGTCAAAATGGTCAAATTTTGACCCAATGATCACCCTGTTGACCCAATGAGTCAACTTTTGACAAAAAATTAAATTTTGGGCAAAATAGTCAATTTTTAACCTAATCACCAATTATTGACCTAATAAGTCAATATCTGACCAAAAAGTCAACATTGGTCAAAATGTCAATCCTTAACCGAATGATGAACCCACTGACCCTATAGGTTAACTTTTGACCAAAAAGTCAACGTTGGTTAAAATGGGCAATCCTTGACTCAAAGACTAACTCATTGACCCAATAGTTCAACTTTTGAGAAAAAAAAAGTCAATTTTGGTCAAACTAGTCAATTTTTGACCAAATGACCAATTATTGACCCAGCAAATCTCTGATCAAAAAGTTAGCTTTGGTCAAAATGGTCAATCCTGGACCTAATGACCAACCCATTGACCCAAATAGGTCAACTTTTGACTAAAAAGTCAACTTTGGTCTAAATAATTAATCATTGACCCAATGACCAACTCATTGACCCAAAGGACAACTTTCGACCAAAAAATCAATTTTGGTCAAAATTGTCAATTTTTTACCTATTAACCGCCTCATTGACCCAAAAGGTCAACTTTTTACCAAAAAGTTAAATTTGATCAAAATGATTAATTTCTGACACAATGACCTGAAGGTCAACTTTGATGAAAAAGATCAATCCTTGATCTAATAATCAACCCATTGACCAAATTTATCAATTTTTGACAAAAAGTCAACTTTGGCCAAAATGGTTAATCCTTGACCCAATGACCAACCCATTGACCATAAAGGTCAACTTTTGACCAAAAGTCAACTTTGTTTAAAATTGTCGATTTTTAACTTTAATGACCAGCCTCATTGACCCAAGTAGGTTAACTTTTATCCAAAAAGATAACTTTGGTCAAATGGACAATCTTCGACCCAAAGACCAACCTATTAACCCATAAAGTCAACTTTTAACTAAAAAGTCATTTTTGGTCAAAATAGTCAATATTTGACCTAATGACCAATTATTGACCCAATAAGCCAATCTCTGACCAAAAAATCAACTTTGGTCAAAAAGGTCAATCCTTGACTCAATGATCAACCCATTAACCCAATAGGTCAACTTATGACAAAAAAGTTAACTTTGGTCAAAATGATCAATCCTTGACCCAATGACCAAACCATTGGCCTAATAGGTTAACTCTTGAAAGAAAAAGTAAATTTTGGTCAAAATAATCAATTTTTGAATTAATGTCCAATTATTGACCCAATAAATCAATCTCTGACAAAAAAGCTAACTTTGATCAAAATGGTCAATCCTTGACCCAAAGACAGACCTATTGACCCATTAGGTATCATTTTGACAAAAAAGTGAATTTGGGTGAAAATAGTCAATTTTTGACTTAATGGCCACCCAATGACCTAATAGGTCAACTTTTAGCAAAAAACAATTTTGGCTAAAATGATCAATTTTTGACCAAATGACCAACCCATTGACCCAATAGGTCAACTTTTGACTAAAAAGTCATTTTGGGTCAAACTGGTGAATTCTTGACCCAATTACCAACTCATTGATCAAATATGTTAACTTTTGACCAAAAAGTCAGCTTTGGTCAAAATGATCAATTTCTGACCCGATGATCACCCCGTTGACCGAATGGGTTAACTCTTGACAAAAAATTCAACTTTGGTCAAAATAGTCAATTTTTGACCTAATGACCAATTATTGAGCCAAAAGTCAATCTCTGACCAAAAAGTCAACTTTGGTTAAAATGGTAAATCCTTTACTCAATGACAAACCCATTGACCCAATAGCTCAACTTTTGACCAAAAACTCAATTTTGGTCAAAATAGTCAATTTTTGATCTAATGACCAATTATTGACGCAGTAAGCCAATCTCTGACCAAAAGGTCAACTTTGGTCAAATGGTCAATCCTTGACCCAATGACCAAAATATTGACCCAAATAGGTCATCTTTTGACCAACAAGTCAACTTGGGTCAAAATGGTCAATCCTTGACCCAATGACCAACTCATTGACCCGAATGGACAACTTTTGACCAAAAAGCTAATTTTGGTCAAAATTGTCAATTTCTTACCTAATGACCACCTCATTGACCCAAAATGTCAACTTTTGACCAAAAAGTCAAATTTGGTTAAAATGGTCATTTTCTGACGCAATGACCTAAATGTCAACTTTGGTGTAAAAGGTCAATCCTTGATCTACTTAGCAACCCATTGATCCATTTTATCAACTTTTGACTAAAAAGTCAACTTTGGCCAAAATGATTAATCCTTAGCCCGATGACCAACCCATTGAGCATATAGGTCAACTTTTGACCAAAAAGTCAATTTTGCTTAAAATTGTCAATTTTTGACCTAATGACCGCCTCATTGACCTAAATAGGTCAACTTATGACCAAAAAAACAACTTTGGTCAAAAAGGTCAATGCTTAACCCAATGACCAACTTATTGAACCAATAGGTCAATTTTTGACCAAAAATTCAATTTAGGTCAAAATAGTCAATTTTTGACGTAATAACCATTTATTGACCCGGTAAGCCAATCACTGACCAAAAAGTCAACTTTGGTCAAAATGGTCAATCCTTGATCCAATGACCAACCCATTGACCCTATATGTCAACTTTTGACCAAAAAGTGAACTTTGGTCAAAATAATCCATCCTTCACCCAATGACCAACCAATTGGCCTAATAGGTCAACTCTTGACCAAAAAGTCAATTTTGGTCAAAATTATCAATTTTTGAATTAATGACCAATTATTGACCCAATACGTCAATCTCTGACAAAAAAGTCAACTTTGGGCAAAATGGTTAATCATTGACCCAATGATAAACCCGTTGGCCTAACAGGTCAACTTTTGAGCAAAAAGTCAATTTGGGTCAATAGTTAATTTTTGACCTAATGGACACCCATTGACCTAGGTTAACTTTTGACCAAAAAGTTAATTTTTGTCAAAATGGTCAATTTTTGACCCAATGACCAACCCGTTGACCCAATAGGTCAACTTCTGACTAAAAGGTCATCTTGGGTCAAAATGGTCAATTCTTGGCCTAATTACCAACTAACTGACTAAATATGTCAACTTTGGTCAAAATGGTCAATTTCTGACCCAATGACCTCCCCGTTCACCGAGTGTGTTAACTTTTGAAAAAATATTCAATTTTGGTCAAAATAGTCAATTTTTAACCTAATTACCAATTATTGAACCAATAAGTCAATCTTTGACCAAAAAGTCAACTTTGGTTAAAATGGTCAATCTTGACCCAATAACATACCCATTAACCCAATTTGTCAACTTTTGACTAAAAAGTTAACTTTGGTCAGAGTAGACAATTTTTGACCTAATGACCAATTATTGACCTAGTAAGCCAATCTTTGACCAAAAAATCAATTTTGCTTAAAATTGTCAATTTTTTACCTAATGACCGCCGCATTGACCTAAATAGGTCAACTTTTGATCAAAAAGACAACTTTGGTCAAAATGGTCAATCCTTGACCCAATGACCAACCTATTGACCCAATAGGTTAACTTTTGACTAAAAAGTCAATTTTGGTCAGAATAGACAATTTTTGACCTAATGAACAATTATTGACCTAGTAAGCCAATCTTTGACTAAAAAGTCAACTTTGGTCATAAAAGTCAATCCTTGACCCAATGAGCAACCCATTGACCCAAATAGGTCAACTTTTAACTAAAAAGTCAACTTTGGTTAAAATAGTCAATCCTTGACCCAATGACCAACTCATAAACCCAAAATGACAACTTTTGACTAAAAGGTCAATTTTGGTCAAAATTACTAAATTTTTTACCTAAAGACCACCTCATTGACCCAAAAGGTAAACTTTTGACCAAAAAGTCAATTTTTTTCAAAATGGTCAATTTCAGATAAAATGACCAAAATGTCAATTTTGGTGAAAAGGGTTAATCTTTAATCTAATGAGCAAGTCATTGACCCAATTTTTCAACTTTTAACTAAAAAGTCAACTTTGGCCAAAATGGTTAATCCTTGATCTAATGATCAACCCATTGACCAAATAGGTCAACTTTTGATAAA
Organism: Papilionanthe hookeriana x Papilionanthe teres; assembly: GCA_022702705.1. Classification (NCBI taxonomy): domain Eukaryota; kingdom Viridiplantae; phylum Streptophyta; class Magnoliopsida; order Asparagales; family Orchidaceae; genus Papilionanthe; species Papilionanthe hookeriana x Papilionanthe teres. The sequence goes on along the minus strand of CM040429.1, from coordinate 80,831,996 downwards.
AAAGTTAATTTGCTCAAAATTGTCAATTTTTGACCTAATGACAGCCTCAATGACCTAAATAAGTCAACTTTTGACCAAAAAGACAACTATGGTCAAACTGGTCAATTTCTGACTCGATGACCAACCTATTGACCCAATAGGATTGACTTTTGACAAAAAGTCGATTTTGGTCGAAAATAGTCATTATTTACATAATGACCAATTATTGACCTAGTAAGCCGATCTCGACCGAAAAGTCGACTTTGGTCGAAATGTTAAATCCTTGACCCAATGACCAACCCATTAACCCAAATAGGTAAACTTTTGACCAAAAAGTCAACTTTTGTCAAAATGGTCAATCCTTGACCCAATGACCAACTTATTGACCCAAAAGGATAACTTTTGACTAAAAAGTCAATTTTGGTGAAAATTGTCAACTTTTTACCTAATGAACAACCCATTGATCCAATTTGTCAATTTTTGACTAAAAAGTCAACAATGGCTAAAATGGTTAATCCTTGACCCAATGACCAGCCCATTGACTAAATAGGTCAACTTTTGACCAAAAAGTCAATTTTGCTTAAAATTGTGAATTTTTAACCGAATGACCACCTCATTGACCTAAATAGGTCAACTTTAAATCAAAAAGACAACTTTGGTCAAAATAGTCAATTTTTGACCTAACGACCACCCTTTGACACAATAGGTCAACCTTTGACCAAAAAGTTAAGTTTAGTCAAAACGGTCAATTTTTTATCTAATGACCAATTCATTGACCCAATAGATTAACTTTTGATAAAAAGTCCTCTTCGGTCAAATTGGACAATTCTAGACCCAATTACCAACTCATTGACCAAATAGGTTAAATTTTGTCCAAAATGGTCAGTTTCTGACCCAATGACCACTCCGTTGACCCAATGAGTCAACTTCTAACCAAAAATTTAATTTTGATTAAAATAATTAATTTTTGTCTGAATGACCAATTATCGACCCAATAATTCAATCTCTGACAAAAAGTTAATTTTGGTCAAAATGGTCAATCCTTGACCCAATGACCAACCCATTGATCCAATAGCTCAACTTTTGACTAGAAAGTCAACTTTGGTCAAAAAGGTCAATCCTTGACCCAATGACCCACACACTTACCCAAAATGTCATCTTTTGACCAAAAAGTCAATTTTGGTCAAAGTAGTCAATTTTTGACTTAATGACATTATTAACCCAGTAAGCCAAACTTTGACCAAAAAGTCCACTTTAGTCAAAATGGTTAATCTTTGACACAATGACAAACCCATTAACCCAATAGGTCAACTTTTGACCAAAAAGTCAACTTTGGTCAAAATGGTCAATTTCTGACCGAATGAATAACCCATTGACCCAATAGGTGAACTTTTAACCAAAAAGTCAAATTTGGTCAGAATATTCAAACCTTGACCCAATGACCAACCTATTGACCAAAAAGGTCAACTGTTGACCAAAATAGTCAAATTTTGACCAGTGATCACCCATTCACCAAAAAGTCAACTTTGGTCAAAATGGTTAATTTTTGACCCAATGACCAACCCATTGACCCAATAGGTTAACTTTTATCCAGAAAGTCAACTTTGGTCAAAATGGTCAATTCTTGACCCAATGACTAATACTTTGACCCAGTAAGTCATCTTTCAAACAAAAAGACAATTTTGGTCAAAATAGTAAATTTTGACCTAATGACCAATTATTGAACCAATAAGTCAATTACTGAACAAAATGACCAATCTTTGACCCAATGACAAACCCATTGATCCAATAGGTCAACTTTTTACCAAAAAGTTAACTATGGTCAAAATGGTATTTCCTTGACCCAATGACCAACACTTTGACCCAATAGATCGACTTTTGACTAAAATGTCAATTTTGTTCAAAATAGGAAATTTTAGACTTAATGACTAATTATTGACCCAATACGTCAACTTTTGACCAAAAATTCAACTTTGGTTAAGATGGTCAAACCTTGACCCATTGAACAACCCATTGATCAATTATGTCAACTTTTGCTCGAGAAGTCGACCTTTGTCGAAAATTGTCAATCCTTGACCCGATGACCAACACATTGACCCAAAAGGATAACTTTTGTCCAAAAAGCCAACTTTTAATCAAAACTATCAATTTTTTACCTAATGATCACCTCATTGACACAAAAGGTTAACTTTTGACCAAAAAGTCAAATTTGATCAAAATAGTCAATTTCTGATACAATTACCATCTCATTGAACCAATAAGTGAACTTTTAACTAAAAAGTCAACTTTGGTCAAAATGGTTAATCCTTAGCCCAATGACAAACCCATTGACCCAATAGTTGAACTTTCGATCAAAAAGTCAATTTTGGTCAAAATTATCAATTTTTGACCTAATGATAAAAAATGTCAACTTTTGACCAAAAAGTCAGCTTTGGTCAAAATGGTTAATTTCTAACCCAATGACCTTCCCGTTAACCCAATGGGTTAACATTTGACAAAAATTCAATTTTGGTCAAAATAGTTAATTTTTAACCTAATGACCAATTATTGACCCAATAAGTCAATCTTTGACCAAAAAGTCAACTTTGGTCAAAATGGTCAATCCTTGACCTAATAACGAACCCATTGACCCGATAGGTTGACTTTTGACAAAAAAATTAAATTTCGTCGAAATAGTCGATTTTTACACGATGACCGATTATTGATTCGATATGTCAATCTATGACAAAAAAGTCAACTTTGTTCAAAATGGTATATCCTTGAACCAATGACCAACACACCCAATAGGTCAAAATTTGACCAAAAAGTCATCTTTGGTCAAATTAATCACTTTTTGAATTAATGACCAATTATTGACCCAATAAGCCAATCTCAGACCGAAAAGTCAACTTTGGTCAAAATGGTCAATCCTTGACCCAACGAGAAACTCAACTTTTGACCAAATAGTCAATTTTGGTCAACATAGTCAATTTGTGATTGAATGACTAGCCATTGACCCAATAGGTCAACTTTTGAGGAAAAAGTCAACTTTGGTCAAAATGGTCAACTTTGAGTCAATGATCAACCTATTGACCCAACCTATCAAGTCTTGACCAAAAAGTCATCTTTGGTCAAAAAGGACAATTCTTGACCCAATTATGAATTCATTGACCAAATAGGTCAACTTTTGACCAAAAGTCAACTTTGGTAAAAAATGTTCAATTTCTGACCTAATGACCACCCCATTGACCCAATGAGTCAACTTTTGATCAAAAATTTAAATTTCGCCAAAATAATTAATTTTTGACCTAATGAACAAAATAGTCAACTTTTTCAATTAATGACCAATTATAGTCTCAATAAGTCAATAACTTTGGACAAAATGGTCGATCCTTGACCCAATGACAAACCCATTGCCCAATAGATCAACTTTTGACCAAAAAGATATTTTTTGTCAAAATAGTCAATTTTTTACCTAATGACCACCCATTGACACAATAGGTCAACTTTTGACCGAAAAGTCAACTTCGGTCAAAATGGTCAATTTTTTACCCAATAACCAACTCATTGACCCAATAGATCATCTCTTGACCAAAAAGTCATCTTCAGACAAAATGGTCAATTGTTGACCCAATTACCAACTCATTGACCAAATAGGTCAACCTCTGACCAAAAAGTCAACGTTGATCAAATGGTCAATTTCTGACCCAAAGACCACCCCGTTAACCCAATGGGTCAACTTTTGACTAAAAATTTAATTTTGGTCAAAATAATCAATTTTTGACAGAACGACCAATTATTGACCCGCTAAGTCAATCACTAACCAAAAAGTCAACTTTGGTCAAAATGGTCAATCCTTGACCCATTGACCAACCCATTGATCCAATAGGTCATCTTTTGACCAAAAAGTTAATGTTGGGTAAAATAGTCAATTTTTGACCTAATAACCAACCCATTGACCAAAAAGTCAACTTCAGTCAAAATGGTCAATTCTTGACCCAATGATCAATACATTGACCCAGTAAGTCATCTTTTAAAGAAAAATTTTATTTCGGTCAAAATAGTAAATTTTTACCTAATGATCAACTATTTACCCAATTAGTCAATCTCTGACCATAATGTCGACTTTGGTCAAAATGGTCGATGCTTGACCGAATGACCAACCCATTAACCCAAATAAGTCAAGTTTTGACCAAAAAGTCAACTTTGGTCAAAATGGTCAATCCTTGAGCCAATGACAAACTTATTGACCCAAAAGAACAACATTTGACCAAAAAGACAATTTTGATCAAAATTTTTCACTTTTTACCTAATTACCACCTCATTGATCCAAAAGTCAACTATTAACCAAAACATAAAATTTGGTCAAAATGGTCAATTTCTGACATAATAACCTAAATATCAACTTTCGTAAAAAGGTGAAACCTTGATCTAATGAGCAACCCATTAACCTAATTTGTCAACTTTTCACTAAAAAATCAGCTTTGGCCAAAATGGTTAATCCTTGACCCATTAACCAAATAGGTCAACTTTCGACCAAAACGTTAATTTTGCTTAAATTTGTCAATTTTTGACCTAATGTTGCCTCATTGACCAAGATAAGTCAAAATGGTCAATCCTTGACCCAATGACCAACCTATTATCAAAATAGGTCAACTTTTGACCAAAAAGTCAATTTAGATCAAAATAGTTAATTTTTGACTTAATGACCGATTATTGACCCGGTAAGCCAATCTCTGACCAAAAAGTCAACTTTGCTCAAAATGGTCAATCCTCGACCCAATGACCAACCCATTTACCTAATAGGTCAACTTTTGACCAAAAGTAAACTATGGTCAAAATGTTCAATCCTTGACCCAATCAACAACCCATTGACCTAATAGGTCAACTTTTGACAAAAAACTCAATTTTGGTCAAAATAATAAATTTTTTAATTAATGACCAATTATTGACCCAATAAGTCAATCTCTGACCCACTCATCAACTTTGGTCAAGAAGGTCAATCATTGACCCAATGTCAAACCCATCGACCCAATATGTCGGTTTTTGTCCAAAAAATCAATTTTGATCAAAGTAGTCAATTTTTGACCTAATGGCCACACATTGACCCAACAGGTCAACTTTTGACAAAAGAGTCGAATTTGTTAAAATGGTCGATTTTTGACCGATGACTGACCATTGACCCAAAAGGTCAACTTTTGACTAAGAAGTCATCTTGGGTCAAAATGGTCGATTCTTGACCCGATTGCCAAGTCATTGACCATATATGTCGACTTTTGAACAAAAAGTCAGCTTTAGATCAAAATGGTCGATTCGACCCGATGACCGCCATGTTGACTCGATAGGTCGACTTTTGACAAAAAATTAAATTTTGGTCGAAATATTTAATTTTTAAACTAATCACCGATTATTGACCCAGATAAGTCGATCTCGACCAAAAGTCATCATTGGTCAAAATGGTCGATCTTTGACCAAATGACTGACCATTGACGATAGGTTAACTGTTAACTAAAAATTCAACTTTGGTTAAAATAGGCAATCCTTGACCCAAAGACCAACTCATTGACCCAATAGATCAACTTTTGAGCAAAAAGTTAATTTTGCTCAAAATAGTCAATTTTTGACCAAATGACCAATTTTTGACCCAAAAAGTCAATCTATGACCAAAAAGTCAACTTTGGTCAAAATGGTCAATCCTTGAACTAATGACCAACCCATTTACCGATAATTCGACTTTTGACCGATAAGTCGACTTTGGTCGAAATGATCGATCCTTGACCCGATCACCGACCCATTGGCTAATAGGTCGACTTTTGACCAAAAATCAATTATGGTCAAAACAGTCAATTTTTGAATTAATTACCAATTAATGACCCAATAAGTCAATCTCTGACCAAAAAGTCAACTTTTGTCAAAATGGTCAATCTTTGACCCAATGACAAACGCATTGACCAAATAGTCAATTTTGGTCAAAATAGTCAATTTTTGACTTAATGACCACCCTCGACACAATCGGTCAAATTTTGACCAAAAAGTCAACTTTGGTCAAAATAGTCAATTTATGACTTAATGACCCCTCGTTCACCCAATGGGTTAACTTTTGACCAAAAATTCAATTTTGGTCATAATTGCCAATTTTTGACCTAATGACCAATTATTGACCTAATGACCAATTATTGACCCAGTAAGTCAATCTCTGACCAAAAAGTCAACTTTGATCAAAATAGTCAATCATTGACTCAATGATAAACCCATTGACCGAGTTAATTGACTTTTGACCAAATAGTCGATTTTAGTCGAAAATAGTCGATTTTTGACTAAATGACCACTATTGACCAATAGGTCAACTTTTAACCAAAACTCGACTTTGGTCAAAATGGTCGATTTTTGACCCATTGACTCAATCGATCGACTTTTGACCAAAAAGTCATCTTTGATCAAAATGGTCAATTCTTGACCCAAGTACCAACTCATTGACCAAATAGGTCAACTTTTGACCAAAAAGTTAACTTTGGTCAAAATAGTCAATTTTTGACCCAATTACCACCCCGTTGACCCAATGGGTCATCTTTTGACCAAAAATTTAATTTTGGTCAAAATAATTAATTTTTGACCTAATGACCAAAATAGTCATCTTTTTGAATTCATGACCAATTATTGACCCAATAAGTCAATCTCTGACCAAAAAGTCAACTTTGGTCAAAATGATCAATCCTTAACCCAATAACAAACCCAATGCCCGATTAGTCGATTTTGACCAAAAGATAATTTTAGTCAAAACGATCGATTTTGACCTAATGACCACCCATTAACACAATAGGTCGACTTTTGACCAAAAAGTTTATTTTGGTCAAAATGGTCGATTTTACCCGATGACCAACTCTTTGACCCGATAGATAAACATTTGAACAAAAAGTTATGTTCGGTCAAAATGGTCAATTCTTGACTAAATTACCAACTCATTGACCAAATAGGTCAAACTTTTGACCAAAAAGTCAACTTTGGTAAAAATGATCAATTTCTGGCCCAACAACCACCCCGTTGACCCAATGGGTCAATTTTTTATCAAAAATTTAATTCAGGTCAAAATAATTAACTTTTGACCGAATGACCAATTATTGACCCATTAAGTTAATCACTAACCAAAAAAGTCAACTTTGTTCAAAATGGTCAATCCTTGACCCGATGACCAACCCATTAACCCAACAGGTCAACTCATGACCAAAAAGTCAACTTTGGTTAAAATGATCAATCCTTGACCCATGAACAACCCATCGACCCAGATAGGTCGTATTTTGACCAAAAAGTCAAATTTGGTCAAAATAGTCAATTTTTAACTAATGAGCAATTATTGACCACGTAAGCCGATCTCTTACCAAAAAACCGACTTTGGTCGAAATGGTCGATTCTTGACCCGATGACCAAGCCATTGACCCGATAGGTCGACTTTTGACCAAAGCTAACTTTGGTCGAAATGATCGATCCTTGACCCGATGACCGACCTACTTGGCCTAATAGGTCGACTCTTGACCAAAAGTCGATTTTGGTCAAAATAATCGATTTTTTAATTAATGACCGACTATTGACCCAATAACTCGATCTACGACCAAAAAGTAAACTTTGGTCGAAATGGTTAATCCTTGACCCGATAACGAGCCCATTGACCCGATATGTAACCTTTTGAGCGAAAATGTCGATTTAGTTCAAAATAGTCGATTTTTGACTTGATGGCCGCCCATTGACCTAGTAGGTCGACTTTTGATAAAAAATCGATTTTGGTCGAAATGGTCGATTTTTGACCCAAAGACGACCCGTTGACCCGATAGGTCGACCTTTCATTGAAAAGTCATCTTGGGTCAAAATGGATAATTCTTTACCCGATTACCGACTCATTGACCAAATATGTCGATCTTTGACGAAAAAGTCGACTTTGGTCGAAATGGTCGATCCTTGACCTAATGAAAAACCCAGCTGATCCAATAGAGTCGACTTTTGACCGAAAAGTCGATTTTGGTCGAAATAGTCATTTTTAACCTAATGACCAATTATTGATCCGATAAGCGAATCTACGACCAAAAGTCGACTTTGGTCAAAATGGTTAATCCTTGACCCAATGGCCAACCTATAAACCCAAATAGGTCAAATTTTGACCAAGAAGTTAACTTAGGTTAAAATGGTAAATCCATGACCCAATGACCAACTCATTCACCCAAAAGGACAACTTTTGACCAAAAAGCCAATTTTGCTCAAAATTGTCAATTTTTTACTGAATGACCACCTCATTGACCCAAAAGGTCAACTTTTGACCAAAAAGTCAAATTTGGTCAAAATGATCAATTTCTGACGCAATGAACTAAATGTTAACTTTGGTGAAAAAGGTTAATCCTTGATCTACTGAGCAACCCATTAAACCAATTTGTAAGCTTTTGACTAAAAAGTCAACTTTGGCCAAAATGGTTAATCCTTGACCCAATGACCAACCCATTAGCCATATAGGTCAACTTTTGACCAAAAAGTCAATTTTGCTTAAAATTCTCAATTTTTTACCTAATCACCGCCTCATTGACCTAAATAAGTCAACTTTTGACCAATAAGACAACTTCAGTCAAAATGTACAATCCTTAACACAATGACCAACTTATTAACCCAATAGGTCAACTTTTAACCAAAAAGTCAATTTAGGTTAAAATTGTCATTTTTTACCTAAGGACCAATTATTGACCTAGTAAGGCAATCTCTGACCAAAAAGTTAACTTTGATCAAAATGGTCAATCCTTGACCCGATAATCGACCCATTGACCCGATAGATCGACTTTTGACGAAAAGTCGACTTTGGTCAAAATTATCGATCCTTGACCCGATGATTAAAACATTGACATAATAGGTCGACTCTTGACCAAAAAGTCGATTTTGGTCGAAAATTGTCGATTTTTGAATTAATGACCGATTATTGACGCAATACGTCGATCTCGACCAAAAGTCGACTTTGGTCAAAATGGTCGATCCTTGTCCCGATGATGAGCCCGTTGACCGAGAGGTCGACTTTTGACCAAAAAGTCGATTTGGGTCGATATAGTTAATTTTTGACATAATGGCCACCCATTGACCCAACAACCAACCCGTTGACCCAATAGGTCAACTTTTGAGTAAAAGGTCATCTTGGATCAAATTTGTCAATTCTTCACCCAATTACCAACTCATTCACCAAATATGTTAACTTTTGACTAAAAAGTCAACTTTAGTCAAAATGGTCAATTTCTGACCCAATGGCTTCACCGTTCACCCTATGGGTTACCTTTTGACAAAAAAATCAATTTTGGTCAAAATAGTCGATTTTTAACCTAATGATCATTTAATGACCCAATAAGTCGATCTCGACCAAAAAGTCGACTTTTGTCAAAATTGTCGATCTTTGACCCAATAACAAACCCATTGACCCAATTTGTCAACTTTTGACTAAAAAGTCAACTTTGGCCAAAATTGTTAATCCTTGACCATTCAATTGACCATATAGGTCAACTTTTGACCAAAAAGTTAATTTTGCTTAAAATTGTCAATTTTTGACATAATGACCGCCTCATTGATCTAAATAAGTCAACTTTTGACCAAAAAGACAACTTTAGTCAAAGTGGTCAATTCTTGACCCAATGACCGACCAATTGACCCAATAGGTTATCTTTTGACCAAAAAGTCAACTTTGGTCAAAGTAATCAAATTTTGACCTAATCACTAATTATTGACCCAGTAAGCTAATCTCTGACCGAAAAGTCAACTTTGGTCAAAATGGTCAATCCTTGACCCAACGACCAACCCATTGACCCAAATAGGTCAACTTTGGTCAAATAGTCAATCCTTGACCCAATGACCAACTCGTTAAGCCAAAAGGTCTACTTTTGACTAAAAAGTCAATTTTGGTCAAAATTGAGAATTTTTTACATAAAGACCACCCCATTGACCCAAAAGGTCAACTTTTGACCAAAAAGTCAAATTTGATCAAAATGGTCAATTTCAGACACAATGACCTAAATGTCGACTTTGATCCTTAATCTAATGAGCAACTTATTGATCCGATTTGTCATTTATTAACTAATAAGTCAACTTTGGCCAAAATTGTTAATCCTTGACCTAATGACCAAATAAATTGACTTTTGACCAAAAAGTCAATTTTGCTTAAAATTATCAATTTTTGACCTACTGACCGCTTCATTGACCTAAATAAGTCAACTTTTGATCAAAAAGACAACTCTGGTCAATCTGGTTAATTTTTGACTCAGTGACCAAGCTATTGATCAAATAGGTCAACTTTAGACCATAAAGTCAATTTTGGTCAAACTAGACAATTTTTGACCTAATGACCAATTATTGAACCAGTGAGCCAAATTCTGACCAAAAAGTCAACTTTGGTTAAAATGGTCAATCCTTAACCCACCCAAGACCAACCCATTGACCCAAATAGGTCAACTTTTGACCAAAAAGTCAACTTTGGTCAAAATGGTCAATCCTTGACCCAATGACCAACTCATCGACCCAAAAGGACAACATTTGACTAAAAAGTTAATTTTGGTGAAAATTATCAATTTTTTACCAAATGGCCACCTCATTGACGTAAAAGGTCAACTTTTCACCAAAAAGCAAAATTTGCTCAAAATGAACAATTTCTGACATAATGACCTAATTGTCAACTTTGGTGAAAAAGTTCAATCCTTAATCTAATGAGCAACCCATTGATCCAACTTGTCAACTTTTAACTAAAAGTCAACTTTGGCTAAAATGGTTATTCCTTGACCCAATGACCAGCCCATTGACAAAATTGGTTAACTTTTGACCAAAAAGTCAATTTTGCTTAAATTTGACCATTTTTGACATAAAGATCACTTCATTGACCTATATAGGTCAAATTTTAATCAAAAAGACAACTTTAGTTAAAATAGTCAATTTTTGACCTAATGACCACCCATTAACACAATAGGTCAACTTTTGACTAAAAAGTTAACTTTGGTCGAAAATGGTCGATTTTCTACGAATGACCAACTCATTGACCCGGTAGAACGACTTTTGACCAAAAGTCATCTTCGATAAAAATGGTCAATTCTTGACCTAATTACCAACTCATTGACCAAATAGGTTAAATTTTGACCAAAATGGTCAGTCTCTAACCGTAAGACAACACCATTGCCCTAATGGGTCAACTTTTGACCAAAAATTTAATTTTAGTCAAAATAATCAATTTTTGACCGAATGACTAATTATTGACCCAATTATTTAATCACTGACCAAAATTTCAATTTTGGTTAAAATGGTCAATCCTTGACCCAATGACCAACCCATTGATCCAATAGGTCAACTTTTGACCAAAAAGTCAACTTTGGTCAAAATGGTTAATCCTTGACCGATGACCGACCCATTGACCCGATAGGTCATCTTTTGACCAAAAGTCGACTTTGGTCAAAATATTGAAACCTTGACCGAAGACCAACCCTTTGACCCGATATGTCGACTTTTGACCAAAATAGTCAAATTTTGACACAATGACCACCCATTGACCAAATAAGTCAACTTTTGACCAAAAAAGTCAACTTTTGACAAAAAAATTAACTTTGACCAAAATGATCAATTTTTGACCCATTAACCCAATAGGTCAACTTTTGACCAAAAATTCAACTTTGGTCAAAATAATCAATTCTTGACCAAATGACCAACACATTGACCCAGTAAGTCATCTTTTAAACAAAAAGTCAATTTTGGTCAAAATAGTAAATTTTTGAGCTAACGACCAATTATTGAACCAATAAGTCAATCTATGAACAAAATGTTAACTGTTGTCATAATGGTCAATCCTTGACCCAATGACAAACCTATTGGCCCAATAGGTCAACTTTTTAGCAAAGTTAACTTTGGTCAAAATCGTAAATCCTTGACCCAATGACCAACACACTGCCCCAATTGATGGACTTTTGACCAAAAAGTCAATTTTGGTCAAAATAGGAAATTTTAGACTTAATGACCAATTATTGACCCAATAGGTCAACTTTTGACCAAAAAGTAAACTTTGGTCGAAGATGGTCGATCCTTGACCCACTGACAACCCATCGATCAAATATGTCGACTTTTGAACAAAAAGTTAACTTTTGTCGAAGATGAGTCGATCCTTGACAGATAACTTGACTCATTGACCCAAAAGGTTAACTTTTGTCCAAAAAGCCTATTTTGGTCAAAACTGTTAATTTTTTACCTAATGATAACCTTATTGACCCAAAAGGTCAATTTTTGACCAAAAGGTCAATGTTTGACCAAAAAGTCAAATTTGATCAAAATGGTCAATTTCTGACACAATTAATAATTCATTGACCTATTAGGTGAACTTTTAACCAAAAAGTCAACTTTGGTTAAAATGGTCAATCATTGACCCAATGACCAACCCATTGACCCAATAGGTCAACTTTTGACCAAAAAGTCAATTATGGTCAAAATAGTCAATTTTTTACCTATTGACCACTCATTAATACAATAGGTCAACTTTTGGCCAAAAAATCAACTTTGGTCAAAATGGTCATGTTTTGACCCAATCACCAACCTATCGATCCAATAGATCAAATATTGACCAAAAAGTCATCTTCGATATAAATGGTCAATTGTTGATCCAATTACCTACTGATTGACAAAATAGGTCAACTTTTAACCAAAATGTCAACTTTGGTCAGAATGGTCAATTTCTAACCTAATGACCACCCAGTTGACCCGATGGGTCAACATTTGACCAAAAATTTAATTTTGGTTAAAATAAAAAACTTTTGACCTAATGACCAATTATTGACCCAATAAGTTAATCTCCGACCAAAAAGTCAACATTGGTAAAAATGGTCAATCCTTGACCCAATGACGAACCTATTCACCGATAGATCAACTTTTGACCAAAAAATCAATTTTGGTCAAAATAGTCAATTTTCGACCTGATGACCAATTATTGACCCAGTAAGTCAATCTCTGACCAAAAAGTCAACTTTGGTCAAAATGGTCTATCCTTGACCTAATGACCAACACACCGAATAGGTCAAATTTTGACCAAAAAGTCAACTTTGGTCAAAATAATCACTTTTTGAATTAATGACCAATTATTGACCCAATAAGCCAATCTCTGACCAAAAAGTCAACTTAGATCAAAATGGTCAATCCTTGACCCAATGACAAACTCAACTTTTGACCAAATATTCAATTTTCATCAAAATAGCCAATTTTTCTTGAATGACCACCCATTGACCCAATAGGTCAACTTTTGACAAAAAAGTCAACTTTAATCAAAATGGTCAATTTTGATCCAATGATCAACCCATTGACCCAATCGATCAACTCTTAACCAAAAGTCATCTTTGGTCAAAATGGTCAATTCTTGACCCAATTACGAACACATTGACCAAGTATGTTAACTTTTGATAAAAAAAGTCAACTTTGGTCAAATGTTCAATTTCGACCGATGACCTCCAGATTGACCCGATGGGTTAACTTTTGACCAAAAATTTAATTTTTGTCAAAATAATTAATTTTTGACCTAATGACCCAAAAAGTCAACTTTTTAAATTAATGACCAATTCTAGACCCAAAAAGTCAATAACTTTGGTAAAAATTGTCAATCCTTCACCCAATGTCAAAACCAATGCCCAATAGTTAACTTTTGACCAAAAATGTAATGTTTGTCAAAATAGTCAATTTTTGACCTAATGACCACCCATTGACATAGTAGGTCAACTTTTGATCAAAAAGTCAACATCGGTCAAAATGGTCAATTTTTTACCCAATAACCAAATCGTTGACCCAATAGATCAACTCTTGACGGAAAAGTTATCTTCGGTCAAAATGGTCAATTCCTGACCCAATTACCAACTCATTGACCAAATAGGTCAACTTCTGACAAAAAAATCAACTTTGGTCAAAATGGTCAATTTCTGACCCAATGACAACCCCGTTGACCAAATGGGTCAACTTTTTAATAAAAATTTAATTTTGGTCAAAATAATCAATTTTTGACCGAATGACCAATAATTGACCTAATAAGTCAATCTCTGACCAAAAAGTCAACCTTGGTCAAAATGGTCAATCCTTAACCCAATGACCAACCTATTGACCTAATAGGTCATCTTTTGACCAAAAAGTTAATTTTCGTCAAATCGTCAATTAACCCAATGGCAAACTCATTAACCCAAAAGGTGAACTTTTAAACAAAAAGTCAACTTTGGTCAAAATGGTCAAACCTTGACCCAAGGACCAACTAATTGACCCAACAAGTCAACTTTTGACCAAAACGTCATCTTTGGTCAAAATAGTAAAAAGGTAACCCAATGAACACCCATTGACCAAATAGGTCAACTTTTGACCAAAAAGTCAACTTTGGTCGAAATGGTCGAATTTTGACCCGATGTACTCATTGACCCAATAGGTCGACTTTTGACGAAAAGTCGACTTCGATCAAAATGGTCGATTCTTGACCCGATGACCAACACATTGACCCGATGAAGTCATCTTTTGAAGAAAAAGTCGATTTTGGTTAAAATAGAAAAAGTCGATTTTGAAGAAAAAGTCGATTTTGGCCAAAATGGTTAATCCTTGACCCAATGACCAACCCGATGAACAAATAGGTCGACTTTTGACCAAAAAGTTAAATTTGCTTAAATTTGTCGATTTTTGGCCTAATGCGCCTCATTGACCTAAATAGGTCGACTTTTGACCAAAAGACAACTTTGGTCGAAATGGTCGATCCTTGACCCGATGACTGACCTATTGTCGAATAAAGTCGACTTTTGACCGGAAAGTCGATTGAGATCAAATAAGTCGATTTTTGAGCTAATGACCATTTTATTGACCCGATGAGCTTATCTCTAACCAAAAGTCGACTTTGCTCAAAATGGTCGATCCTCGACCCAATGACCCGACCCATTGACCCGATAGGTCGACTTTTGACCAAAAAGTCGATTATGGTCGAAATAATCGATTTCTGACCTATTGACCACTCATTAATACAATAGGTCGACTTTTGGCCGAAAAATCGACTTTGGTCGAAATGGTCGTATTTTGACCCGATCACTGACCCATCGATCCGATAGATCGAATATTGACCGAAAAGTCATCTTCGATATAAATGGTCGATTGTTGATCCAATTACTACTCGATTGACAAAATAAGTCAACTTTTAACCAAAATGTCAACTTTGGTCAGAATGGTCAATTTCTAACCTAATGACCACCCAGTTGACCCGATGGGTCAACATTTGACCAAAAATTTAATTTTGGTTAAAATAAAAAACTTTTGACCTAATGACCAATTATTGACCCAATAAGTTAATCTCCGACCAAAAAGTCAACATTGGTAAAAATGATCAATCCTTGACCCAATGACGAACCTATTCACCCAATAGGTCAACTTTTGACCAAAAAATCAATTTTGGTCAAAATAGTCAATTTTCGACCTGATGACCAATTATTGACCCAGTAAGTCGATCTCGACCAAAAAGTCAACTTTGGTCAAAATAGTGCTATCCTTGACCTAATGACCAACACACCGAATAAGTCAAATTTTGACCAAAAAGTCAACTTTAGTCAAAATAATCACTTTTGAATTAATGACCAATTATTGACCCAATAAGCCGATCTCGACCAAAAAGTCGACTTAGATCAAAATGGTCAATCCTTGACCCAATGACAAACTCAACTTTTGACCAAATATTCAATTTTCATCAAAATAGCCAATTTTTTACTGAATGACCACCCATTGACCCAATAGGTCAACTTTTGACAAAAAAGTCAACTTTAATCAAAATGGTCAATTTTGATCCAATGATCAACCCATTGACCCAATCGATCAACTCTTGACCAAAAGTCATCTTTGGTCAAAATGGTCAATTCTTGACCCAATTACGAACACATTGACCAAATATGTTAACTTTTGATAAAAAAAGTCAACTTTGGTCAAATGTTCAATTTCTGACCCAATGACCTCCCCGTTGACCCAATGGGTTAACTTTTGACCAAAAATTTAATTTTTGTCAAAATAATTAATTTTTGACCTAATGACCCAAAAAGTCAACTTTTTAAATTAATGACCAATTATAGACCCAAAAAGTCAATAACTTTGGTAAAAATTGTCAATCCTTCACCCAATGTCAAAACCAATGCCCAATAGTTAACTTTTGACCAAAAATGTAATGTTTGTCAAAATAGTCAATTTTTGACCTAATGACCACCCATTGACATAGTAGGTCAACTTTTGATCAAAAAGTCAACATCGGTCAAAATGGTCAATTTTTTACCCAATAACCAAATCGTTGACCCAATAGATCAACTCTTGACGGAAAAGTTATCTTCGGTCGAAATGGTCGATTCGACCCGATTACCGAGCTCATTGACCAAATAGAGTCGACTTCGACAAAAAAATCAACTTTGGTCAAAATGGTCAATTTCTGACCCAATGACAACCCCGTTGACCAAATGGGTCAACTTTTTAATAAAAATTTAATTTTGGTCAAAATAATCAATTTTTGACCGAATGACCAATTATTGACCCAATAAGTCAATCACTTAACCAAAAAGTCAACTTTGGTCAAAATGGTCAATCCTTGACCCAATGACCAACCTATTGACTTAATAGGTCATCTTTTGACCAAAAAGTTAATTTTCGTCAAATCGTCAATTAACCCAATGGCAAACTCATTAACCCAAAAGGTGAACTTTTAAACAAAAAGTCAACTTTGGTCAAAATGGTCAAACCTTGACCCCGAGGACCAACTAATTGACCCAACAAGTCAACTTTTGACCAAAACGTCATCTTTGGTCAAAATAGTCAAAGGTAACCTGATGAACACCCATTGACCAAATAGAGTCAACTTTTGACCAAAAAGTCAACTTTGGTCGAAATGGTCAAATTTTGACCCAATGTACTCATTGACCCAATAGGTCAACTTTTGACCAAAAAGTCAACTTCGATCAAAATGGTCAATTCTTGACCCAATGACCAACACATTGACCCAGTAAGTCATCTTTTGAAGAAAAAGTCAATTTTGGTTAAAATAGAAAAAGTCAATTTTGAAGAAAAAGTCAATTTTGGCCAAAATGGTTAATCCTTGACCCAATGACCAACCCAAAGAACAAATAGGTCAACTTTTGACCAAAAAGTTAAATTTGCTTAAATTTGTCAATTTTTGGCCTAATGCTGCCTCATTGACCTAAATAGGTCAACTTTTGACCAAAAAGACAACTTTGGTCAAAATGGTCAATCCTTGACCCAATGACCAACCTATTGTCAAATTAAGTCAACTTTTAACCAGAAAGTCAATTGAGATCAAATAAGTCAATTTTTGAGCTAATGACCATTTATTGACCCAGTAAGCCTATCTCTAACCAAAAAGTCAACTTTGCTCAAAATGGTCAATCCTCGACCCAATGACCAACCCATTGACCCAATAGGTCAACTTTTGACCAAAAAGTCAATTATGGTCAAAATAGTCAATTTTTGACCTATTGACCACTCATTAATACAATAGGTCAACTTTTGGCCAAAAAATAAACTTTGGTCAAAATGGTCATGTTTGACCCGATCACTGACCCATCGATCCAATAGATCAAATATTGACCGAAAAGTCATCTTCGATATAAATGGTCGATTGTTGATCCAATTACTCTTGATTGACAAAATAGGTCGACTTTTAACCAAAATGTCAACTTTGGTCAGAATGGTCAATTTCTAACCTAATGACCACCCAGTTGACCCGATGGGTCAACATTTGACCAAAAATTTAATTTTGGTTAAAATAAAAAACTTTTGACCTAATGACCGATTATTGACCCGATAAGTTAATCTCTGACCAAAAGTCAACATTGGTAAAAATGGTCAATCCTTGACCCAATGACGAACCTATTCACCCAATTGGTCAACTTTTGACCAAAAAATCAATTTTGGTCAAAATAGTCAATTTTCGACCTGATGACCAATTATTGACCCAGTAAGTCAATCTCTGACCAAAAAGTCAACTTTGGTCAAAATGGTCTATCCTTGACCTAATGACCAACACACCGAATAGGTCAAATTTTGACCAAAAGTCGACTTTGGTCAAAATAATCACTTTTGAATTAATGACCAATTATTGACCCGATAAGCCGATCTTCGACCAAAAAGTCGACTTAGATCAAAATGGATCGATCCTTCGGCCGATAATAAACTTCGACTTTTGACCAAATATTCAATTTTCATCAAAATAGCCAATTTTTTACTGAATGACCACCCATTGACCCAATAGGTCAACTTTTGACAAAAAAGTCAACTTTAATCAAAATGGTCAATTCCTGACCCAATTACCAACTCATTGACCAAATAGGTCAACTTCTGACAAAAAAATCAACTTTGGTCAAAATGGTCAATTTCTGACCTAATGACAACCAGTTGACCAAATGGGTCGACTTTTTAATAAAAATTTAATTTTGGTCAAAATAATCGATTTTTGACGAATGACCGATTATTGACCCGATAAGTCGATCACTAACCAAAAAGTCGACTTTGGTCAAAATGGTCGATCCTTGACCCGATGACCGACCTATTGACCTAATAGGTCATCTTTTGACCAAAAAGTTAATTTTCGTCGAATCGTCGATTAACTCGATGGCAAACTCATTAACCCGAAAGGTGAACTTTTAAACAAAAAGTCGACTTTGGTCGAAAATGGTCGAACCTTGACCCGAGGACCAGACTAATTGACCCAACAAGTCAACTTTTGACCAAAACGTCATCTTTGGTCAAAATAGTAAAAAGGTAACCCAATGAACACCCATTGACCAAATAGGTCAACTTTTGACCAAAAAGTCAACTTTGGTCGAAATGGTCAAATTTTGACCCAATGTACTCATTGACCCAATAGGTCAACTTTTGACCAAAAAGTCAACTTCGATCAAAATGGTCAATTCTTGACCCAATGACCAACACATTGACCCAGTAAGTCATCTTTTGAAGAAAAAGTCAATTTTGGTTAAAATAGAAAAAGTCAATTTTGAAGAAAAAGTCAATTTTGGCCAAAATGGTTAATCCTTGACCCAATGACCAACCCAATGAACAAATAGGTCAACTTTTGACCAAAAAGTTAAATTTGCTTAAATTTGTCAATTTTTGGCCTAATGCCGCCTCATTGACCTAAATAGGTCAACTTTTGACCAAAAAGACAACTTTGGTCAAAATGGTCAATCCTTGACCCAATGACCAACCTATTGTCAAATTAAGTCAACTTTTGACCAGAAAGTCAATTGAGATCAAATAAGTCAATTTTTGAGCTAATGACCATTTATTGACCCAGTAAGCCTATCTCTAACCAAAAAGTCAACTTTGCTCAAAATGGTCAATCCTCGACCCAATGACCAACCCATTTACCTAATAGGTCAACTTTTGACCAAAAAGTAAACTTTGGTCAAAATGATCAATCCTTGACCCATTGAACAACCCAATGTCCTAATAGGTCAACTTTTGACCAAAAAGTCAATTTTGGTCAAAATGGTAAATTTTTGAATTGATGACAAATTATTGACCCAATAAGTTAATCTCTGACCAAAAAAGTCAACTTTGACCAAACTAGTCAATCCTTGACCCAATGTCAAACCCATTAACCCAATAGGTCAACTTTCACCAAAAAGTCAATTTTGATCAAAATAGTCAATTTTTGACATAATGACCACACATTGACCCAACAAGTCAACTTTTGACAAAAAAGTCAAATTTGGTCAAAATGGTCAGTTTTTGACCCAATGACCGACCCATTGATCCAATAGATCAACTTTTGACTATAAAGTCATCTTGGGTCAAAATAGCAATTCTTGACCTAATTACCAACTCATCGACCAAATGTCAACTTTTGACCAAAAAGTCAACTTTGGTCAAAATGGTAAATTTCTGACCCAATGACCACCCTGTTGACCCGATGGGCCAACTTTTGACCAAAAATTAAATTTTGGTCAAAATAGTCAATTTTTAACCTAATCACCGGTTAATGACCCGATAAGTCGATCTCGACCAAAAACTCGACTTTGGTCGAAATGGTCGATCCTCGACCTAATGACTAACCGATTGACCCAATATGTTAACTTTTGACCAAAAAGTCAACTTTGGTCAAAATGGTCAATCCTTGACCCAATGACCAATCCATTGACCCAATAGTTCAACTTTTGACCAAAAAATAAAATTTTGGTCAAAATAGTCAATTTTTGAACTAATGACTAATTATTGACCTAGTAAGTCAATCTCTGACTAAAAAGTCAACTTTGGTCAAAATGGTCAATCCTTGACCCAATGACCAATCCATTGAACCAATAGGTCAACTTTTGACCAAAAGTCAACTTTGGTTAAATTGAACAATCCTTGACTCATGACCAAACCATTGGTTTTATGTCAACTTTTGACCAAAAAGTCAATTTTGGTTAAAATAGTCAATTTTTGAATTAATGACCAATTATTGACCCAATAAGTTAATCTCTGACCAAAAAGTCAACTTTAGTCAAAATGGTCAATCAATGACCCAATGAGAATCCCATTCACCAAATAGTCAAATTTGGTCAAAATAGTCAATTTTTGACTTAATGACCACCCTTGACACAATCGGTCAACTTTTGAACAAAAAGACAACTTTAGTCAAACTAGTCAGTTTATGACCCAATGACCATCTCGTTTACACAATGGGTTAACTTTTGACCAAAAATTCAATTTTGGTAAAAAATAGTCGATTTTTGACCTAATGACCAATTATTCACCCAATAAGTCAATCTCTCACCAAAAAGTCAACTTTGAATAAAATGGTCAATCCTTGACCCCATGATAAACCCATTGACCCAGTTGGTCAACTTTTGACCAAATAATCAATTTTGGTCAAAATAGTCAATTTTTGACTGAATGACCACCCATTGACCAATAGATCAACTTTCGACCAAAAAGTCAACTTTGGTCAAAACGGTCAATTTTTGACCCAATGACCTACCCATTGACCCAATAGATCAACTTTTGACTAAAAAGGCATCTTTGGTAAAAATGGTCAATTCTTGACCCAAGTACCAACTGATTGACCAAATAGGTGAACTTTTGACCAAAAAGTAAACTTTGGTCAAAAAGGTCAATTTCCGACCCAATGACCACCCCGTTAACCCAAAGGGTCAACTTTTGACAAAAAATTTAATTATGGTAAAAAAAAATTAATTTTTGACTAAATGACTAAAATAGTCATCTTTTTGTACTAATGATCAATTATTGACCCAATAAGTCAATCTCTGACCGAAAAGTTAACTTTGGTCAAAATGATCAATCCTTGACCCAATAACAAACTCATTGCCTGATAGAGCGATTTTTTACTAAAAAGACGATTTTGGTCAAAACGGTCGATTTTGACCTAATAGCCACCCATTAACACAATAGGTCGACTTTTAACCAAAAAGTTAACTTTGTCAAAATGGTCGATTTTACTAATGACCGACTCGATTACTCGATAGATCAACTTTTGACCAAAAAGTCATGTTCGGTCAAAATGGTTAATTCTTGACCGAATTACCAACTCATTGACCAAATATGTCAAACTTTTGACCAAAAACTTAACTTTAGTAAAAATGGTCAATTTCTGACCCAATGAGTCAACTTTTGACCAAAAAATTAGTTTTGGTCAAAATAATAAATTTTGACCGAATGACTGATTTATTGACCCATTAAGTTAATCACAGATCGAAAAGTCGACTTTTGTTAAAATGGTCGATCCTTGACCCGATGACCGACCGATTGACCCGATAAGTCGACTTTTGACTGAAAAGTCGACTTTGGTCAAAATTGTCGATCCTTGACCTAATGACCAACCCATCGACCCAATAGGTTATGTTTTGACCAAAAAGTCAAATTTGGTCAAAATAGTCAATTTTTGAACTAATGACCAATTATTGACCCAGTAAGCCAATCTCTGACCAAAAAGTCAACTTTGGTCAAAATGGTTAATCTTTGACCAAATGACAAACCCATTTACCCAATAAGTCAACTTTTGACCAAAAAGACAACTTTGGTTAAAATGGTCAATTTCTGACCTAATGACCAACCCATTGACACAATAGGTAAACTTTTGACAAAAAAGTTAACTTTGGTCAAAATGGTAAAACCTTGACCAAATGACCAATCCATTGACTTAATAGGTCAATTTTTAACCGAAGAGTCAATTTTGGTTAAAATAGTCAAATTTTGACCTAATGACCACTCATTGGCCAAATAGGTCAACTTTGGTCAAAATGGTCAATTCTTGACCCAATGACCAATGCATTGACCTAGTAAGTCATCTTTTGAACAAAAAGTCAATTTTGGTCAAAATAATCAATTTTTGACCTAATAACCAATTATTGATCCAATCAGTCATTCTCTGACCAAAATGTCAACCTTGGTCAAAATGGTCAATCCTTGACCCAATGACAAACCCATTGACATAATACGTCAACTTTTGACCAGAAAGTCAACTTTGGTCAAAATGGTAAATCCTTGACACAATAACTAACACAGTGACTTGATAGATCGGCTTCTGACCAAAAAGTCAATTTTGGTCAAAATAATAAATTTTTGACTTAATGACCAATTATTGACTCAACAGGTCAACTTTTGACCAAATGTCAACTATGGTCAAAATGATCAATCCTTGACATTTTGATCAACCCATTGACCAAATGGGTTAACTTTTGATCGAAAAGTTAATTTTGGTCAAAATTGTCAATTTTTTACCTAATGATCACCTCATTGACCCAAAAGGTTAACTTTTGAGCAAAAAGTAAAATTTGGTCAAAATTGTGAATTTCTGACACAATGACCTAAATGTCAACATTGGTGAAAAAGGTAAATCCTTAATCTAATGAGCAACCCATTGACCCAATTTATCAACTTTTGATTTAAAAGTCAACTTTGGCCAAAATGGTTAATACTTGACCCAATGACCAACCATTGACCAAATAGGTCAACTTATGACCAAAATGTTAATTCTGCTTAAAATTTTCAATTTTTGACCTACTGACCGCCTCATTAACCTTAATAGGTCAACTTGTGACCAAAAAGACAACTATGGTCAAAATGGTCAATCCTTGTCCTAATGACCAACCTACCGACCCAATAGGTAAACTTTTGACCAAAAAGTCAATTTTGGTCAAAATAAAAAATTTTGACCTAATAAACACCCATTAACCCAATAGGTCAACTTTTGACCAAAAAGTTGACTTTGGTCAAAATGGTCAATTTTTTACCCAATGACCAACCCATTCACCCAATAGATCAACTTTTGACCAAAAAGTGTTCTTCGATCAAAATGGTCAATTCTTGAGCCAATTACCAACTCATTACCAATTAGGTCAAACTTTTGACCAAAAAGTCACATTTGGTCAAAATGGCCAATTTCTGACCCAATGACCACTGGTTGACCTATCGATCAACTTTTGACCAAAATTTAATTTTGGTTTAAATAATCAATTTTTGACCAAATGACTAATTATTTACCTAATAAGTCGATCATCGACCAAAAAGTCGACTTTGCTTAAAATGGTCGATCCTCGACCTAATGGCTGACCCATTGAGTCGATATGTCGACTTTTGTCCAAAAACTCAGCTTTGGCAAAATGGTCAATCCTTGACCCAATGACCAACCCAATGACCCAATAGGTTATCTTTTGACCAAAAGGTCAAATTTGGTCAAAATAGTCAATTTTTGAATTAATGACCAATTTTTAACCCAGTAAGCCAATCTTATACCAAAAAGTCAACTATGGTTAAAATGGTTAATCTTTGACCCGATGACAAACCCATTGACCTGATATATCGACTTTTAACCAAAAGTCAACTTTGGTCAAAATGGTTAATTTCTGACCTAACGACCGACCTAATGACCAATAGGTGAGCTTTTGACCAAAAAGTCAACTTTGGTCAAAATAGTCAAACCTTGACCCAATGGCCAACCAATTGACCCAATAGGACAACTTTTGACAAAAGTGTCAATTTTGATCAAAATAGTCAAATCTTGACCTAATGACTACCCATTGACCAAATAGGTCAACTTTTGACCAAAAAGTAACTTAGTCAAAATGGTCAATTATTGACCGAATAACCAACCCATTGACCCAATAGGTCAACTTTTGACCAAAAAGTCAACTTTGGTCAAAATGGTTAATTCTTGACCCAATAACTAATGCATTGACCTAGTAAGTCATCTTTTGAACAAAAAGTCAATTTTGGTTAAAATAATCAAATTTTGACCTAATGACCAATTATTGATCCAAAAAGTCAATCTCTGACCAAAATATCAACCTTGGTCATAATGGTCGATCCTTGATCCAATGATAAACCCATTGACATAATAGGTGAACTTTTGACCAAAAAGTCACCTTTGATCATAATAGTAAATCCTTGACCCATGACCAACACACTGACCAGATAGATCGGCTTTTGACCAAAAAGTCAATTTTGGTCAAAATAGAAAATTTTTGACTTAATGACCAATTCTTTTTGACTTAATTGACCAAATAGGTTAACTTTTGATAAAAAAAGTCAACTTTAGTCAAATGTTCAATTTCTGACCCAATGACCAACCCATTAACCCAATAGGTCAACTTTTGACCAAAAAAGTCTTCTTTGGTCAAAATGAAAATTCTTGACCAAATTGGTCGACTTTTGACCAAAAAGTTAATTTTGGTTAAAATAGTCAATTTTTGTCCTATTAACCCCCTCATTCACCCAATAGGTCAACATTTGACTAAAAAGTCAACTTTGGTCAAAATGATCAATTGTTGCCCCAATGACTAACCCATTGACCCAATAGATCAAATTTTGACCAAAAAGTCATCTTTGGTCAAGATCGTCAATTTCTGACCCAATGAAAACCCCGTTGACCCAATGGGTCAACTTTTGACCAAAAATTTAATATTGGTCAAAATAATCAATTTTGACCTAATGACCATTTATTGGCGCAATAAGTTAATCTCTAACCAAAATGTCAACTTTGGTCAAAATGGTCAATCCTTGACCCAATGACTAACACATTAACCCAATGGGTCAACTTTGGTCAAAATGGTCAATCCTTGACCCAAAGACCAACCCATTGACCCAATAGTTCAACTTTTGACCAAAAAATCAATTTTGGTCAAAATAGTCAATTTTTGACCTAATGACTAATTGTTGACCTAGTAAGCCAATTTCTGACTAAAAAGTTAACTTTGGTCAAAATGGTGAATTCTTCACCCAATGACCAACCCATTGACCCAATAGGTCAACTTTTGACCAAAAAGTTAATTTTGGTCAAAATCACCAATTTTTTACTGAATGACCACCCACTGACCTTGATGGTCGACTTTTGACCAAAAGTCGACTTTGGTCAAAATGGTCGATTTTTGACCTAATGACCAACCCATTGACCTAATAAATCAAATTTTGACCAAAAAGTCATCTTTTGTTAAAATGGTCAATTTTTGACCTTAATTACGAACTCATTGACCAAATATGTCGACTTTTGACCAAAATGTCGACTTTGGTCAAAATGGTTAATTTCGACCTACGACACCCCGTTGACCCAATGGGTTAACTTTTAACCAAAAATTCAATTTTGGTCAAAATAGTCGACTTTTGACCAAAAAGTCATCTTTAATCAAAATGGTCGATTTCGACCCATTGACCATCCCATTGACCCAGTAGAGTAACTTTTGACAAAAAATTCATTTTTGGTTAAAATAGTCAATTTTGACCTAATGATTAATTATTGACTCGATAAGTCGATCTCGACCACAAAATCAACTTTAGTCAAAATGGTCGATTTTCTATCCGATGACTAACACATTGACCCATAGATCAAATTTTGACTAAAAAGTCATCTTCATATAAAATGGTCAATTCTTGATTCAATTACCAACTCATTAACCAAATAGGTCAACTTTTGACCAAAAAGTCAACTTTTGCAAGATGGTTAGTTTCGACCCGATGACCATGCCGTTGACTAATGAGGTAACTTTTGACAAAAAATTTAATTTTGGTGAAAATAGTCGATTTTTTATCTAATGACCAATTATTGACCCAATAAGTCGATCTCTGACCAAAAAGTCAACATTGTTTAAAATTGTGAATCCTTGACGTAGTGACAAACCCATTGACCAAATTGTTTAACTTTTGACCAAAAAGTAAATTTTGGTCAAAACGAACAATTTTTGACATAATGACCGCCCACTTGACCCAATAGGTCAACTTTTGACCAAAAAGTCGGTTTGGTTGTACTATTCAATTTTTGACCTAATGACCAATTATTGCCCCAGTAAGCCAATCTCTGACAAAAAAGTTAGCTTGGGTCAAAATGGTCAATCCATGACATAATGACCAACCCATGGACCTAATAGGTCAACTTTTGACCAAAAAGTGAACTTTGGTGAAAATGATCAATCCTTGATCCAATGACCAACCCATTGGTCTAATAGGTAAACTTTTGACCAAATAGTCGATTTTCGAATTAATGACCAATTATTGACCCGATAAGTCGATCTCGACCAAAAAGTCAACTTTGGTAAAAATGGTCGATCCTAGACCCGATGACGAACCCATCGACTCGATAGATGCACTTTTGACAAAAAAGTCAATTTTGGTCAAAACGAGTCGATTTTTTACATAATGACCACCCATTGATCTAATAGGTCGACTTTTGACCAAAAGTCGACTTTGGTAAAATGGTCGATTTTTACACTAATGACTAACCGATTGTCCAATAGGTCGACTTTTGTCAAAAACTCATCATTCAATTTTTATCCCAATTACCAATTCATTGATCGAATAGGTCGACTTTTGACCAAAAGTCAAGTTTGTTCGAAATGATCAATTTCGACTCGATGATCATTGTTGATCCGATGGGTTAACTTTTGACCAAAATTGATTTTGGTCGAAATTGGTTAAATTTTGACCAAAAAGTCATCTTTGGTTAAAAAGGTTAATTTTTGACCCAATGAACACCCCGTTGACCTAATGGGGTAACTTTTAACAAAAAATTCAATTTTGGTCAAAATAGTCGATTTTTTACTTAATGACCGATTATTGACCCGATAAGTTAATCTCTGAACAAAATGTCAACTTTGGTCAAATGGATAATCCTTGACCCAATGACAAATACATTGACCCAATATGTCAACTTTTGACCAAAAAGTCAATTTTGGTTAAAATAGTCAATTTTTGACCAAATGACTCCCGTTGACCGCTAGGTCGACTTTTAACCAAAAAGTCAACTTTGCTCAAAATGGTCGATTTATTACCCGATGACTAACCCATTGACCAAATTGATGAAATTTTAACCAAAAATTCATCTTCATTCAAAATGGTTAATTCTTGACTCAATTACCAAGTCATTAACCAAATATGTCGCCTTTTGACCAAAAAGTCAACTTTGATCAAGATCATCAATTTTTCGACTAATGACCAACCCGTTGACCCAATAGATCGACTTTTGACCAAAAATTGATTTTTTGTCAAAATAATCAATATTGACCTAATGGCCGATTATTGACTCGATAAAGTCAATTTTTGACCAAAAATCAACTTTGGTCAAAATGGTCAACCCTTCACCTAATGACCAACCCATTGACCCAATATGTCAACTTTTGACAAAAAAGTTAATTTTAGTCAAAATAATCAATTCTGTCTTAATGACCACCCATTGACCCGATATGTCGACTATTAACCAAAAAGTCGATTTTGGTCAAAATAGTCAATTTTGGACCAAATGACCAATTATTGACCATGTAAGCCAATTTTTGACCAAAAAGTTAACTTTGGTCTAAATGGACAATTCTTGACCCAATGACCAACCCATTGACCCAATAGGTCAACTTATGACCAAAAGGTCAACTTTTGTCAAAATGATCAATCCTTGACCTAATGACCAACCCATTGGCCTCATAGGTCAACTTTTGACCAAAAACTCAATTTTTGTCAAAATAATCGATTTTTTAATTAATGACTAATTATTGACCCAATAAGTCGATCTTTGACCAAAAAGTTATCTTTGGTCGAAATGGTCGATCCTTGACCAAATGACAAACCCACTAACCCGATAGGTCGACTTTTGACAAAAAGTCAATTCTAGTCAAAGTAGTCGATTTTGACCTAATGACCACCCATTAACCCAATAGGTCAACTTTTGACCAAAAAGTCAACTTTGGCTAAAATTGTCAATTTTTAACCAAATGACCAACCCATTGACCCAATAGATCAAATTTTGACTAAAAAGTCATCTTTGGTCAAAATGGTCAATTCTTGACCCAATTACCAACTCATTGACTAAATAGGTCAACTTTTCGACCAAAAGTCAACTTTAGTCGCAATGATCGATTTCGACCTAATGAACACCACTTGTTGACTTAATAGCTGACTTTTGACCAAAAATTTATTTTTTGTCAAAATAGTCAATTCTTGATCTAATGACTACCCATTGTCTCAATAGGTCAACTTTTGACTAAAAAGTCAACTTTGATCAAAATGATTATTTTTTGACCCAATGACCAACCCATTGACCCAAATTGTCAACTTTTGTCCAAAAAAGTCTTCTTTGGTCAAAATGGTCAATTCTTGACCCAATTTCTAACTCATTGATCAAATATGTCAAAATTTTACGAAAAAGTCAACTTTGGTCAAAATGGTCAATTTCTGACCCAATGACCTCCTCGTTCACCTAATGGGCTAACTTTTAACCAAAAATTCAATTTTGGTCAAAATAGTCAATTTTTGACCTAATGACCAATTATTGACTCAATAAGTCAATCCTTCGACCAAAATGTGAACTTTTGTTAAAATGGTCGATCCTTGACCTAATGATAAACCCATCGACCCGATAGGTCGACTTTTGATCGAAAAACTGACTTTGGTCAAAATGGTGAATTTTTGACCTAATGACCAACCCATTAACCTAATATGTCAACTTTTGACCACAAATTCATCTTTCAATTTTTAACCCAATTACCAACTCATTGACCAAATAGGGCAACTTTTAACCAAAAAGTCAACTTTGGTCAAAATGGTTAATTTCAGATTCAAAACTACCCTGGTGACCCAATGGGTCTTTTGTCCAAAAACTGAATTTTGGTCAAAATAGGTCAACTTTTGACCAAAAAGTCATCCTTGGTTAAAAAGGTCAATTTCTGACCCAATGACCACCCCGTTGACCCAATGGGGTAACTTTTCGACCAAAAGTTCATTTTTGGTCGAATAATCGATTTTTGACCTAATGACCGATTATCGAATCTGATCAAAAAGTCTAATTTGAGTCAAATTGGTCAATTTTTTACCCAATGAGCAACCCATTGTCCTAATATATCAAATTTTGACCAAAAAGACATCTTCGGTCGAAATGGTCAATTCTTGACCCAATTACGAACTCATTGACCAAATAGGTTAACTTTTGGCGAAAAAGTCAACTTTGATCAAAATGGTCGATTTCGACCGAATGACCACCTCGTTGACCAAATGGGTCGACTTTTGACTCGAAATTTAATTTTTGGTCGAAATAATCAATTTTGACCTAATGTCCAATTATCGACCTAATAAGTCGATCTCCGACCAAAAGTCAACTTTGGTCAAAATGATCAATCCTTGACCCAATTACTGACTCATTGATCAAATAGGTCAACTTTTGGCAAAAAAGTTAATTTGGATATGAGGGTCAATTTCGACCGAAGGACAACCTCGTTAACTAAATGGTCAACTTTTGACAAAAAATTTAATTTTGGTCAAAATACTCAATTTTTGACCAAATGACTAATTATTGACCCAATAAGTCAATCTTTGACAAAAAAGTCAACTTTGGTTAAAATGGTCAATCCTTGAACCAATGACCAACACCTTGACCCAATAGGTCAACTTTTGACTAAAAAGTCAACATTGGTCAAAATGGTCAATCCTTGGCCCAATGACCCACCCATTAACCCATTTGGACAAAATAGTCAATTTTGACTTAATGACCAATTATTGACCCTATAAGTCGATCTCGACCAAAATAGTCATCTTCGGTCAAAATAGATCGATCCTTGATCCAATGACCAACCCATTAACCCAATATGTCCACTTTTGACCAAAAGTCAACTTTGGTCAAAATGATCAATCCTTGACCCAATGACCAACCAATTGGCCTAATAGCTCAACTTTTGACCAAAAAATCAATTTTGGTGAAAATTGTCAAATTTTGACTGAATGACCGCCCATTAATCCAATAGGTGAACTTTTGACCAAAAAGTTAAATTTGGTCAAAATGGTCAATTTTGGACCCATTGACGCAATAGATCAATTTTTGACCAAAAAATTATATTTGGTCAAAATGGTCAATTCTTGACCCAA
Source organism: Papilionanthe hookeriana x Papilionanthe teres (assembly GCA_022702705.1). NCBI lineage: Eukaryota > Viridiplantae > Streptophyta > Magnoliopsida > Asparagales > Orchidaceae > Papilionanthe > Papilionanthe hookeriana x Papilionanthe teres. Next base: position 80,801,675 of record CM040429.1, on the reverse strand, counting down.
TTACCAACTCATTGACTAAATAAGTCAACTTTTCGACCGAAAAAATCAAATTTGGTCATGGTCGATCCTTGACCCGATGACTAAACTCATTCACCTAAAGGTTAACTTTTGAACAAAAAGTCAAATTTTTATCAAAATAATCAATTTTTGACTTAGTGACCACCCATTGACCCAATTGGTCAACTTTTGACCATAGAGTCAACTTTGGTCAAAATGGTCAATTTATGCCCAATGAACAACCCTTTAACCCAATAGGTCAACTTTTGACTAAAAGTCATCTTTGGTCAAAATGGTCAATTCTTGACCCAATTACCAACGCATTGACCAAGTAGGCCAACTTTTAACCAAAAAGTTAACTTTGGTCAAAATGGTCAATTTCTGACCCAATGACCAGGTCGTTGACCCAATGGGTTAGCTTTCGACCAAAAATTCAATTTTGGTCAAAATATGACAACTTTTGACCGAAAAGTCATCTTTGGTCAAAATGGTCAATTTTTGACCCAATGACCACCCTCTCACTCAATGGGTTAAATTTTGACTAAAAATTAAATTTTGGCCAAATTAGTTAATTTTTTACCTAATCATCAATTATTGACTAAATAAGTTAATCTCTGACAAAATAGTCAACTTTGTTCAAAATGGTCAATCCTTGACCCAATAACAAACTCATTGACCCAATAGGTCAACTTCTGACCAAAAAATCAAATTTAGTCAAAATAGTCAATTTTTGACTTAATGGCCACTCATTGACCCATTGGACAAACTTTGACTAAAAAGTTAATTTTGGTCAAAATAGTGAATTTTCGACATAATGACTAATTATTGACCAAGTAAGCCAATCTCTGACCAAAAACTCAACTTTGGTCAAAATGGTTAATCCTTGATCCAATGACCAACCAATTGACCGAATAGTTGACTTTTGACCAAAAAGTCGACTTTGGTCAAAATGGTCGATTCGATCGATAATGACCAACCCATTGACCCGATGGATCAACTTTTGACCAAAAAGTCATCTTCGGTCAAAATGGTTAATTCTTGACCTAATTGCCAACTTATTGACCGAATGAAGTTAACTTTTGACCAAAAAGTCATCTTTAGTCAAAATGGTCGATTTTCGACCTAATGATCACTCCATTGACCCAATGGGCCAACTTTTGACGAAACATTTAATTTTGGATAAAATATTTAATTTTTGACCTAATGACCAATTATTGACCCAATAAATCAATCTCTGACCAAAAGGTCAACTTTGGTAAATAAGGTCAATCCTTGACCCGATGACCAACCCATTGTTCCAATAGGTCAACTTTTGACCAAAAGTTAACTTTAGTTAAAATAATCAATCCTTGACACAATGACTAACCCATTGACACAATAGGTCGACTTTTGACCAAAAAGTTAATTTTGATCAATATAGGTACTTTTTTACTAAGTGACCACCCCATTGACACAATATGTCGACATTTGTCCAAAATATCACCTTTGTTCGAAATAATCGATTTATGACCCAATGGCCACCCGATCAACCAATGGGTCACCTTTTGCTAAAAATTCATTTTGGTCAAAATATTCGATTTTGACCTAATGACCAATTATTGACCCAATAAGTCGATCTTTGACTAAATAATCGACTTTAGCCAAAAATGTCCCAATGACGATCTCATTGATCCAATAGGTCGACTTTTGACCAAAAAGTCAATTTTCATCAAAATGGTCGATTTTTGACTTAATGACCACCCATTGACCTAATAGTCAACCTTTGAGTAAAAAGCTAATTTTGACCTAATTAGCAATTGTTGACTCACTAAGCCTCTCTTAACAAAAAGTCAACTTTTGTTAAGTCGAGTTAATTCTTGACCCAATGACAAACACATTGACCCAAAAGATCAACTCATCTTCGGTCAAAATGGTCAATTCTTGATCCAATTTCCAACTCGTTGACAAAATAGGTTAACTTCTGACCAAAAAGCCAACTTTGGTTAAAATGGTCAATTTCTGACCTAGTGACCACCCTGTTGACACAATGGGTCAACTTTTGACAAAAAATTTACTTTTGGTCAAAATAAACGATATTTGACCTAACGACCAATTATTGGCCCAACAAGTCAATCTCTAACCAAAAGGTTAACTTTGGTCAAAATGGTCACAATCCTTGACCCAAGGACTAACCCATTAACCCAATAGGTCAACTTTTGGCCAAAAAGTGAACTTTAGTTAAAATAATCAATCCTATAAACAATGACCAATCCATTGACACAATAGGTCAACTTTTGACCAAAAAGTTAATTTTGATCAATATAGTCAATTTTTTACTTAATGACAGCCCAATTGACCCACTATGTCAACTTTTGACCAAGACTTCAACTTTGGTCTAAATGGTCAATTTACGAATCTAATAATCACCACATTGACCCGATGGATCGACATTTGACCAAAAATTCGATTTTGGTCAAAATAGTCGATTTTTTGCCGAATGACCACTTATTGACCCAATAAAGTCGACCTTTAACCATAAGTTAACTTTGGTCAAAATGGTCAATCCTTGACCCGATGAGCAACCCATTGGCGCATGATCGATTGACTTCGATGAAAAAGTCAACTATGGTCAAAATGGTTGATCTTTGACCCGATAGCTTTAATAGATCGACTTTTGACCCAAATGTTAATTTCTGGTCAAAATAATCGATTTTCACATAACGACCAACCCATTGGCCCAAAAGAACTTTCGACCAAAAAGTCAATTTTTGTCAAAATAGTCGATTTTCGACCTAATGACCACCCGATTGACCTAATAGAACTACTTTAACCAAAAATTCAACTTTTGTCAAAATAATCAATGATCGACCCATTGATCTGATAGATCAAATTTTGACCGAATAGACAATTTTGGCAAAATAGTCAATTTTCGACCTAATCAACAATTATTGATCAGTAAGCTAATCTCTCACTAAAAGTCGACTTTGGTCAAAATGGTCAATCCTCGACCCGATGACTGACCTATTGACTAATAGGTCAACTTTTGACCAAAAAGTCAACTTTAGTTAAAATGATCAATCTTTGACCCAATGACTAATCCATTGGTCTAATAGGTCAACTTTTGACCAAAAAGTCAATTTTGGTAAAAATAGTCAATTTTTGAATTAATGACCAATTATTGACCCAATAAGTCAATATCTGACGAAAAAGTCAACTTATGTCAAAATGGTCAATACTCGACCTAATGACCAACCCATTGATTCAATTGGTCAACTTTTGACCGAAAAAATCAATTTAGGTCAAAATAGTCAAATTTTGACCTATTGACCAATTATTGACCCAGTAGGCCAATCTCTGACCAAAATAATCAACTTTGGTCAAAATAGTTAATTCTTTGCCCAATGACTAATAAATTAACCCAATATGTCGACTTTTTGACTAACAAGTCAACTTTGGTCAAAATAATCGATCATTGACCCAATGACCAACCTATTCGCCTAATAGGTCGACTTGACCAAAAAGTCAACTTTGGTCAAAAAAAGTAATTTTTTAAATTAATGACCAATTATTGACCCAATAATTCAATCTATGACCAAAAAGTTAACTTTGGTGAAAATGTTCAATCCTTGACCCAATGACAAACCTATTGACCCAATTAGTCAACTTTTGACCAAATAGTCAATATTTGTCAAAATAATTAATTTTTCACTTAATGACCAACCATTAACAAAATAGATCAACTTTTGACCAAAACGTCAACTTCTGTCAAAATGGTCAATTTTTTAACCCAATGACCAACCCATTGGCCCAATAGGTCAGCTTTTAATTAAAAAGTCATCTTCGGTCAAAATGGTCAATTCTTGACCAAATTACCAAATCAATGACCAAATAGATCAACTTTTGACCAAAAAGTCAACTTTGGTGAAAATAATCAATTGCTGACACAATGAGCACCCAGTTGGCTCAATGGGTTAACTTTTAACCAAAAATTTAATTTTGGTCAAAATAGTCAATTTTTTAGCAAATGACCAATTATTGACCCATTAAGTCAATCTTTGACCAAAAAGTCAACTATGGTCAAAATGGTCAATCCTTGACGCAATGACAAACCCATTGACCTAATAGGTCAACTTTTGACAAAAAAGTCAATTTTGATCAAAATATTAAATTTTTAACTGAATGACCACCTGTGACCAAATAGGTCACCTTTTGACCGAAAAGTCAACTTTAGTCAAAATGTTAAATTTTTGACCCAATAACTGACCCATTGACCTGATAGATCAGCTTTTGACCTAGAAGTCATCTTTGGTCAAAATGGTCAATTCTTGATACAATTACCAACTCATTGACCAAATAGGTTAACTTTTGACCAAAAAGTCAACTTGGGTCAAAATGGTCAATCCTTGACCTAATGACAAGCCCATTGACCCAATAGGTCAGCTTTTGACCAAAAAGTTAATTTTGGTTAAAATAGACAATTTTGGACCTAATGACTACCCATTGACCAAATTGGTCATCTTTTGACCAAAAAGTTAATTTTTGTCAAAATTGTCAATTTTTAACATAATGACCACTACAATAACCCAATTAGTCAACATTTGACCAAAAAGTCAAGTTTGGTGCAAATGGTCAATTTTTGACAAAGTGACAAACTCAATGACCCAATAGATCAAATTTGACCAAAAAGTCATCTTGTACCAAAAAGGTCAATTCTTTACCCAATTACCAACTCATTGACCAAATAGGTCATCTTTTGGCCAAAGAGTAAAATTTGGAAAAAAGGTCAATTTCTGACCCAATGACCATCTCGTTGACCCAATGGGTCAACTTTTGACCAAAAATTTAATTTTTGTTAAAATAATCAAGTTTTGACCTAATGACCAATTATTGACCCAATAAGTCAATGTCTAATCAAAAAATCAACTTTGGTCAAAATGATTAATCCCTGACCCAATGACCAACACATTGATCCAATAAGTCAACTTTTGAGCAAAAAGTCAACTTTGGTTAAAATGCTCAATCCTTGACCAAATGACCGACCAAGCTGACCCAATATGTCGACTTTTGACCAAAAAGTCGATTTTGGTCAAAATAATAAATTTTGACTTAATCACCAATTATTGACCCGAGTAAGCCGACCATTGACCAAAAAGTCAACTTCGCACAAGGCGGTTAATTCATTGACCCAATGACCAACCCATAATCCCGATATGTCGACTTTTGACCAAAAAGTAAACTTTGGTCGAAATGGTTAAGCCTTGACCTAATGACTAACTAATTGACGTAAAAGGACAACTTTTGACCAAAAAGTCAATTTTGGTTAAAATTATCAATTTTTGACCTAATGACCACCTCATTTACCCAAAAAGTCAACTTTTGACCAAAAGTCAAATTTGATCAAAATGGTCAATTTCTGACACAATGACCAAAAAGTCAACTTTCGTGAAAATGTTCAATCCTTGATTCAACGATCAACCTATTGACACAATTTATCAACTTCTGATTAAAAAATCAATTTTAACCCAAAAGGTTAATCCTTAACCAAATGACCAACCCATTTAGCCAATAGGTGAACTTTTGACCCAAAATCAATTTTGGTCGAAATTTTAAATTTTGACCTAATGACCGCCTCATTGACCAAAATAGGTTAACTTTTGACCAAAAAGACAACTTTAGTCAAAATGGTCAATCCTTGACCCAATGACAAACCCATTGACCCAATAGCTCAACTTAAGACCAAAAAGTAAATTTTGGTCAAAATAGTCAATTTTTGACCTCATGACCAATTATTGACCCGGTAAGCCAATCTTTGACCAAAAAACCAACTTTAGTCAAAATGGTCAAAACTTGATCCACTCACCAACCCATTGACCCAATAGGTAAACTTTTGATCAAAAAATCAACTTTAGTCAAAATGATAAGTTCTTGACCCAATGACCAACCCATTAGCCTGATAAGTCAACTTTTGACCAGAAAGTCAATTTTTGTCAAAACAGTCAATCTTTGAATTAATGACGAATTATTGACCCAATAAGTCAATCTCTGACCAAAAAGTCAACTTTGGTCAAAATGGTCAATCGTTGACCCGATGACAAACCCATTGACCCAATAGGTCAACTTTTGACCAAATATTCAATATTGGTCAAAATGCTCAATTGTTGACTAAATGACCACCAATTAACCCAATAGGTCAATATTCGACCAAAGACTCAACTTTGGTCAAAATGGTTAATTTTTGACATAATGACCAACCCATTAACCAAATAGATCAACGTTTGACCGAAAAATCATCTTTGGTCAAAATAGTCAATTCTTGACCCAATTACCAACACATTGACCAAATGAACAACTTTTGACCAAAAAGTCAACTTTGGTCAAAATGGTCAATCCTTGACCCAATGACAAGCCCATTGACCCAATAAATCAACTTTTGGCATAAAAATCAATTTTGGTCAAAATAGTCAATTTTTACATAATGATCACCCATTGACCCAATAGGTCAACTTTTGACCATAAAGTTAACTTTGATCAAGAAGGTTAATTTTTGACCCAATGACCAACCCATTGACCCAATAGGTCCACTTTTGACCAAAAAGTCATCTTTGGTCAAAATGGTCAATTCTTAACCCAATTACCAACTTATTGATCATATAGTTCAACTTTTGACCAAAAAGTCAACTTTGGTCAAAATGGTCAATTTCTGACCTAATGATCATCTCGTTGACCCAATGGATTAACTTTCGACCAAAAATTCAATTTTGGCCAAAATATGTCAACATTTGACCAAAAAGTCATCTTTGATCAAAATAGTTAATTTCTGACCCATTGACCACTCCGTTAACCCAATTGGTTAACTTTTAACAAAAAATTCAATTTTGGTCAAAATAGTTAATTTTTCACCTAATCACCAATTTTTGTCTCAATAAGTTTATCTCTGACCAAATAGTCAACTTTGGTCAAAATGGTCAATCCGACCCAATGAGAAACTCGTTGACCCAATAGGTCAACTTTTGACCAAAAGGTTAATTTTGGTCAAATTAGCCAATTTTTGACTTAATGACCACTCGTTGACCCAATAAGACAAACTTTGACCAAAAAGTCAATTTTGGCAAAATATTCAATTTTGACCTAATGACGACTTATTGACCCAGTAAGCCAATCTCTGACCAAAAATTTAACTTTGGTCAAAATGGTCAATCCTTGACCCAATGACTAACCCATTGACCCAATAGGTCAACTTTTGACCAAAAAGTCAACTATGGTTAAAATTGTCAATTTCTAACCCAATGACCAAACTGTTGACCCAATAGATCAACTTTTGACCAAAAGGTCATCTTCGGTCAAAATGGTTAATTCTTGACCCAATTGCCAAGTCATTGACCAAATAGGCTAAATTTTGACCAAAAAGTCAACTTTGGTTAAAATGGTCAATTTCTGACTTAATGACCACCTCATTGCCCCAATGGGCCAACTTTTAAACAAAAATTTAATTTTGATCAAAATATTTAATTTTTAACCTAATGACCAATTATTGACCCAATAAGTCAATATCTGACCAAAATGTCAACTTTGGTCAATATGGTCAATTCTTGACCCGATGACCAACTTTTTGACCCATAGGTCAACTTTTGACCAAAAAGTTAATTTTGATCAGAATAGTCAATTTTTTACCTAATGACCACCCCATTGATGCAATATGTCAACTTTTGACCAAAACGTGAACTGTGGTCAAAATGGTCAATTTCTGACTCAATGACCATCCTATTTAACCGTTGGGTCAACTTTTGACCAGAAAGTCAATTTTGGTCAAAATTGTCAATTATTGATCTAATAACCACCCCATTGACCCAAAATGTCAAGTTTTGACCAAAAAGTCAAATTTGGTCAAAATGGTCAATTTCTGACATAATTATCAAAATGTCGACTTTGGTGAAAATGGTCGATCCTTAATCCGATGACTAACTCATTGACCCAATTTATTAACTTCTGACTAAAAAGTTAACTTTGGCAAAAATTCTTAATCCTTGACCCATTAACCAACCCATTTACCCAATATTCATCTTTCGACCGAAAGGTCAATTTTGGTCAAAATTGTCAATTTTTGACCTAATGAATGCCTCAATAACCAAAATAGGTCAACTTTTGACCAAAAAGGCAACTTTGGTCAAAATGGTCAAGCCTTGACCCAATGACCAACCATTGACCCAATAGGTTAAGTTTTGACCAAAAAGTTAATTTTGGTGAAAATAATTAATTTTTGACCTAATGACCAATTATTGACCCGGTAAGCCAATCTCTGACTAGAAAGTCAACTTTAGTCAAAATGGTCAATCCTTGACCCAATGACCAACTCATTGATCTAATAGGTGAACTTTTGAGCGAAAAGTCAACTTTGGTCAAAATCATCAATCCTTGATCCAATGACCAACCCATTAGTCTAATAAGTCAACTTTTGACTAAAAAGTTAATTTTGGTCAAAACAATCAATTTTCAATCAATGACCTATTATTGAACCAGTAAGTCAATCTATGACCAAAAAGTAAACTTTGGTCAAAATGGTGAATCCTTGACGCAATGACAAACCAATCGACCCAATAGGTCAACTTTTAACCAAATAGTTAATATTGGTCAAAATACTCAATTTTTGACTAAATGAACCCCCATTGACCCAAAGGTCGAGTTTTGACCAAAAAGTAAACTTTGGTCAAAATGGTTAAATTTTGACCCGATGACCAACCCATTGACCAAATAGATCAACTTTTGACCAAAAAAGTCATCTTTGATCAAAATGGTCAATTCTTGACCCAATTACCAACTCATTGACCAAATAGATAAACTTTTGACCAAAAAGTCAACTTGGTCATACTAGTCAATCCTTGACCCAAAGAAGAACCCATTGACCCAATAGGACAACTTTTGACCAAAAAGTCAATTTTGGTCAAAATAGTTATTTTTTACATAATGACCACTCATTGACCAAATAGGTCAACTTTTGACAATAAAGTTAACTTTGGTCAAAATGGTCAATTTTTGACCCAATGACCAAGCCATTGACCCAATAGGTCAACTTCTGACCAAAAAGCGATATTTGGTCAAAATGATCAATTGTTGACTCAATTACCTACTTATTGAACAAATAGGTCAACTTTTGTGCAAAAAATTAACTTTGGTCAAAATTGTCAAGTTCTGACCCAATGACCACCGTGTTAACCCAATTAGTTAACTTTTAACTAAAAATTCAATTTTGGTCAAAATAGTTAATTTTTAACTTAATCACCAATCTTTGACTCAATAAGTTGATCTCTAACAAAGGAGTCAACTTTGGTCAAAATGGTCAATCCTTGACCCAATGACAAACCCATTGACCCAATAGGTCATTTTTTTTTACCAAAAAATCAATTTTGATCAAAATAGTTAATTTTTGGCTTAATGACCACTAATTGACCCAATAGGACAAACTTTGACCAAAAAGTCAATTTTTGTCAAAATAGTCTATTTTGACCTAATGACCAATTATTGATCCAGTAAGCCAATCTCTGACAAAAAAGTCAACTTTGGTCAAAATGGTCAATCCTTGACCCAATGACCAACCCATTGACCCAATAGGTCAACTTTTGACCAAAACCTCAACTTTTGTCAAAATGGTCAATTTCTGACCCACTGACAAACCCATTAACCCAATAGATCAACTTTTGACCAAAAAGTCATCTTTGGTCAAAATGGTTAATTCTTGACTCAATTGCCAAATCATTGACCAAATAGGCTAACTTTTGACCAAAAAGTCATCTTTGGTCAAAATGGTCAATTTCTGACCTAATGACCACCCCGTTGACCAAATGGGCCAACTTTTGACCAAAAATTTAATTTTGGACAAACTATTTAATTTTTGACCTAATGACCACTTATTGACCCAATAAGTCAATCTCTGACCAAATGGTCAACTTCGGTCAATATGGACAATCCTTGAACCGATGGCCAACCCATTGAACCAATAGGTCAACTTTTGACAAAAAGTGAACTTTAGTTAAAATAGTCAATCCTTGACACAATGACCAACCCATTAACAAAATAGGTCAACTGTTGACCAAAAAGTTAGTTTTGGTCGATATAGTCGATTTTTTACCTAATGACCACCCCATTGACCCAATATGTCGACTTTTGTCCAAAACGTCGACTTGGGTCGAAATGGTCGATTTCGACCCGATGACTACCTCATTCGACCAATGAGATCGACTTTTGACCAAAAATTCTATTTTGGTCAAAATAGTCGATTTCTGACCTAATGACCAATTATTAACCAATAAGTCAATCTCTGACTAAATAGCCAACTGTAGTCAAAATGGTCAATCCTTAACCCAATGGCAAACCCATTGATCCAATAGGTCAACTTTTGACCAAAAAGTCAACTTTGGTCAAAATGATCAATTTTTGACTTAATGACCTCCTATTAACCTGATAGGTCGACCTCCGACCAAAAAGTTAATTTTAGTCAACATAATCAATTTTGACCTAATGAGCGATTATTGACTCGATAAGCCAATCTCGACTAAAAGTTAACTTTTGTTAAAATGGTTAATCCTTGACCAAATGACCAAGCCATTGACCCAATAAGTCAACTTTTGACCGAGAAGTCAACTTTGGTCATAATGGTCAATATTCCAATGACAAACCCATTAACCTAATAGATCAACTTTTGACCTGAAAGTCATCTTCGATCAAAATGGTCAATTCTTGACCCAATTACCAACTCATTGACAAATAGGTCAACTTCTGACCAAAAAGTCAACTTTGGTGAATATGGTCAATTTCTTACCCAATGCCACTCCGTTGACCCAATGTGTCAGCTTTTGATAAAAAATTTAATTTTGGTCAAAATAATCAATTCATGTCCCAATGACCGATTATCGACCAACTAATTGACCAAAAAGTCAATTTTGGTCAAAATAGTTAATTTCTGACCTAATGACCAGTCCATTGACCCAAAAAGGTCAACTTTTGATAAAAAAGTCCAATTTGGTCAAAATGGTCAATTTCTGACACAATGACCAAAATGTCGTCGACTTTGGTGAAAATGGTCAATCCTTGATCCAATGACCAACCTATTGACCCCATTTTTCAACTTCTGACTAAAAATTCAACTTCTGCCAAAATGGTTAATCCTTGACCCAATGATCAACCCATTTACCCAATAGGTCAAGTTTTGACCAAAAAGTTAATTTTGGTCAAAATTGTCAATTTTTGACCTAGTGACCGCCTTATTGACCTAATAGGTCAACTTTTGACCAAAAAGACAACTTTGGTCAAAATGGTCAATTGTTGACCCAAAGACCAACCCATTGACCAAATAGGTCAACTTTTGACCAAAAAGTCAAATTTGGTCAAAATTGTTAATTTTTGACCTAATGACCAATTATTGACCTGGTAAGCCAATCTCTAACCAAAAAGTCAACTTTGGTCAAAATGGTCAATCCTTGACCTAATCACCAACCCATTAACCCAATAGGTCAACTTTTGACCGAAAAGTCAACTTTATTCAAAATGATCAGTCCTTGACCCAATGACGAACACATTGTCATAATAAGTCAACTTTTGACCAAAAATTTAATTTTGGTCAAAATAGTCAATTTTTGAATTAATGACCAATTATTGACCCAATAAGTCAATCTCTGACCAAAAAATCAACTTTGGTCAAAATGGTCAATCCACGACCCAACGACAAACCCATTGACCCAATAAGTCAACTTTTAACCAAATAGTCAATATTGGTCAAAATAATCAATTTTTTACTGAATGACCACCTACTGACCCAATAGGTCAACTTTCGACCAAAACGTCAACTTTAGTCAAAATGGTAAATTTTTGACCCATTGACCAAATAGATTAACTTTTGACCAAAAAGTCATCTTTGGACAAAATAGTCAATTCTTGACCCAATTACCAACACATTGAACAAATAGATCAACTTTTGACCAAAAAGACAACTTTGATCAAAATGATCAATCTTCGACCCAATGACAAACCCATTGATCCAATAGGTCAACTTTTGACATAAAGTCAATTTTGGTCAAAATAGCCAATTTTTACATAATGAACACCCAATGACCGAACGACCCAATAAGCCAATTTTTGACCATAAAGTTAACTTTGGTCAAAATGGTCAATTTTTGACCTAATAACCAACCCAATGACCCAATAGTTCAACTTTAGACCCAAAAGTCAACTTTGGTCAAAATGATCAATTTCTGACCCAATGATCATCTCGTTGACCCAATGGGTTCACTTTTGACCAAAAATTCAATTTTGGTCAAAATAGGTAAATATTTGACCAAAAAGTCATCTTTGATCAAAATGGTCTAATTTTGACCCAATGACCACCCCGTTGATCCAATTGGTTAACTTTTGACCAAAAATTCAATTATGGTAAAAATAGTTAATTTTTAACCTAATCACCAAATTTTGACTCAATAAGTTAATCTTTGGCCAAATAGTCAACTTTAGTAAAATGGTCAATCTTGACCCATTGACAAACCCATTGACCTAATAGGTTAAATTTTGACCAAAAAGTCAATTTTGGTCAAAATAGTCAATTTTTGATATAATGACCACTCATTGACCCAATAAGACAAACTTTGACCAAAAGTCAATTTTGGTCAAAATAATCAATTTTGACTCAATGACAAATTTTGACCCGATAAGTCGATTACGACAAAAAGTCGACTTTGGTCAAAATGGTCGATCCTTGACCCAATGACCAACCCATTGACATAATAGGTCAACTTTTGTCCAAAAAGCTAACTTTAGTTAAAATGATCGATTTCGACCCAATGACCAACTCATTGACCAAATAGATCAACTTTTGACCAGAAAGACATCTTCGGTCAAAATGGTTAATTCTTGACCCAATTGCCAACTCATTGACCAAATAAGCCAACTTTGGTCAAAATGGTCAATTTCTAACCCAATGAACATACCGTTGACTTGATAGAGCCAACTTTTGACCAAAAATTTAATTTTGGACAAAATATTTAATTTTTTACCTAATGACCAATTATTGACCCAATAAGTTAATCTTTGACCAAAAGGTCAACTTTGGTCAATATGGTCAATCCTTGACCCGGTGACTAACCCATTGAGTCAATCGGTCAACTTTTGACTGAAAGTGAACTTTATTTAAAATAGTTAATCTTTGAAACAATAGGCAACTTTTGACCAAAAAGTTAATTTTGATCAATATAGTCAATTTTTTACCTAATGACCACCCCATTGACCCAATATGTGAACTTTGGTTAAAATGGTTAATTTCTGACCCAATGACTACCTCATTCAACCAATGGGTCAACTTTTGACTAAAAATTTAATTTTGGTCAAAATAATCAATTTTTGACCTAATGACCAATTATTGACCCTATAAGTCAATCTCTGACCAAAAAGTCAACTTTGGTCAAAATTGTCAATCCTAGACCCAATGACCAACCCATTGACCTAATCGGTCAACTTTTGACCAAAAAGTTAACTATGGTCAAAATGGTCAATCTTTGACCCAATGACCCAAAAGGACAACTTTTGACCAAGATAGTCAATTTTGACATAATGATCAACTCATTGGCCCAATAGGTCAACTTTTGACCAAAATGTCAATTATGGTCAAAATAGTCAATTTTGAACCTAATGACCACTCAATTGACCCAACAGGTCAACTTTTGGCCAAAAAGCTAACTTTTGTCAAAATGGTCAATTTTTGACCCAACGACCAACCCATCAACTCAAAATGTCAATTGTTGACCAAAAAGTCAATTTTGGTCAAAATAGTCAATTTTGGACCTAATGACCAATTATTAACCCAAAAAGCTAATCTGTGACCAAAAAGACAAAGGTCAAATGTTCAATCCTTGACCCAATGACCAACCCATTCACCCAATAGGTCAACTTTTGACCAAAAAGTCATATTTGGTCAAAATAATCAGTTTCTGACCCAATGACCTCGTTGATCCATAGGTTAACTCTTGACAAAGAATTTAATTTTGGTCAAAATAGTTAATTTTTTACCTAATGACCAATTATCGACCTAATAAGTCAATCTCTGACAAAAAAGTCAGCTTTGGTCAAAATCGACAATCAATGACCCAATGACAAACCCATTGACCCAATAGGTCAACTTTTGAGCTAAAAGTCAATTTTGGTCAAAATAGATAATTTTTGACCTAATGACCACCCATTGACCCAATATGTCAACTTTTGACCAAAAAGTCAACTTTGGCCAAAATGATTAATTTTTCACCCAATGACCAACCCATTGACCTAAAAGATCTAATTTTGACCAAAAAGTCATCTTCGGTCAAATTGGTCAATTCTTGACCCAATTACCAACTCATTGACCAAATAGGTCAACTTTTGACAAAAAAGTAAACTTTGGTCAAAATGGTCAATTTTTGACCAAATTACCAACCCATTGAACCAATAAATCAACTTTTGGCCAATAAGTCTCCTTTGTTCTAAATGGTCAATTTTTTACCCAATTACCAACTCATTGACCAAATATGTCAGCTTTTGACCAAAAAGTCATCTTTGATCAAAAGGTCAATTCGATCCAATGACCGACCTGTTGACCTAATAGATCGACTTTTGACTAAAATTTAAATTTGGTCAAAATAATTATTTTTTGACCTAGTGACCACCCATTGACACAATAGGTTAACTTTTGACTAAAAAGTCAACTTTGGTCAAAATGGTCAATTTTTGACCCAATAACCAATCCATTGACCCAATCGGTCAACTTTTGACCAAAAAAATCATCTTTGGTCAAAATGGTCAATTCTTAACCCAATTACCAACTCATTGAGCAAATATGTAAACTTTTTACAAAAAAATCAACTTTGGTCAACCCAATGACCTCCCCGTTCACCCAATGGGTTAACTTTTGACTAAAAACTCAATTTTGGTCAAAATAGTCAATTTTTGACCTAAAAACTAATTATTGGCCCAATAAGTTAATCTTTAACTAAAAGGTTAACTTTGGTCAAAATGGACAATCCTTGAGCCAACGATAAACTCAATGACCCAGTAGGTCAAATTTTGACGAAAAAATCAATTTTGGTCAAAATAGTTGTATTTTGACCTAATGACCACCTTTTAACCCAATAGGTCAACTTTTGACCAAAATGTCAACTTTGGTCAAAATGGTCTTGGTCAAAATAGTCAATTTCTGACCCAATGACCATCCCGTTGACCTAATGAGTCAACTTTTGACAAAAAATTTAATTTTTGTCAAAATAATCAATTTTTGACCTAATGACCAATCATTGAACAATAAGTCAATCTCTAACCAAAAAATCAACTTTGGTCAAAATGGTCAATCCTTGACCCATTGACGTTGCCATTCATCTAATTGGTTAACTTTTGACAAAAAAGTCAACTTTGGTCAAAATGGTCAATCCTTGACCCAATGACCAACCCACTGACCCAATATATCGACTTTGACCAAAAAGTCAATTTTGGTCAAAATAGTTAATTTTTGACTTAATGACCAATTATGGACCCAGTAAGCTAACCACTAACCAAAAAGTGAACTTTGGTTAAAACGGTCAATCCTTGACCCAATGACCAACCCATTGACCCAATATGTTAACTTTTAACCAAAAAGTTAACTTTGGTCAAAATGGAAAATCCTTTACCCAAAGACCAACTCATTGACCCAAAAGGATAACTTTTGACCAAAAAGTCAAATTTTGTCAAAATTGTTAACTTTTGATCTAATGACCAACTCATTGACACAAAAGGTCAACTTTTGACCAAAAAGTCAAATTTTGTCAAAATGGTCGATTTACGACACTGATGACCAAAATGTCACCGTTAGTGAAAATGGTCAATCATTGATCCAATGACCAACTTATTTACCCAATTTTTCAACTTATGACTAAAAAGTCAACTTTGGCTAAAATGGTTACTCCTTGACCCAATGACCAGCCCATTTACCCAATAGGTCATCTTTTGACAAAAAAAGTCAATTTTGGTCAAAATTGTCAATTTTTGACCTAATGACCGCCTCATTGACCTAAATAGGTCAACTTTTGACCAAAAAGATAACTTTGGTCAAAATGGTCAATCCTTGACCCAATGACCAATCCTTGACCCAATGACCAATCCATTGACCCAATGACCAATCCATTGACCCAATTTTTTACTGAATGACCACCCACTGACCTTGATGGTCAACTTTTGACCAAAAAGTCAACTTTGGTCAAAATGGTCAATTTTTGACCCAATGACCAACCCATTGACCTAATAAATCAAATTTTGACCAAAAAGTCATCTTTTGTTAAAATGGTCAATTTTTGACGCAATTACGAACTCATTGACCAAATATGTCAACTTTTGACCAAAATGTCAACTTTGGTCAAAATGGTTAATTTCTGACCCAACGACCACCCCGTTGACCCAATGGGTTAACTTTTAACCAAAAATTCAATTTTGGTCAAAATAGGTCAACTTTTGACCAAAAAGTCATCTTTAATCAAAATGGTCAATTTCTGACCCATTGACCATCCCATTGACCCAGTGGGGTAACTTTTGACAAAAAATTCATTTTTGGTTAAAATAGTCAATTTTTGACCTAATGATCAATTATTGACCCGATAAGTCAATCTCTGACCACAAAATCAACTTTAGTCAAAATGGTCAATTTTCTATCCAATGACTAACACATTGACCCATAGATCAAATTTTGACTAAAAAGTCATCTTCATATAAAATGGTCAATTCTTGATTCAATTACCAACTCATTAACCAAATAGGTCAACTTTTGACCAAAAAGTCAACTTTTGCAAGATGGTTAGTTTCTGACCCAATGACCACCCCGTTGACCTAATGAGGTAACTTTTGACAAAAAATTTAATTTTGGTCAAAATAGTCAATTTTTTTACCTAATGACCAATTATTGACCCAATAAGTCAATCTCTGACCAAAAAGTCAACATTGTTTAAAATTGTGAATCCTTGACGTAGTGACAAACCCATTGACCAAATTGTTTAACTTTTGACCAAAAAGTAAATTTTGGTCAAAACAGACAATTTTTGACATAATGACCACCCACTGACCCAATAGGTCAACTTTTGACCAAAAAGTCAGTTTTGGTTGTACTATTCAATTTTTGACCTAATGACCAATTATTGCCCCAGTAAGCCAATCTCTGACAAAAAAGTTAGCTTGGGTCAAAATGGTCAATCCATGACATAATGACCAACCCATGGACCTAATAGGTCAACTTTTGACCAAAAAGTGAACTTTGGTGAAAATGATCAATCCTTGATCCAATGACCAACCCATTGGTCTAATAGGTCAACTTTTGACCAAATAGTCAATTTTCGAATTAATGACCAATTATTGACCCAATAAGTCAATCTCTGACCAAAAAGTCAACTTTGGTAAAAATGGTCAATCCTAGACCCAATGACGAACCCATCGACTCAATAGGTCTACTTTTGACAAAAAAGTCAATTTTGGTCAAAACAGTCAATTTTTTACATAATGACCACCCATTGACCCAATAGGTCAACTTTTGACCAAAAAGTCAACTTTGGTAAAATGGTCAATTTTTACACAATGACTAACCCATTGTCCCAATAGGTCAACTTTTGTCCAAAAACTCATCATTCAATTTTTATCCCAATTACCAATTCATTGACCAAATAGGTCAACTTTTGACCAAAAAGTCAAGTTTGTTCAAAATGATCAATTTCTGACTCAATGATCATTGTTGACCCAATGGGTTAACTTTTGACCAAAAATTCAATTTTGGTCAAAATTGGTTAAATTTTGACCAAAAAGTCATCTTTGGTTAAAAAGGTTAATTTTTGACCCAATGAACACCCCGTTGACCTAATGGGGTAACTTTTAACAAAAAATTCAATTTTGGTCAAAATAGTCAATTTTTTACTTAATGACCAATTATTGACCCAATAAGTTAATCTCTGAACAAAATGTCAACTTTGGTCAAATGGATAATCCTTGACCCAATGACAAATACATTGACCCAATATGTCAACTTTTGACCAAAAAGTCAATTTTGGTTAAAATAGTCAATTTTTGACCAAATGACTCCCGTTGACCCGCTAGGTCAACTTTTAACCAAAAAGTCAACTTTGCTCAAAATGGTCAATTTATTACCCAATGACTAACCCATTGACCCAATAGATCAAATTTTTACCAAAAATTCATCTTCATTCAAAATGGTTAATTCTTGACTCAATTACCAAGTCATTAACCAAATATGTCGCCTTTTGACCAAAAAGTCAACTTTGATCAAGATCGTCAATTTTTTCAGCCAATGACCAACCCGTTGACCCAATGGGTCAACTTTTGACCAAAAATTGATTTTTTGTCAAAATAATCAATATTGACCTAATGACCAATTATTGACCCAGAAAGTCAATTTTTGACCAAAAAGTCAACTTTGGTCAAAATGGTCAACCCTTCACCCAATGACCAACCCATTGACCCAATAAGTCAACTTTTGACCAAAAAGTTAATTTTGGTCAAAATAGTCAATTTCTGTCTTAATGACCACCCAATGACCCAATAGGTCAACTATTAACCAAAAAGTCAATTTTGGTCAAAATAGTCAATTTTGGACCAAATGACCAATTATTGACCATGTAAGCCAATTTTTGACCAAAAAGTTAACTTTGGTCTAAATGGACAATTCTTGACCTAATGACCAACCCATCGACCTAATAGAGTCGACTTATGACCAAAAGGTCAACTTTTGTCAAAATGATCAATCCTTGACCTAATGACCAACCCATTGGCCTCATAGGTCAACTTTTGACCAAAAACTCAATTTTTGTCAAAATAATCGATTTTTTAATTAATGACTAATTATTGACCCAATAAGTCAATCTTTGACCAAAAAGTTATCTTTGGTCAAAATGGTCAATCCTTGACCAAATGACAAACCCACTAACCCAATAGGTCAACTTTTGACAAAAAGTCAATTCTAGTCAAAGTAGTCAATTTTTGACCTAATGACCACCCATTAACCCAATAGGTCAACTTTTGACCAAAAAGTCAACTTTGGCTAAAATTGTCAATTTTTAACCAAATGACCAACCCATTGACCCAATAGATCAAATTTTGACTAAAAAGTCATCTTTGGTCAAAATGGTCAATTCTTGACCCAATTACCAACTCATTGACTAAATAGGTCAACTTTTGACCAAAAGTCAACTTTAGTCACAATGATCAATTTCTGACCCAATGAACACCCTGTTGACCTAATAGGCCAACTTTTGACCAAAAATTTATTTTTTGTCAAAATAGTCAATTTTTGATCTAATGACCACCCATTGTCCCAATAGGTCAACTTTTGACTAAAAAGTCAACTTTGATCAAAATGATTATTTTTTGACCCAATGACCAACCCATTGACCCAAATTGTCAACTTTTGTCCAAAAAAGTCTTCTTTGGTCAAAATGGTCAATTCTTGACCCAATTTCTAACTCATTGATCAAATATGTCAAAATTTTACGAAAAAGTCAACTTTGGTCAAAATGGTTAATTTCTGACCCAATGACCTCCTCGTTCACCTAATGGGCTAACTTTTAACCAAAAATTCAATTTTGGTCAAAATAGTCAATTTTTGACCTAATGACCAATTATTGACTCAATAAGTCAATCCTTGACCAAAATGTGAACTTTTGTTAAAATGGTCAGTCCTTGACCTAATGACAAACCCATCGACCCAATAGGTCAACTTTTGATCAAAAAGACAACTTTGGTCAAAATGGTGAATTTTTGACATAATGACCAACCCATTAACCTAATATGTCAACTTTTGACCACAAATTCATCTTTCAATTTTTAACCCAATTACCAACTCATTGACCAAATAGGGCAACTTTTAACCAAAAAGTCGACTTTGGTCGAAATGGTTAATTTCAGATTCAAAACTACCCTGGTGACCCAATGGGTCTTTTGTCCAAAAACTGAATTTTGGTCAAAATAGGTCAACTTTTGACCAAAAAGTCATCCTTGGTTAAAAAGGTCAATTTCTGACCCAATGACCACCCCGTTGACCCAAAGGGGTAACTTTTGACCAAAAGTTCATTTTTGGTCAAATAATCAATTTTTGACCTAATGACCAATTATTGACCCAATCAAAAAGTCTAATTTGGTCAAATTGGTCAATTTTTTACCCAATGAGCAACCCATTGTCCTAATATATCAAATTTTGACCAAAAAGACATCTTCGGTCGAAATGGTCAATTCTTGACCCAATTACGAACTCATTGACCAAATAGGTTAACTTTTGGCGAAAAAGTCAACTTTGATCAAAATGGTCAATTTCTGACCCAATGACCACCCCGTTGACCAAATGGGTCAACTTTTGACCTGAAATTTAATTTTGGTCGAAATAATCAATTTTTGACCTAATGTCCAATTACTGACCCAATAAGTCAATCTCTGACCAAAAAGTCAACTTTGGTCAAAATGATCAATCCTTGACCCAATTACCAACTCATTGATCAAATATGTCAACTTTTGGCAAAAAAGTTAATTTGGATATGAGGGTCAATTTCTGACCAAAGGACAACCTCGTTAACTAAATGGTCAACTTTTGACAAAAAATTTAATTTTGGTCAAAATACTCAATTTTTGACCAAATGACTAATTATTGACCCAATAAGTCAATCTTTGACAAAAAAGTCAACTTTGGTTAAAATGGTCAATCCTTGAACCAATGACCAACACCTTGACCCAATAGGTCAACTTTTGACTAAAAAGTCAACATTGGTCAAAATGGTCAATCCTTGGCCCAATGACCCACCCATTAACCCATTTGGACAAAATAGTCAATTTTTGACTTAATGACCAATTATTGACCCTATAAGTCAATCTCTGACCAAAATAGTCATCTTCGGTCAAAATAGTCAATCCTTGATCCAATGACCAACCCATTAACCCAATATGTCCACTTTTGACCAAAAGTCAACTTTGGTCAAAATGATCAATCCTTGACCCAATGACCAACCAATTGGCCTAATAGCTCAACTTTTGACCAAAAAATCAATTTTGGTGAAAATTGTCAAATTTTGACTGAATGACCGCCCATTAATCCAATAGGTGAACTTTTGACCAAAAAGTTAAATTTGGTCAAAATGGTCAATTTTGGACCCATTGACGCAATAGATCAATTTTTGACCAAAAAATCATATTTGGTCAAAATGGTCAATTCTTGACCCAATTACCAACTCATTGACTAAATAAGTCAACTTTTGACCAGAAAATCAAATTTGGTCATGGTCAATCCTTGACCCAATGACAAACTCATTCACCTAAAAGGTTAACTTTTGAACAAAAAGTCAAATTTTTATCAAAATAATCAATTTTTGACTTAGTGACCACCCATTGACCCAATTGGTCAACTTTTGACCATAGAGTCAACTTTGGTCAAAATGGTCAATTTATGCCCAATGAACAACCCTTTAACCCAATAGGTCAACTTTTGACTAAAAGTCATCTTTGGTCAAAATGGTCAATTCTTGACCCAATTACCAACGCATTGACGAAGTAGCCGACTTTTAACCAAAAAGTTAACTTTGGTCAAAATGGTCGATTTCTGACCCGATGACTGAGTCGTTGACCCAATGGGTTAGCTTTCGACCAAAAATTCAATTTTGGTCAAAATATGACAACTTTTGACCGAAAAGTCATCTTTGGTCAAAATGGTCAATTTTTGACCCAATGACCACCCCTCTCACCCAATGGGTTAAATTTTGACCAAAAATTAAATTTTGGCCAAATTAGTTAATTTTTTACCTAATCATCAATTATTGACTAAATAAGTTAATCTCTGACAAAATAGTCAACTTTGTTCAAAATGGTCAATCCTTGACCCAATAACAAACTCATTGACCCAATAGGTCAACTTCTGACCAAAAAATCAAATTTAGTCAAAATAGTCAATTTTTGACTTAATGGCCACTCATTGACCCATTGGACAAACTTTGACTAAAAAGTTAATTTTGGTCAAAATAGTGAATTTTGACATAATGACTAATTATTGACCAAGTAAGCCAATCTCTGACCAAAAACTCAACTTTGGTCAAAATGGTTAATCCTTGATCCAATGACCAACCAATTGACCCAATAGGTCAACTTTTGACCAAAAAGTCAACTTTGGTCAAAATGGTCAATTTCTGACCCAATGACCAACCCATTGACCCAATGGATCAACTTTTGACCAAAAAGTCATCTTCGGTCAAAATGGTTAATTCTTGACCTAATTGCCAACTTATTGACCAAATGGGCTAACTTTTGACCAAAAAGTCATCTTTGGTCAAAATGGTCAATTTTTGACCCAATGACCACCCCATTGACCCAATGGGCCAACTTTTGACGAAACATTTAATTTTGGATAAAATATTTAATTTTTGACCTAATGACCAATTATTGACCCAATAAATCAATCTCTGACCAAAAGGTCAACTTTGGTAAATAAGGTCAATCCTTGACCCGATGACCAACCCATTGTTCCAATAGGTCAACTTTTGACCAAAAGTTAACTTTAGTTAAAATAATCAATCCTTGACACAATGACTAACCCATTGACACAATAGGTCAACTTTTGACCAAAAAGTTAATTTTGATCAATATAGGTACTTTTTTACCGAGTGACCACCCCATTGACACAATATGTCAACATTTGTCCAAAATATCACCTTTGTTCAAAATAGTCAATTTATGACCCAATGGCCACCCCAATCAACCAATGGGTCACCTTTGGCCAAAAATTCATTTTTGGTCAAAATATTCAATTTTTGACCTAATGACCAATTATTGACCCAATAAGTCAATCTTTGACTAAATAGTCAACTTTAGCCAAAAATGTCCCAATGACAATCTCATTGATCCAATAGGTCAACTTTTGACCAAAAAGTCAATTTTCATCAAAATGGTCAATTTTTGACTTAATGACCACCCATTGACCCAATAGGTCAACCTTTGAGTAAAAAGCTAATTTTGACCTAATTAGCAATTGTTGACCCACTAAGCCTCTCTTAACAAAAAGTCAACTTTTGTTAAACTGGTTAATTCTTGACCCAATGACAAACACATTGACCCAAAAGATCAACTCATCTTCGGTCAAAATGGTCAATTCTTGATCCAATTTCCAACTCGTTGACAAAATAGGTTAACTTCTGACCAAAAAGCCAACTTTGGTTAAAATGGTCAATTTCTGACCTAGTGACCACCCTGTTGACACAATGGGTCAACTTTTGACAAAAAATTTACTTTTGGTCAAAATAAACAATATTTGACCTAACGACCAATTATTGGCCCAACAAGTCAATCTCTAACCAAAAGGTTAACTTTGGTCAAAATGGTCACAATCCTTGACCCAAGGACTAACCCATTAACCCAATAGGTCAACTTTTGGCCAAAAAGTGAACTTTAGTTAAAATAATCAATCCTATAAACAATGACCAATCCATTGACACAATAGGTCAACTTTTGACCAAAAAGTTAATTTTGATCATTATAGTCAATTTTTTACTTAATGACAGCCCAATTGACCCACTATGTCAACTTTTGACCAAGACTTCAACTTTGGTCTAAATGGTCAATTTCTGACCCAATAACCACCACATTGACCCAATGGGTCAACATTTGACCAAAAATTCAATTTTGGTCAAAATAGTCAATTTTTTACCGAATGACCACTTATTGACCCAATAAGTCAACCTTTAACCATAAGTTAACTTTGGTCAAAATGGTCAATCCTTGACCCAATGAGCAACCCATTGACGCAATCGGTCAACTTTTGACAAAAAAGTCAACTATGGTCAAAATGGTTGATCTTTGACCCAATGGCCTAATAGGTCAACTTTTGACCCAAATGTTAATTTTGGTCAAAATAATCAATTTTCACATAACGACCAACCCATTGGCCCAAAAGAACTTTCGACCAAAAAGTCAATTTTTGTCAAAATAGTCAATTTTTGACCTAATGACCACCCAATTGACCTAATAGAACTACTTTAACCAAAAATTCAACTTTTGTCAAAATAGTCAATGACCAACCCATTGACCCAATAGGTCAAATTTTGACCAAATAGACAATTTTGGCAAAATAGTCAATTTTTGACCTAATCAACAATTATTGATCAGTAAGCTAATCTCTCACTAAAAAGTCAGCTTTGGTCAAAATGGTCAATCCTTGACCCAATGACCAACCTATTGACCTAATAGGTCAACTTTAGACCAAAAAGACAACTTTGGTCAAAATGATCAATCCTTGACCCAATGAAAAATCCATTGGTCTAATAGGTCAACTTTTGACCAAAAAGTCAATTTTGGTAAAAATAGTCGATTTTGAATTAATGACCAATTATTGACCCAATAAGTCGATATCCGACGAAAAAGTCAACTTATGTCAAAATGGTCAATACTCGACTGTAATGACAACCATTGATTCGATTAGTCGACTTTTGACCGAAAAAATCAATTTAGGTCAAAATAGTCAAATTTTGACCTATTGACCAATTATTGACCCAGTAGGCCAATCTCTGACCAAAATAATCAACTTTGGTCAAAATAGTTAATTCTTTGCCCAATGACTAATAAATTAACCCAATATGTCAACTTTTGACCAACAAGTCAACTTTGGTCAAAATAATCAATCATTGACCCAATGACCAACCTATTCGCCTAATAGGTCAGCTTTTGACCAAAAAGTCAACTTTGGTCAAAAAAAGTAATTTTTTAAATTAATGACCAATTATTGACCCAATAATTCAATCTATGACCAAAAAGTTAACTTTGGTGAAAATGTTCAATCCTTCGACCCGATAACAAACCTATTGATCGATTAGTCAACTTTTGACCAAATAGTCAATATTTGTCAAAATAATTAATTTTTCACTTAATGACCAACCATTAACAAAATAGATCAACTTTTGACCAAAACGTCAACTTCTGTCAAAATGGTCAATTTTTTAACCCAATGACCAACCCATTGGCCCAATAGGTCAGCTTTTAATTAAAAAGTCATCTTCGGTCAAAATGGTCAATTCTTGACCAAATTACCAAATCGATGACCAAATAGATCAACTTTTGACCAAAAAGTCAACTTTGGTGAAAATAATCAATTGCTGACACAATGAGCACCCAGTTGGCTCAATGGGTTAACTTTTAACCAAAAATTTAATTTTGGTCAAAATAGTCAATTTTTTAGCAAATGACCAATTATTGACCCATTAAGTCAATCTTTGACCAAAAAGTCAACTATGGTCAAAATGGTCAATCCTTGACGCAATGATAAACCCATTGACCTAATAAGATCGACTTTTGACAAAAAAGTCAATTTTGATCAAAATATTAAATTTTTAATCTGAATGACCACTGTGACCAAATAGGTCACCTTTTGATCGAAAAGTCAACTTTAGTCAAAATGTTAAATTTTTGACCCAATAACTGACCCATTGACCTGATAGATCAGCTTTTGACCTAGAAGTCATCTTTGGTCAAAATGGTCAATTCTTGATACAATTACCAACTCATTGACCAAATAGGTTAACTTTTGACCAAAAAGTCAACTTGGGTCAAAATGGTCGATCCTTGACCTAATGATAAGCCCATTGACCTAATAGGTCGGCTTTTGACCAAAAGTTAATTTTGGTTAAAATAGACAATTTTGGACCTAATGACTACCCATTGACCAATTGGTCATCTTTTGACCAAAAAGTTAATTTTTGTCAAAATTGTCAATTTTTAACATAATGACCACTACAATAACCCAATTAGTCAACATTTGACCAAAAAGTCAAGTTTGGTGCAAATGGTCAATTTTTGACAAAGTGACAAACTCAATGACCCAATAGATCAAATTTGACCAAAAAGTCATCTTGTACCAAAAAGGTCGATTCTTTACCCGATTACCAACTCATTGACCAAATAGGTCATCTTTTGCGAAAGAGTAAAATTTGGAAAAAGGTCGATTTCTGACCCGATGACCATCTCGTTGACCTAATGGGTCAACTTTTGACTAAAAATTTAATTTTTGTTAAAATAATCGAGTTTTGACCTAATGACCAATTATTGACCCAATAAGTCGATGTCTAATCAAAAAATCAACTTTGGTCAAAATGGTTAATCCCTGACCCAATGACCAACACATTGATCCAATAAGTCAACTTTTGAGCAAAAAGTCAACTTTGGTTAAAATGCTCAATCCTTGACCAAATGACCAACCAACTGACCCAATATGTCGACTTTTGACCAAAAAGTCAATTTTGGTCAAAATAATAAATTTTTGACTTAATCACCAATTATTGACCCAGTAAGCCAACCATTGACCAAAAAGTCAACTTCGGCCAAACTGGTTAATTCATTGACCCAATGACCAACCCATAGTCCCAATATGTCAACTTTTGACCAAAAAGTAAACTTTGGTCAAAATGGTTAAGCCTTGACCCAATGACCAACTAATTGACGTAAAAGGACAACTTTTGACCAAAAAGTCAATTTTGGTTAAAATTATCAATTTTTGACCTAATGACCACCTCATTTACCCAAAAAGTCAACTTTTGACCAAAAGTCAAATTTGATCAAAATGGTCAATTTCGACACGATGACCGAAAAGTCGACTTTCGTGAAAATGTTCAATCCTTGATTCAACGATCAACTTATTGACACAATTTATCAACTTCTGATTAAAAAATCAATTTTAACCCAAAAGGTTAATCCTTAACCAAATGACCAACCCATTTAGCCAATAGGTGAACTTTTGACCCAAAAATCAATTTTGGTCAAAATTTTAAATTTTTGACCTAATGACCGCCTCATTGACCAAAATAGGTTAACTTTTGACCAAAAAGACAACTTTAGTCAAAATGGTCAATCCTTGACCCAATGACAAACCCATTGACCCAATAGCTCAACTTAAGACCAAAAAGTAAATTTTGGTCAAAATAGTCAATTTTTGACCTCATGACCAATTATTGACCCGGTAAGCCAATCTTTGACCAAAAAACCAACTTTAGTCAAAATGGTCAAAACTTGATCCACTCGCTAACCCATTGACCCGATAGGTAAACTTTTGATCAAAAATCGACTTTAGTCAAAATGATAAGTTCTTGACCCAATGACCAACCCATTAGCCTGATAAGTCAACTTTTGACCAGAAAGTCAATTTTTGTCAAAACAGTCAATCTTTGAATTAATGACGAATTATTGACCCAATAAGTCAATCTCTGACCAAAAAGTCAACTTTGGTCAAAATGGTCAATCGTTGACCGATGATAAACCCATTGACTCGATAAGTCGACTTTTGACCAAATATTCAATATTGGTCAAAATGCTCAATTGTTGACTAAATGACCACCAATTAACCCAATAGGTCAATATTCGACCAAAGACTCAACTTTGGTCAAAATGGTTAATTTTTGACATAATGACCAACCCATTAACCAAATAGATCAACGTTTGACCGAAAAATCATCTTTGGTCAAAATAGTCAATTCTTGACCCAATTACCAACACATTGACCAAATGAACAACTTTTGACCAAAAAGTCAACTTTGGTCAAAATGGTCAATCCTTAACCCAATGACAAGCCCATTGACCCAATAAATCAACTTTTGGCATAAAAATCAATTTTGGTCAAAATAGTCAATTTTTACATAATGATCACCCATTGACCCAATAGGTCAACTTTTGACCATAAAGTTAACTTTGATCAAGAAGGTTAATTTTTGACCCAATGACCAACCCATTGACCCAATAGGTCCACTTTTGACCAAAAAGTCATCTTTGGTCGAAATGGTCGATTCTTAACCCAATTACCAACTTATTGATCATATAGTTCAACTTTTGACCAAAAAGTCAACTTTGGTTAAAATGGTCAATTTCTGACCTAATGATCATCTCGTTGACCCAATGGATTAACTTTCGACCAAAAATTCAATTTTGGCCAAAATATGTCAACATTTGACCAAAAAGTCATCTTTGATCAAAATAGTTAATTTCGACCCATTGACCACTCCGTTAACTCGATTGGTTAACTTTTAACAAAAAATTCAATTTTGGTCGAAATAGTTAATTTTTCACCTAATCACCGATTTTTGTCTCGATAAGTTTATCTCCGACCAAATAATCGACTTTGGTCAAAATGGTCAATCCGACCCGATGAGAAACTCGTTGACCCGATAGATCGACTTTTGACCAAAAGGTTAATTTTGGTCGAATTAGCTGATTTTCGACTTAATGACCACTCGTTGACCCGATAAGACAAACTTTGACCAAAAAGTCAATTTTGGCAAAATATTCGATTTCGACTTAATGACGACTTATTGACCCGATGAGCCGATCTCGACCAAAAATTTAACTTTGGTCAAAATGGTCGATCCTTGACCCGATGACTAACCCATTGACCCGATAAGTCAACTTTTGACAAAAAGTCAACTATGGTTAAAATTGTCGATTTCTAACCCAATGACTAAACTGTTGACCCCATATATCAAGTTTTGGCCAAAACGTCGTCTTCGGTCGAAATGGTTAATTCTTGACCCGATTGTCGAAGTCATTGACCGAATAAGTTAAATTTTGACCAAAAAGTCAACTTTGGTTAAAATGGTCAATTTCTGACTTAATGACCACCTCATTGCCCCAATGGGCCAACTTTTAAACAAAAATTTAATTTTGATCAAAATATTTAATTTTTAACCTAATGACCAATTATTGACCCAATAAGTCAATATCTGACCAAAATGTCAACTTTGGTCGATATGGTCGATTCTTGACCCGATGACCAACTTTTTGACCCATAGGTCGACTTTTGACCAAAAGTTAATTTTGATCGGAATAGTCAATTTTTTACCTAATGACCACCCCATTGATGCAATATGTCAACTTTTGACCAAAACGTGAATTGTGGTCAAAATGGTCAATTTCTGACTCAATGACCATCCTATTTAACCGTTGGGTCAACTTTTGACCAGAAAGTCAATTTTGGTCAAAATTGTCAATTATTGATCTAATAACCACCCCATTGACCCAAAATGTCAAGTTTTGACCAAAAAGTCAAATTTGGTCAAAATGGTCAATTTCTGACATAATTATCAAAATGTCAACTTTGGTGAAAATGGTCAATCCTTAATCCAATGACCAACCTGTTGACCCAATTTATTAACTTCTGACTAAAAAGTTAACTTTGGCAAAAATTCTTAATCCTTGACCCATTAACCAACCCATTTACCCAATATTCATCTTTCGACCGAAAGGTCAATTTTGGTCAAAATTGTCGATTTTGACCTAATGAATGCCTCAATAACCAAAATAGGTCGACTTTTGACCAAAAAGGCAACTTTGGTCGAAATGGTCAAGCCTTGACCCAATGACCGACCATTGACTCGATAGGTTAAGTTTTGACCAAAAAGTTAATTTTGGTGAAAATAATTAATTTTTGACCTAATGACCGATTATTGACCCGGTAAGCCGATCTCGACTAGAAAGTCAACTTTAGTCAAAATGGTCGATCCTTGACCCGATGACCAACTCATTGATCTAATAGGTGAACTTTTGAGCGAAAAGTCGACTTTGGTCAAAATCATCGATCCTCGATCCAATGACTAACCCATTAGTCTAATAAGTCAACTTTTGACTAAAAAGTTAATTTTGGTCAAAACAATCAATTTTCAATCAATGACTCTATTATTGAACCGAGTAAGTCGATCTATGACCGAAAAGTAAACTTTGGTCGAAATGGTGAATCCTTGACGCAATGACAAACCAATCGACCCGATAGGTCGACTTTTAACCGAATAGTTAATATTGGTCAAAATACTCGATTTTTGACTAAATGAACCCCAATTGACCCAAAGGTCGAGTTTTGACCAAAAAGTAAACTTTGGTCAAAATGGTTAAATTTTGACGCGATGACCGACCCATTGACCGAATAGATCAACTTTTGACCAAAAAAGTCATCTTTGATCAAAATGAATCGATTCTTGACCCAATTACCAACTCATTGACCAAATAGATAAACTTTTGACCAAAAAGTCAACTTGGTCATACTAGTCAATCCTTGACCCAAAGAAGAACCCATTGACCCAATAGGACAACTTTTGACCAAAAAGTCAATTTTGGTCAAAATAGTTATTTTTTACATAATGACAACTCATTGACCCAATAGGTCAACTTTTGACAATAAAGTTAACTTTGGTCAAAATGGTCAATTTTTGACCCAATGACCAAGCCATTGACCCAATAGGTCAACTTCTGACCAAAAAGCGATATTTGGTCAAAATGATCAATTGTTGACTCGATTACCTACTTATTGAACAAATAGGTCAACTTTTGTGCAAAAAATTAACTTTGGTCAAAATTATCGAGTTCCGACCTAATGACCACCGTGTTAACCCGATTAGTTAACTTTTAACTAAAAATTCAATTTTGGTCAAAATAGTTAATTTTTAACTTAATCACCGATCTTTGACTCGATAAGTTGATCTCTAACAAAGATCAACTTTGGTCAAAATGGTCGATCCTTGACCCGATGATAAACCCATTGACCCAATAGGTCATTTTTTTTACCAAAAAATCAATTTTGATCAAAATAGTTAATTTTTGGCTTAATGACCACTAATTGACCCGATAGGACAAACTTTGACCAAAAAGTCGATTTTTGTCAAAATAATCTATTTTGACCTAATGACCGATTATTGATCCAAGTAAGCCGATCTCGACAAAAAGTCAACTTTGGTCGAAATGGTCAATCCTTGACCCAATGACCAACCCATTGACCCAATAGGTCGACTTTTGACCAAAACCTCGACTTTTGTCGAAATGGTCGATTTCGACCCGATGACAAACCCATTAACCCGATAGATCAACTTTTGACCAAAAAGTCATCTTTGGTCAAAATGGTTAATTCTTGACTCGATTGCCAAATCATTGACCAAATAGAGCTAACTTTTGACCAAAAAGTCGACTTTGGTCAAAATGGTCAATTCGATTCAATAATGACCCCGTTGACCAAATGGACGACTTTTGACCAAAATTTAATTTTGGACAAACTATTTAATTTTTGACCTAATGACCACTTATTGACCCAATAAGTCGATCTCCGACCGAATGGTCGACTTCGGTCGATATGGACGATCCTTGAACCGATGGCCGACCCATTGAACCAATAGGTCAACTTTTGACAAAAAGTGAACTTTAGTTAAAATAGTCAATCCTTGACACAATGACCAACCCATTAACAAAATAGGTCAACTTTTGACCAAAAAGTTAGTTTTGGTCAATATAGTCAATTTTTTACCTAATGACCACCCCATTGACCCAATATGTCAACTTTTGTCCAAAACGTCAACTTGGGTCAAAATGATCAATTTCTGACCCGATGACCACCCCATTCAACCAATGGGTCAACTTTTGACCAAAAATTCTATTTTGGTCAAAATAGTCAATTTTTGACCTAATGACCAATTATTAACCAATAAGTCAATCTCTGACTAAATAGCCAACTGTAGTCAAAATGGTCAATCCTTAACCCAATGGCAAACCCATTGATCCAATAGGTCAACTTTTGACCAAAAAGTCAACTTTGGTCAAAATGATCAATTTTTGACTTAATGACCTCCTATTAACCCAATAGGTCAACCTCTGACCAAAAAGTTAATTTTGGTCAACATAGTCAATTTTGACCTAATGAGCAATTATTGACCCAGTAAGCCAATCTCTGACTAAAAAGTTAACTTTTGTTAAAATGGTTAATCCTTGACCAAATGACCAAGCCATTGACCCAATAAGTCAACTTTTGACCAAGAAGTCAACTTTGGTCATAATGGTCAATATTCCAATGACAAACCCATTAACCTAATAGATCAACTTTTGACCTGAAAGTC
The DNA here is from genome assembly GCA_022702705.1 of Papilionanthe hookeriana x Papilionanthe teres. Taxonomy (NCBI): domain Eukaryota; kingdom Viridiplantae; phylum Streptophyta; class Magnoliopsida; order Asparagales; family Orchidaceae; genus Papilionanthe; species Papilionanthe hookeriana x Papilionanthe teres. The sequence continues at coordinate 80,769,795 of CM040429.1, read as the reverse complement.
ATCTTCGATCAAAATGGTCAATTCTTGACCCAATTACCAACTCATTGACAAATAGATCGACTTCGACCAAAAAGTCAACTTTGGTGAATATGGTCGATTTCTTACCCAATGCCGCTCCGTTGATCTGATGTGTCGGCTTTTGATAAAAAATTTAATTTTGGTCGAAATAATCGATTCATGTCCCAATGACCGATTATCGACCAACTAATTGACCAAAAAGTCGATTTTGGTCGAAATAGTTAATTTCGACCTAATGACTGATCCATTGACCCGAAAAGGTCAACTTTTGATAAAAAAGTCGATTTGGTCAAAATGGTCGAATTTCGACACAATGACCAAAATGTCGTCGACTTTGGTGAAAATGGTCGATCCTTGATCCAATGACCGACCTATTGACCCCATTTTTCAACTTCGACTAAAAATTCAACTTCGCAAAATGGTTAATCCTTGACCCAATGATCAACCCATTTACCCAATAGAGTCGAGTTTTGACCAAAAAGTTAATTTTGGTCAAAATTGTCGATTTTTGACTGTAGTGACCGCCTTATTGACCTAATAGATCGACTTTTGACCAAAAAGACAACTTTGGTCAAAATGGTCGATTGTTGACCCAAAGACCAACCCATTGACCGAATAGGTCGACTTTTGACCAAAAAGTCAAATTTGGTCAAAATTGTTAATTTTTGACCTAATGACCGATTATTGACCTGGTAAGCCGATCTCTAACCAAAAAGTCGACTTTGGTCAAAATGGTCGATCCTTGACCTAATCACCAGACCCATTAACCCGATAGATCGACTTTTGACCGAAAAAGTCAACTTTATTCAAAATGATCGATCCTTGACCCAATGACGAACACATTGTCATAATAAGTCGACTTTTGACCAAAAATTTAATTTTGGTCAAAATAATCGATTTTTGAATTAATGACCGATTATTGACCCAATAAGTCAATCTCTGACCAAAAAATCAACTTTGGTCAAAATGGTCAATCCACGACCCAACGACAAACCCATTGACCCAATAAGTCAACTTTTAACCAAATAGTCAATATTGGTCAAAATAATCAATTTTTTACTGAATGACCACCTACTGACCCAATAGGTCAACTTTCGACCAAAACGTCAACTTTAGTCAAAATGGTAAATTTTTGACCCATTGACCAAATAGATTAACTTTTGACCAAAAAGTCATCTTTGGACAAAATAGTCAATTCTTGACCCAATTACCAACACATTGAACAAATAGATCAACTTTTGACCAAAAAGACAACTTTGATCAAAATGATCAATCTTCGACCCGATAACGAACCCATTGATCCAATAGATCAACTTTTGACATAAAGTCAATTTTAGTCAAAATAACCGATTTTTACATAATGAACACCCAATGACCGAACGACCCAATAAGCGATTTTTGACCATAAAGTTAACTTTGGTCAAAATGGTCAATTTTGACCTAATAACCAACCCAATGACCCAATAGTTCAACTTTAGACCCAAAAGTCAACTTTGGTCAAAATGATCAATTTCTGACCCAATGATCATCTCGTTGACCCAATGGGTTCACTTTTGACCAAAAATTCAATTTTGGTCAAAATAGGTAAATATTTGACCAAAAAGTCATCTTTGATCAAAATGGTTCAATTTCGACCCAATGACCGCCCGTTGATCGATTGGTTAACTTTTGACCAAAAATTCAATTATGGTAAAAATAGTTAATTTTTAACCTAATCACCAAATTTTGACTCGATAAGTTAATCTTTGGCCAAATAATCAACTTTAGTAAAATGGTCAATCTTGACCCATTGACAAACCCATTGACCTAATAGGTTAAATTTTGACCAAAAAGTCAATTTTGGTCAAAATAGTCAATTTTTGATATAATGACCACTCATTGACCCAATAAGACAAACTTTGACCAAAAAGTCAATTTTGGTCAAAATAGTCAATTTTGACCTAATGACAAATTTTGACCCAATAAGTCAATTCTGACAAAAAAGTCAACTTTGGTCAAAATGGTCAATCCTTGACCCAATGACCAACCCATTGACACAATAGGTCAACTTTTGTCCAAAAAGCTAACTTTAGTTAAAATGATCAATTTCTGACCCAATGACCAACTCATTGACCAAATAGATCAACTTTTGACCAGAAAGACATCTTCGGTCAAAATGGTTAATTCTTGACCCAATTGCCAACTCATTGACCAAATAAGCCAACTTTGGTCAAAATGGTCAATTTCTAACCCAATGAACATACCGTTGACCCAATGAGCCAACTTTTGACCAAAAATTTAATTTTGGACAAAATATTTAATTTTTTACCTAATGACCAATTATTGACCCAATAAGTTAATCTTTGACCAAAAGGTCAACTTTGGTCAATATGGTCAATCCTTGACCCGATGACTAACCCATTGAGTCAATCGATCAACTTTTGATCGAAAGTGAACTTTATTTAAAATAGTTAATCTTTGAAACAATAAGCGACTTTTGACCGAAAAGTTAATTTTGATCAATATAGTCGATTTTTTACCTAATGACCACCCCATTGACCCGATATGTGAACTTTGGTTAAAATGGTTAATTTACGACCCAATGACTACCTCATTCGACCAATGGGTCGACTTTTGACTAAAAATTTAATTTTGGTCGAAATAATCGATTTTTGACCTAATGACCGATTATTGACCCTATAAGTCGATCTCGACCAAAAAGTCGACTTTGGTCAAAATTGTCGATCCTAGACCCAATGACCAACCCATTGACCTAATCGGTCAACTTTTGACCAAAAAGTTAACTATGGTCAAAATGGTCAATCTTTGACCCAATGACCCAAAAGGACAACTTTTGACCAAGATAGTCAATTTTGACATAATGATCAACTCATTGGCCCAATAGGTCAACTTTTGACCAAAATGTTAATTATGGTCAAAATAATCAATTTTGAACCTAATGACCACTCAATTGACCCAACGAAGTCGACTTTTGTCAAAAAGCTAACTTTTGTCGAAATGGTCGATTTTTGACCCAACGACCAACCCATCGACTCAAAATGTCGATTGTTGACCAAAAAGTCGATTTTGGTCAAAATAGTCGATTTTGGACCTAATGACCAATTATTAACCCAAAAAGCTAATCTCGTGACCAAAAGACGAAGGTCGAATGTTCGATCCTTGACCGATGACCAACCCATTCACCCGATAGGTCGACTTTTGACCAAAAAGTCATATTTGGTCAAAATAATCGGTTTCGACCCAATGACCTCGTTGATCCATAGGTTAACTCTTGACAAAGAATTTAATTTTGGTCGAAATAGTTAATTTTTTACTAATGACCAATTATCGACCTAATAAGTCGATCTCGACAAAAAAGTCGACTTTGAGTCAAAATCGACAATCCTTGACCCAATAATGAACCCATTGACCCGATAGGTCGACTTTTGAGCTAAAAGTCGATTTTGGTCGAAATAGATAATTTTTGACCTAATGACCACCCATTGACCCGATATGTCGACTTTTGACCAAAAGTCAACTTTGACGAAAATGATTAATTTTTCACTCGATGACCGACCCATTGACCTAAAAGATCTAATTTTGACCAAAAAGTCATCTTCGGTCGAATTGGTCGATTCTTGACCGATTACCAACTCATTGACCAAATAGGTCAACTTTTGACAAAAAGTAAACTTTGGTCGAAATGGTCGATTTTTGACCGAATTACCGACCCATTGAACCAATAAATCAACTTTTGGCCAATAAGTCTCCTTTGTTCTAAATGGTCAATTTTTTACCCAATTACCAACTCATTGACCAAATATGTCAGCTTTTGACCAAAAAGTCATCTTTGGTCAAAAGGGTCAATTCTGACCCAATGACCACCCCGTTGACCCAATGGGTCAACTTTTGACCAAAAATTTAAATTTGGTCAAAATAATTATTTTTTGACCTAGTGACCACCCATTGACACAATAGGTTAACTTTTGACTAAAAAGTCAACTTTGGTCAAAATGGTCAATTTTTGACCCAATAACCAATCCATTGACCCGATCGATCGACTTTTGACCAAAAAAATCATCTTTGGTCAAAATGGTCGATTCTTAACCCGATTACCAACTCATTGAGCAAATATGTAAACTTTTTACAAAAAAATCAACTTTGGTCAACCCAATGACCTCCCGTTCAGCCAATGGGTTAACTTTTGACTAAAAACTCAATTTTGGTCAAAATAGTCGATTTTGACCTAAAAACTAATTATTGGCCCGATAAGTTAATCTTTAACAAAAAGGTTAACTTTGGTCGAAATGGACAATCCTTGAGCCAACGATAAACTCAATGACCCAAGTAGGGTCAAATTTTGACGAAAAAATCAATTTTGGTCAAAATAGTTGTATTTTGACCTAATGACCACCTTTTAACCCAATAGGTCGACTTTTGACCAAAATGTCGACTTTGGTCGAAAATGGTCTTGGTCAAAATAGTCAATTTTTTACCCAATGACCACCCCGTTGACCAAATGGGTCAACTTTTGACAAAAAATTTAATTTTTGTCAAAATAATCAATTTTTGACCTAATGACCAATCATTGAACAATAAGTCAATCTCTAACCAAAAAATCAACTTTGGTCAAAATGGTCAATCCTTGACCCATTGACGTTGCCATTCATCTAATTGGTTAACTTTTGACAAAAAAGTCAACTTTGGTCAAAATGGTCAATCCTTGACCCAATGACCAACCCACTGACCCAATATATCGACTTTGACCAAAAAGTCAATTTTGGTCAAAATAGTTAATTTTTGACTTAATGACCGATTATGGACCCGAGTAAGCTAACCACTAACCAAAAAGTGAACTTTGGTTAAAACGGTCAATCCTTGACCCAATGACCAACCCATTGACCCAATATGTTAACTTTTAACCAAAAAGTTAACTTTGGTCGAAATGGAAAATCCTTTACCCGAAGACCAACTCATTGACCCAAAAGGATAACTTTTGACCAAAAAGTCAAATTTTGTCAAAATTGTTAACTTTTGATCTAATGACCAACTCATTGACACAAAAGGTCAACTTTTGACCAAAAAGTCAAATTTTGTCAAAATGGTCAATTTCTGACACAATGACCAAAATGTCACCGTTAGTGAAAATGGTCAATCATTGATCCAATGACCAACTTATTTACCCAATTTTTCAACTTATGACTAAAAAGTCAACTTTGGCTAAAATGGTTACTCCTTGACCCGATGACCAGCCCATTTACCCAATAGGTCATCTTTTGACAAAAAAGTCAATTTTGGTCAAAATTGTCAATTTTTGACCTAATGACCGCCTCATTGATCTAAATAGGTCAACTTTTGACCAAAAAGATAACTTTGGTCAAAATCGTCAATCCTTGACCCAATGACCAATCCATTGACCCAATAGGTCAACCTTTGACCAAAAAGTTAATCTTGGTCAAAATAGTTAATTTTTGACCTAATGAGCAATTGTTGACCCGGTAAGCGAATCTCTGACCAAGAAGTCAACTTTAGTCAAAATGGTCAATCCTTGACCCAATGACCAACCCATTGACCCAATCGGTCAACTTTTGAGCGAAAAGTCAACTTTGGCCAAAATGATCAATCCTTGACCCAATGACCAACCCGTTGGCCTAATAAGTTAATTTTTGACCAACAAGTCAATTTTGGTCAAAACAGCTAATTTTTGAATTAATGATCAATTATTGACCTAATAAATCAATATCTGACCAAAAAGACAACTTTGGTGAAAATGGACAATCCTTGACCCAATGATAAACCCATTGACCCAATATGCCAACTTTTGACCAAATAGTCAACATTGGTCAAAATACTCAATTTTTGACACAATGAATACCATTACCCATTAGGTCAACTTTTGACGAAAAAGTCAACTTTGGTCAAAATGGCTAATTTTTTACCTAATGACCAACCCATTGACCAAATAGATCAACTTTTGACCAAAAAGTCACCTTAGGTCAAAATGGTCAATTCTTGACCCAATTACCATCAAATTGACCAAATAAATTAACTTTTGACCAAAAAGTCAACTTTGGTCAAAATGGTCTATCCTTGACCTAATGACAAACCCATAGACCCAATAGGTCAACTTTTGACCAAAAAGTCAATTTTGGTCAAATTAGCCAAATTTTACACAATGACCACCCATTGACCCTATTGGTAGCCTTTTGACCATAAAGTCAACTTTGGTCAAAATAGTCAATTTTTGACCCAATGACCAATCCATTGACCCAAAAGGTCAACTTTTGACCAAAAATTCATCTTGGGTCAAGATGTTCAATTCTTGACTCAATTACGAACTTATTCACATAATAGGTCAACTTTGACAAAAAAGTCAACTTTGGTCAAAAATGGTTAATTTCTGACCCAATGACCATCTCGTTGACCCAATGGGTTAACATTTGAAAACAAAATTTAATTTCTGTCAAAATATGTCAACATTTGACCAAAAGTCATCTTTGATAAATTTCTGTCCCAATGACCACCCCGTTGACCCAATTGGTTAACTTTTGTCAAAAAATTATATTTTGGTCAAAAAAGTTAATTTTTGACCTAATCACCAATTTTTGACTCAATAAGTTAATCTCTAACCAAATTGTCAACTTTGCTCAAAATGGTCAATCCTTGACCCAATGATAAACCCATTGACCCAATAGGTCAACTTTTTGACCAAAAATTCAATTTTGGTTAAAATAGTCAATTTTGGTCAAAATAGTCAATTTTTGACTTAATGACCACTCATTGACCCAATAGGATAAACTTTGACCAAAAAGTCAATTTTGACCTAATGACCAATTATTGGGGCAGTAAGCCAATCTTTGACCAAAAAGTCAACTTTTGTCAAAATGGTCAATCCTTGACCGAATGACCAACCCATTGATAGGTCAACTATTGCCCAAAATGTTAACTTTGGTCAAAATGGTCAATTTCTGACCCAATAACCAACCCATTGACCCAATAGATCAACTTTTGACCAAAAAGTCATCTTCGATCAAAATGGTTAATTCTTGACCCAATTGCCAACTCACTGATCAAATAGGATAACTTTTGACCAAAAAGTCAACTTTGGTCAAACTGGTCAATTTCTGACCCAATGAACACACCGTTGACTCAACGGGCCAACTTTTAACCAAAAATTTAATTTTGGACAAACTATTTATTTTTTGACCTAATGACCAATTATTGACCCAATAATTCAATCTCTGACCAAAAGGTCAACTTTGGTCAATATGGTCAATCTTCGACCCGATGAACAATGCTTTGACCCAATAGGTCAACTTTTGACCAAAAGTGAACTTTAGTTAAAATAGTCAATCCTTGACACAATGACTAACCCATTGATACAATAGGTTAACTTTGGACCAAAAAGTTAGTTTTGATCAATATAATCAAATTTTTACCCAATGACCGCCCCATCGACCCAATATGTCAACTTTTGACCAAAACGTCAACTTTGGTCAGAATGGTCAATTTCTGACCCAATGACCACCCCATCAACCAATGGGTCAACTTTTGACCAAATATTTAATTTTGGTGAAAATAGTCAATTTTTGACCTTATGACTAATTAACAATTGTCGATATGTCAAATGTCGAAAGGTGGATATCTCAAATGTCGAAATGTTGATATGTCAAATGTCGAGATGTTGATATGTCAAATGTCAAAATATCGATTTGTCAAATGTCAGAATGTCTGTCAAATGTGGTGATGTTAAATTATGGGAATTTCATGATTTCTATGGAAGGAAAGGACTTTCATCTGAAATTAATATAGAGAAAATGAATGTCGTATTCCATTTCTCAGAAATTACAAATGTCAATGTCAAGTTATAGGAATGTCATAACATTCGTGTTAGGAAATGACATATATATGATAACTAGAAAGAGAAAATGGATGTCATGTTCCATTTCTCAGAAATGTCAAATATCAATATCAAGTTATAGGAATGCCATAACTTCTGTGTCAGGAATGGACTTACATCCGATAAGTGGAGAGAGAAAATGGATGTCATTTTCCATTTCTCGGAAATGTCAAATGTCGGTGTCAAGTTAGAGGAATGCCATATTTCGTGTTAGGAAAAGGACTTAATCCAATAACTGGAAAGAGAAAATGAATGTCATATTCCATTTCTTGAAATGTCAGATGTCGATGTCACGTTAGAGAAATGCCATAATTTCCGTATCAGGAAAAGGACTTACATCCAATAACTGGAAAGAGAAAATGGATGTCATATTCCATTTCTCGAAATGTCAGATGTCGATGTCACGTTAGAGGAATGCCATAATTTTCGTAGGAGGAAAAGGACTTACATCCAATAACTGAAAGAGAAAATGGATTTCATATTCCATTTCTCGAAATGTCAGATGTCGATGTCAACTTAATGGAGTTCCATAATTTCCGTATCAGGAAAAGGACTTACATCCAATAACTAGAAAGAGAAAATGGATGTCATATTTCATTTCTCGAAATGTCAGATGTCGATGTCACGTTAGAGGAATGCCATAATTTCTGAATCATGAAAAGGACTTACATCCAATAACTGGAAAGAGAAACTGGATGTCATATTCCATTTCTCGAAATGTCAGGTATCGATGTCAAGTTAATGGAATGCCATTAATTCTGTGTTAGGAAAAGGACTTACATCCAATAACTGTAAAGAAAGTGGCGAACTCAGAAAGAAGAGTGTATTCGCTGAGGATTTGATCTATATAGGCCAAAAGAAGTTATTCATCACACATTTCTTTTTTTATGTTATTTTTAATTTAAAGTCCTTATTTTGGCATTTTTGGAACTATCGATGTACTGTAGACAATTGAGGGAAGAGAGCAAATGTCATATTCATTTTTCTCAAAAAAAAGTCAATTTCAAACGTTAATTTTGGAATAGGAATGCGTATGAGACTTATATCATATCCAAAGAAAGATTGCTAAAGGAAAGCCAATGTCTGATGGTCTTTTATCCAATAGCGAGAAAGAGAGTAGATGTCATTTTCTATTTAAGGAGGTCTTACAATGTCTTAGAAATGTCAATGTCAAAATATCAATTTTGGAATAGGAATGCATATGAAACTTATATCTTATCCAAAGAAACGTTGCTAAAGGAAAGCCAAAGTCATGATGGTCTTACATCCAATAGCGAGAAAGAGAGTAGATGTCATTTTCCATTTAAGGAGATCTTATACTACATAGAAATGTCAATGTCAAAGTGTTGATTTTGTAATAGGAATGCGTATGAGACTTATATCCTATCCAATAAGAGATTGCTAAAGGAAAGTCAATGTCATGTTGGTCTTATATCCAAGAGCGAGAAAGAGAGTAGATGCCATTTTCCATTTAAGGAGGTCTTACACTATCTCTTAGAAATGTCAATGTCAAAATGTCGATTTTGGAATAGGAATGCGTATGAGACTTATTTCCTATCCAAAGAAAGATTGCCAAAGGAAAGCCCATGTCATGATGGTCTTACATCCAATAGCGAGAAAAATAGTAGATGTCATTTTCCATTTAAGGAGGTCTTATACTATCTCTTAGAAATGTCAATGTCGTTTTCTTTTTCAAATATTGAACATTAATTGGATGTATTATGTCTTCTTGGTAGTCTACCAACTGACAAGATTTCCCCAAATGTGTCTTCTTAACAAGCATATGGGTCCTCTCGTGAGGATAGGTGTTTGAAGTACTAAATCCAAATCTCTGATCCGAGTGTCCTAAAGTGAACCAATTTATCATGGGCCAGTACAATGCTTGTCAGTCATGTAGGTTCATAAAGCTTCCATTAATCACCAATTCTATAAAGATCATTCATATTGTCCTTCAAGAATCACTTTAACATTTCCAAATTGGGATTGGGGTTGGATCTTTGAAAAATTATGACTTCAGAGTATAATTTCCATTAATCTCCAATAACAAAGCCATTTACCTTAGTTCTTTCTTTCTGGGTCTTAAGAATTTTTCAAAAATGTGATCAAAATATCTTTTATCTTCTAAAGATATGTCTGAACCAATTAATAGTCAACCAAAAGACGAGATCACTTAATTCTTTTCTGAATATAATATCAGAAGAATTTTCTTAAGACAGTTTTTTAAAGATTTATCAATTAGGGGAGAATTTGGACACCAATATTTTATTTCATGCTCATCTCAAGCTTTTTCTCAGGGAATTACTATATATGGTGGAGCTTGTTAATGATTTTGAATGTTTGAATTGAGACACCAATTTTTGATTTTGTGCCAACCTCAAGCTTCTTCTCAGAAACATCTTTTTTTTGGTAGGGCACACTTTAATGATTTTGAATGCCTGAACTCAAACACCAATTTTTGATTTGGTACTCACCTCAAGCTTCTTCTCAGAGAATTACTATATCTGGTGGAGCATATTTTAATGATTTTGAATGTCCAAACTCCCCTAATTCATAGTTCTGAAATATTTCTTAAGACGAATTCTGGGATATTATAATTCATTCAGAAGTCAAGACCCAATCACATGGCAGAAGATTAAGAGGCTCATGACATCTTTAGTCAATTACTTATATTTTGAACATAATATTTTATTATTTATTTAGGACCCAGTCTGAGGATTTAAGATAAAGGGCCCAGTTATTATGGCATTAATTTCATTTTCCCCTTGAAATCATAATTTTCTTATCAAAATGTCAGAATTTTTGTATTGGATTCTTCCTTTCTGTCAATAGATGGATGAGAAGAATATTTCCAAAGATATTAAATCCAAAGATTTCAAATTTCATCCCTCGTCACAGATTAATTTAGATTTTATTTCCAAAGATATTAAATCTAAAAATTTCAAATTTCATCCCTCCTCATAGATCAATTTAGATTTTATTTCCAAAGACATTAAATTCAAAGATTTCAATTTTCATCCCTCGTCACAGATTAATTTTCATTTATACACGGGGAACAAGTTAGTTGACTAGTCCTAGAACTAGACTCAACATTCAACACATATCTGATTTTCATTCTAATTGATTTTTTTCTCTTTTTATCAAGTTGTCCTAATGAGAAAGGGAAATCCTTGATGGAATTCATCCAAAAATAATCGTCTTCCAAAATTTGATTAATGATTTTGATAGTAGACTATTTGGTCTATTGACAAATCAAAACCTTGAAGGCAGGGAAAAAGATCAACTTTGGGGAATCCAGAGGAGTGGTTCAGAGGCTGCAAAAGCATAACCACAAAGAATAGGTTCATAGGCCATAATGGAATAACCTATGGGGTGGTTCAGAGTCTGTAAAAAGCATAACCATGAAGAATAGGTTCAGAGGCTATAAAGGCATAACCTAGGGGAATGGTTCAGGGGCTATAAAAAGCATAACCACGAAGAATAGGTTCAGAGGCCATAAAGGCACAACCTAGTGGAGTGGTTTAGAGGCTGTAAAAAGCATAACCACGAAGAATAGGTTCAGAGTTCATAAAGGCATAACCTAGGGGATAGGTTCAGAGGCTGTAAAAAAGCATAACCACGAAGCCAGATAAACTGAACATGTTTGGCTGAGAAAGTATTTGCCTGAACTTATTCAAAACGACAATATTGATCTATATGACAACAAAATCGATGAAAAGTTCGTACCTGACCATTTTCAAAACAGTATGTGAGGACTTGTAATTTAAACTAGGTGGGAAGGGAGGGAATATATGACATTTTTGTATGTCATTTATGTCATTTTGGTCTGTTAATTATGGAAATGTAAGATTCTAGGATTTGTTCGTCGTGAACAAATCTTTGAATCGAAGAGGTGTTAGTTCTATTTTACTCGAGATGGAGTAAGATATAGAACAAAAGAAAGGATGATTTAACCCTTCAAAAGACATATTATCATAGTCACGAGGATAAACTGATTAACCAAAGATGGGGAGAGAGAATGTCGCCAGCAAAGTCGCCACTCTTTGATGGAAATGAAAATCTTTTTTTGTCGACTTGCATCGCTATTAATTCTTGTATTATGTCAATGTCATGGAGTCGCCACTCTCTTTCTCTATCCATCACCCTAATTCTTATTCTACTTAGAATTTTTGTCAAATGCCTTTGGAGAAATCGAAGAACGATTAATCATGATAGAGATTGAGAGAAAAAGAGATCGAATGATAAACTCACAGAATAAATCTTCAGATTGTGTGATTACTGAAGTTTTTCGTATAAGAAAATTATATGAAGATCTTGAGTAACCATGAAGGTCTTGTAGGTGAAATACCTATCATGAGTTCTTTAATCTCCTATAGGAGCAAGCTACTATAGTTAATTACATCCTAAACAAATAATATTGCCTAGAAAAACTCCCGATTAAGGTTAACATTTATCCTCGAAAAAGTGTAAGTGTTGTCGTGGCAGTGCGTTTCTAAAGAATCGATACTACCAAAAAATTTTGTTTATGTTGAACGTTTGTCATTTTGTCATTTTGTATGTCATGTCGGGTGTCATGTAAAGATGTCTTATATGTGTGTCATATTGTTGTATGTAATGTCATGTGATGTCGCAATGTTATGTGATTGTGTCATTTTGTCATGTTGTGATGTTGTTTTGTCAGGCTGCTATATTGTCATCATGATGTCATGATATTGTCTTGTCATGTCATTTGGTTTTATATTTGTTTTGTTTGTTTTAATTTCATCATTGTTTTGTGTTTATTAAGGTCATTTTGTTGTCTTTATGTTTTACTGTCATTCTGCTTGATTTATCATTATTTTGTCTGTCTATTGTTATTTTGATTTATCGTTTGTTTTGGAAGTGCCGGTTTTATGTTAGATATCATGTCGATGTCAATGTCAATGATTTTTTCATGTTATGTCAAGTGTCGATTTTTTTGTTTGTTTTGGTTTAGTATCATATCATCTCATGTGCTATGTCGGGATGTCATAGTTTGTATGTCGTGTTATGTCATAATGTGATGTCGTAATGTCAGGTCATTTTATGTCGTGTCTTAATGTGAATCATAATGTCATGTCATTTTATGTCATGTCTTAATGTAATGTCGTAATTTCATAAGATGTCGTGATTAATAACTCAATTTGTCATAAGATTTTTATCTCATATGTCGTTATTATGTCATGAGATACCTTCAATGATGTCAATAAGATATCATTACTTATTTATTTTTGTTATTTTGTTTTAAATTTTAGTTTTGTCATGTCATTTTGTCATGTGATTTTGTGAATCATACTATCATGTCATTTTATGTCATGTCTTAATGTAATGTCGTAATGTCATAAGATGTCGTGATTAATATCTCGATTTGTCATGAGATATTTTATCTCCTATAAGAAGATATTGTTATTATATCATGAGATACCTTCTATGATATCAAGAAGATATCATTATTTATTTACTTTTCTTATTTTTTTTATGATTTCCTTTTGTTTTAAATTTTGGTTTATGGTATCATATCATTTTGTCATGTCATCATTTTATTGTGGTATATAAATGTCATTGTATGTTTTTGTTAATGTTGATGTTATGTCGATGTCAATGTTAATAATTTGTCGTTTTATTTCAGATTTCGTGGCTAACCTAAAAGTTCAGTTGTCTTTGTCATCATGTCATTTTTGTTTTGTTGTTTGTAGAAATTTTAAGTTTTATGGCTATCCTAAAAGTCCTGGTTTTGTTGTCAATGTTCCATTGTCGACGTCCTGCAAAACAGAGTTTGCACACCCTATAACATGCAAAAAAAATCTAAATGAAACTTCATGTCTTCATCCTGCAAGGAAAACAATGTTAGAAATAATGTCATATAAAAATTTTTAGCTCACCTGGTCAAAGTGTCTATTGATCCAGAGTTGTTGGATGTCCGAGTTTGGTTGAAATGTCGATTTAGGTTTATGTCAATTTATGTTTAAATTTTGATTTGTCTTGAATATTGATTTGGGTTGGATTTTGGATTTTATATCGATTTGGATTTTATTTTGGATTTTATGTCAATTTGAGTTTAATTTTATGTCGAGTTAAGTTCAACGTGGGTCAAACTTTAAGAATTATGATGTCATATGATAAGTTAAATTCGATGCAGGTCGAACTTAAGAACTGTGTCAGTTCATGTCATGTTAAGTTCGATCATGTCGATTTATATCGAATTATATCATTTTATGTTGAGTTCTATTGACTTTGGTTCAAAATGTCATTTAATGTCATTTAATGTCGGTGTTTGTTAAATTTGATTTGAAATGTCGATTAAAGTCGGTTAATGTCAGTGTTTGTCGAATTTCATTTGAAATATCAATTAACGTCCATTAATGTCAGTGTTTGTTTAATTTGATTTAAAATGTTAGTTAATGTCAAATTATGTTTGAAATGTTAATTAATACAAATTATGTTTAATTATGTTTGGAATGTTGATTAATGTCGAATTATGTTGAGTTTCGTTTGAAATGTTGGATTTATGTCAAATTTGTTGAGTTTTGTTTGGAATGTCAAATTTATGTCGGTTATGTTATTTTTTGTTCTAAATATTAGATTTATATCATTTATGTCGATTTATGTTTGAAATGTCAGATTTATGTCGATTTAAGTTCAATTTCTTCTATCCTAAGGCTTATGTTGATTTAGATTCAATTTTGTCGATTTAGGTTCAATTTGAGTTGAACCTAAGGTTTATGTTAACTTAGGTTCAATTTGGGTTGAACCTAAGGTTTATGCCGACTTTTGTCTGTTTAAATTTGGTTTTAGATTTCGTTCTTGATTTGAATTTAGTTTTGTGTTTTATGTCGATTTGGGCTTAGTTCTGAGTTTTATGTCGATTTGAGCTTAGTTTTGAGTTTTATGTCGATTTAAGTTTAGTTAGGTTCATTGTCAGTTGAACGTAATATTTATGTCAAGTTGAATTGAGTTAGTTGTCATTTGAACCTAAGGTTTATGTCTAGTTGAGTTGAGTTAGGTTCATTGTCAGTTGAACCTAAGGTTTGGATTTTGACTTAGAGTTGAACTTAAGTTAGATTTTTGTTTAGATTCAAGTTAAGTTGAACCTAA
Organism: Papilionanthe hookeriana x Papilionanthe teres; assembly: GCA_022702705.1. Lineage (NCBI taxonomy): Eukaryota > Viridiplantae > Streptophyta > Magnoliopsida > Asparagales > Orchidaceae > Papilionanthe > Papilionanthe hookeriana x Papilionanthe teres. The sequence continues at coordinate 80,754,788 of CM040429.1, read as the reverse complement.
GGTTTAAGTTTGGACTTAAGTTCAATGTGAATTGAACTTAAGTTAGGTTTAGGATAGACTTAGGTTCATGTTATGTTAAATCTAAGTATGATTTTTCTTAAGTCTAATATGGGTTAGACTTAAGTTTGGTTTAGGTTAGACTTAGATTCATGTCAGGTTGAACCTAATTATGGTTTGACTTAAGTTTAATATGGATTAGACTTAAGCTAGGTTAGGTTTGATTAAATCTAATTTAGCTAAGACTTAATGGTTTAATTAGGTCTAATGGGTTAGACCTGGCTAGGGTTTAAGTTTGATTAAGTCTAACTTAGTTAAGACTTAATGGTTTAACTAGGTCTAATGGGTTAGCCCTAATTAGGGTTTAGGTTTGATTAAGTCTAATTTAGTTAAGACTTAATGGTTTAATTAGGCCTAATTGGTTAGACCTAATTAGAGTTTAGGTTTGATTAAGTCTAATTTAGTTAATACTTAATGGTTTATTTATGTAAATGGATTAGACCTAATTAGGGTTTTGGTTTGATTAAGTCTAATTTAGTTAAGACTTAATGGTTTAATTAGGTCTAATGGGTTAGACCTAATTAGGGTTTAGGTTTGATTTAGTCTAATTTAGTTAAGACTTAATGGTTTAATTAGGTCTAATGGATTAGACCTAATTAGGGTTTTGGTTTGATTAAGTCCAATTTAGTTAAGACTTAATGGTTTAATTAAGTCTAATGGGTTAGACCTAATTAAGGTTTTGGTTTGATTCAGTCTAATTTAGTTAAGACTTAACGGTTTATTTAGGTTTAACGGGTTAGACTTAATTAGGGTTTAGGTTTGATTGAGTCTAATTTAGTTAAGACTTAATGGTTTAATTAGGTCAAATGTGTTAGATCTAATTAGGGTTTATGTTTGATTAAGTCTAATTTAGTTAAGACTTAATGGTTTAATTAGGTCTAATGGATTAGACCTAATTAGGGTTTAAGACTTAATGGTTTAATTAGGTCTAATGCGTTAGACCTAATTAGGGTTTAGGTTTGATTAAGTCTAATTTAGTTAAGACTTAATGGTTTAATTAGGTATAATAAATTAGACCTAATTAGGAATTTGGTTTAATTAAGTCTAATTTAGTTAAGACTTAATGGTTTAAATAGGTATAAATAATTAGGGTTTTAGTTTGATTAAGTCTAATTTAGTTAAGAATTAATGGTTTAATTAGGTCTAATGGGTTAGACCTAATTAAGGTTTAGAGGTTACTGAATCCTAATGTAAGTAAGGTTTAAGTTTATTAATTAGGTTTAATAGGGGCTAAACCTAATTAGTGTTTAAGGGTTACTTAAACCTAATGTAACTAAGGTTTAAGTTGATTAACTAGGTTTAATGTGGGTTAAACCTAATTAGGATTTATGGGTTACTTAAACCTAATGTAAGTAAGGTTTAAGTTGATTAACTAGGTTTAATGTGTGTTAAACCTAATTAGGATTTAAGGGTTACTTAAACCTAATGTATGTAAGGTTTAAGTTGATTAACAAGGTTTAATGTGGGTTAAACCTAATTAGGGTTTAGGGTTACTTAAACCTAATGTAAGTAAGGTTTAAGTTGATTAACTAGGTTTAATGTGGATTAAACCTAATTAGGGTTTGTTTATTATTAAACCTAATGTCTTTAAGGTTTAATTATAATTAACTAAGTTTAAGGATGTTTTTAAACCTAATTAATGTTTGTTGATTAAACCTAATGTCTTTTAAGGTTTAATTATGATTAATTAAGTTTAAAGATGTTTTAAACCTAATTAATATTTATTTATTAAACCTAATGTCTTTTAAGGTTTAATTATGATTAATTAAGTTTAAAGATGTTTTAAACCTAATTAATATTTGTTTATTAGACTTATTATTTTTTAAACTTAATTTGTACTGTCTTAAGTCTAATATGATTAAAGTCTAAGTGTATAACTAAGTCTAAGATTATTAGACCTAATTAAGTTTTAAAAGATTCTTTATAGGGTTAATTAAATATTAATTTATATTTGTTCTCCCTTAGAATTTTAAAATAAGTTATTTAGGGTTTAACCTTTATTCCCTAAGTTTTTCAATCAACTTTCAATTCAATCTTTGTTTACTTTCTTAATTTCTGATTTTTAGAATTATTATTAAAAATAATTACTAAATCTCACGAAAATTAGAAAATTTCATCTTAAGATAGTTTTCTGTCTCTGGAAAAATCAGAGATTGTTTCCAACGACTTAGAAATTAATCCCCTAAAATTTCACAATTTTCTGACTTATAAATAATTTTTAATAATTAAAATACTCCAGAGAGTATTTATATAATTAAAAATTAATTAATTAGAATAAAATTATGATTTTAGTCTCATAATTTTCTTCTCTTCGGGAGCTTTCTAGAGGTATTTTTATTTTATTTTTAGGAGCTCTAGATCAAAAGATATGGATTTTTGAAGATTTTAAGGATCTTCTGAATTAATCCAGCCCAGAAAAATCCATAGAGCGACAGTGTCCTCATACTGTCGAAGGGCTGGAGGATCAGGTGCACGGTGCAGAACTACGGATGCGACAGAACTAAATCAGCGCCGTCCATTCCAAAACATAGGAACAAACAGCGGAGATAATTCTCGCAGAAATTCGAAAAAAATTCAAACCGTCCAACTTCAAAACTCAATATCTCACTCATTTCTCAACGAAATTGAGTGAATTTTTTTTTTAAAATGATCGTCTCAATGAGAAGTACTCATCCATACAGTGATGCATGGGTTTTGAGAGGGTAAATGGTACAAATTTTGTAATATATATTAAAGACAATAATTTTAATAATTGCTTCCATACCTTTGCCATAATGAACTTGAGCTCGATTAGGACTTGTTGGTCATCCTCTCTTGTGGTCCTAGTGAAGTTCTTTCCCTCTTCAATTTGGACTCGAGTCGGGTCTATATAGGTGCAAGACCAAAGGTGGCTGATTTGTAATTTTGGGTTGGTTTGACCAAATTGGCTCAATAGGGTGGCTAATTGGGTCTAGTCTTGGCTGAGGCTTATTGTCTAGGCTCTAAGGAAGAATTTTGGTTTTTGGAGCAAGAGAGTTTGGGCAGCCTATCAACCTCTAGATCATTTTTTTCTCTCTTTTTTCTTCTCTTTGGTTTAGGCTCTATTTATACCCATAGGGAGACTTGGATGAGCTCAATTTTGTTTGGGATCATCTGGGGAGGTTGTTATCTTCCTCATGATGGTTTTAGGATAGAATTTTGGCTGTGGAAATGATGAATTGGAATATTCCAAGCTTAGCCATCATTAGGACTTAGCCATGGTGAAGGCTTGATTCAAGCTTTGTCTTTCTTTGATTGGTTCTTGTATGAGGTGGATAAAATCAGTGAAGGCCTACTGAATTTACCTTCCACACATAAATTTATCAATTCATTTAATAGGCATGAAGAGGGAATGCCACCTAAGCCTCATTTCTTTATCCTTGTCATAGTTTGGTAATGATGGCTTTTACCATGGTGGAGGGTATGAGCAAGGCAAGTTTTTCTTTAATTGGGTGAAGGTAGAGGTGAGCAATGACTCATCCAAATCTTCTCCCATGATTAACATGGCTGATTGCCACCTTTAAAGCTTACTTGTCATGGCTTCATGATGAGCTTTGACGTTGGTTAACCATGGTATATGGAAGAGTTTAAGTGATGTCTACTCCTCATTAGATAGTCCATGAGGCATGTTATGTCATCCTTAAAGTGGCCGGCCACCTCATCTCATGCAAGGGAATGAGACATGGCTTTGAAATGGAAGGAAGATGCCATTTCATTTTTGTGTAATGATGACCTTTACCTAAGGTTAACCATGGTTTATTCTAAATTTTTCACGTGTTTATATATGTCATGATGAGTCTAATAGGTCATGGGTAACCTATTAATAACCCTCCATAATTTAATTTTAATTTTAAAATTAATTATGAGAATTTTCGTGTCACATATGATGTCATATCTCAAAATGTCATCTTATGGGTTTTTTTAGTTGTATTTCCATTTTTAATTAATTATGTCATTAATTAAAAAATATTGGAAATACTAATATTAACCATAAGTTAATTAAAATAATTTATTAAATTAATTATCTAATCAATTTTACCAATTTGGTCCAAAATTGGGTATTTTGACCAAATTTGATACATGTTGACTAGTGTGGACCTATGTTGACCTAGGTTGACCCAGGTTGAGCAATTCTAGTCCAAATTTGTCCAATGTGACTTTTCGAACATTGTCATGGTTGATTTAGCCATAGGGTTGATGGGTTTTGTCTCATTTCACATCTTTTTAATTTAATTTTCATTTTAATTAATTATGTCATTAATCAAAATATGGAAATTAAATTATTGGTCCATTAATTAATCAAACATAATTTTGGAATTAATTATTTGATTAATTCCATTATTTTTAATTAATTTGTGCATTTTATCATTTTAATGACTTATAATTTAATTTTTCATTTTAATTAATTATGTCATTAATTAAAATTTTAAAAATTAAATCATTACTCATTTAATTAATCAAAATAATTTTGAAATTAATTATTTGATTAATTTTGTAATTTTTATTTCATTTTGGTGTATTTTGTCATTTTATGACTTTTAATTTAATTTTTCATTTAAATTAATTATGTCATTAATTAAAATATTGAAAATTAAATTATTAGTCAATTTAATTAATCAAAATAATTTTTGAGATTAATTTCATTAATCCTTGTCATTGTTGGGTCTTAAACATGTCATTGGGTCAAATGGTTAACTTATAGGTTCAACAGGGTTGGTTATTGGGTCAGGATTGACCATTTTAACCAAAGTTATCATTTTAGGTAAAAAGGTTGACGTGTGGGGAAGTTGACCTGTGGGGTCAACAGGGTTGGTCATTGGGCCAGGTTTGATCATTTTGACCAAAGTTGTCTTTTTAGGTCAAAGGATTGACTTATGGCGTCAACAGGGTTGGTCATTGGGTCTGGATTGACCAATTTGACCAAGGTTGACTTTTTAGGTCAAAAGGTTGACCCCTATGGGGTCAACAAGGTTGGTCATTGGGTATGGATTGACCATTTTGACCAAAGTTGACTTTTTAGGTCAAAAGGTTGACCTATTGGGTCAACAGGGTTGGTAATTGGGTCTGGATTGACCATTTTGACCAAAGTTGACTTTTTAGGTCAAAAAGTTGACTTATGGGGTCAACATGTTTAGTCAATGGGTTTGGATTGACCATTTTGACCAAAGATGACTTTTAGGTCGAAAGTTTGACCTATTGAGTCAACAGGGTTGGTCATTGGGTCTGGATTGATCATTTTGACGAAAGTTAACTTTTTAGGTCAAAAGGTTGACATATTGTAAAAATGAGGTCAACACTTATTCATTTGTATTTCTTCAAGCCTAATACGGTCAATCACAACCCCGGGCATGCTAACTACAATATCACTTCTGCATCGTGTAGTAGGAGAGTTAATGTTAATTGAAAACAAAACCTGCTGCATAACATTTAAAGTGTGGTGAACATTTACTTAGAGTTCAGTGTACTTCGCAATGTAGCGATCAATTTCATCTCGCATTTCTACTGGTATCTGCAATCTACCAGGAAAATCAAGAAATGGAGCCGTAGTACGAACCTACAAAATAAAACAATACGTGTTAACCATAGCGAAGATATTAAAAAAACATGGTTCAAATTAGGGAGATCATTTTTTATTAGTACAACTATAGCACATTGTTCTCCATTATCGTTATCGCTCTGGCTAGATATTAGTTCTCTACCACCTGGCTCCGTTATTTCTTCATCTAAACCAAAATTTTCATCTACTGATTGGCCCTTTTGGGTCTCGCCTTCTTGTGCATCACTGTACAGTGGATGTTAGAAGATGCATCTACAAAAAGAAATATTTTAATGAGACATAATATGAGCTATAGAATGAATACAAAATTTCATACTCACCGAATGGGACAAAGACCCAAGAACACCCTTAATTGCTCGTTCTACTTCCTCGGGTCTTTATTCATTGTCTCATCCCCGACTTCATCTTCATTATTGTATACTCTCTCTTGTGTAGGAGGTTCCTGTATATTAGGTTCCTGTATAGCAGGTTCCTGTATAGCAGGTTCCTGTATAGCGGGTTCATGTATAGCAGGTTCCTATATTGCAAGTTCCTATATTGTGGGTTCCTGTATAGCGGGTTCATGTATAGATGGATCATGTAGAACAATTGTAGGATACTCAATGACAACATCACAAACTCACTTCATTCTCTTGAATTGGTACTTTGAAACAAGGGCAGCCCTCTTCAATCCACCGCTGCTGGACTTCTCCTTTGGGAGAGGGGAATGGCTGGTACTCGTACCTGATTGGTAAACCACTTTATCATTTTTATCTTCAAGTAACCTCTGAACCATCAGTGTGAGGTTAGTCAATATGTCTATTACATCTGGCATTTGTTGACTCAATCCAGTCACCATTTTTTTTATATTGTAAGTTCTTCTTGCCGAGCTCGCAACATCTCTAGCACTTTGACGTCATCGTTCCCTCTGGTGTAAGCAAACGGTCCAGTGGCATCACTTGAAACAATTGTGCCTCTCCCATATGATCATGGAGAAGATGGATCGGCCGGAGTTTCATGTTGGGGGATTGGCCTGTCAGGATTGGGTTGTCCCTGGTCTAGATCTGACAGCAGTTAGAGCTCGTCATCTCTTAAGTCTAAAAAGCTGCCATGAACCTACAATACAATGCCAAAAATAAATAATAGGTAAGACATATTATAAAAACAATATGACAGTACTTGAATTGTCATAATCAAATAATTCTCTTACATGTACTTGATCAAGCCTCTTAAAGGCTTCGTGAATTTGTTGAGCAAACAACCCATGCTTTGTGGCCCACCTCAGCAAGCGAGGTCTAGCCTCAGGAATAGCATGAGCTATAACAGACGTGTGCTCGTAAAACCATATCTGTGGATTTCAAAGAAGACAAACAAAATGACAAGGTTAATACAAGAAAAGAAAGGATCAAAGCGAGATAAATTAACAGTCACCATGAATGACTTACCCATAAAAAAATCTAAATCATTGAATGTACCCTAATGACTTATTCTGTTTTAGTTTTTCTGCAGCAGTGTTCACTTGATTAAGGATCACCTCACATATGGCAGCAGACCAATTAAATGAGGAGAAAGTTTCTACATTCATAGCAAAGGCAACAAGATCTGCAGGCATATGAAAATTATTTGAAGGAAAGAATAAATTAGTTAGTATAAACTTTAGATATAACTCCTCGAATCGAGGAGCTGTAGATCATTCTGCAAAAAAGTTAGTCAATTAGTCCTTCAATTTTCTGGCATCCACGTTGGAGAATGGACCATTATTCCATGTAACAAGCTCTCCTATGTTTGGAATGCCTATTATTAGAGCCACGTGGTCAGCATGCAATTTAACGTCTTTTCCACCCATTCGGAAGAGTCTCCTCTGACGATCCCAGCATCTCAGAATGTGTAGTGTCAAGACATTGTCCTGTGGATATGCCGACATATCAAAGAAAGTAAACACCCCCATCTGCTTTAGATTATTAATTGTCTCATCCGAAATGAGATCTCGGACTGTATCCAAAGCACCTCTTACTGCAGATGGACGACATCTACAATTGAAAGTCCTTGCGCTCATAATTCTGTAAATAGAGAAACAGATTAGTAACACATGAATAATGTTTTTGTGTGTCATTGGAGTACTCTAACAACAGTAACACACCAATAATACACCAATAACACAGAAATAACACATGAATAACACATTAATAACACATTGATAACACCCAAATAACAGAAATAACACTTGAGTAACACATTAATAACACATTAATAACACATTGATAACACCTAAATAACAGAAATAACACATGAATAACACGTTAGTAACACATTAGTAACACATGAGTAATACATGAGTAATACATTAGTAACACATGAATAACACATTTATAACACCTAAATATCACAAATAAAACATGAATAACACATGAATAACACATTAGTAACACATAAATAACACTAATAACACGTAAATAACACAGAAATAACAAAAACACTGCACATAATATGAATAAGACATCTATAATAAATATATAACATCAAAAAAACCGTAGTGGACATACCACTAACTATGGTTACTCTTGTGTTATTCATGTGTTTTTAGTGTGCTATTACTTACTGTTAGTTGAGTTATTCATGTATTTCTCGTGTGTTATTACTTGTTATTCGTGCTTAAAGATAAATATTTTGACATTTTCTTGTTGTGCAGACAAGAACTACAGTTATTTTAATTGGGAGTTTCATCTTAGCAAAGAAAAAGCTAAATGTACCTAGATTTTATTGAACTGCTCGAAGCCATTATCCTTGCGCGGCAAATAAATCTTTCAGGGAGGTGGGATTTCAGCAGCTTTCACCAATCTAGGAAAGAAATTTTGCACTAAACATGTTTCGGCGAAAAAGATGGGTTTCAGCGAGGAAGATGGGTCGAAAGGTTAGAAATTTTATGATGTATTTGCCTGAAATGTTTGAAAGTAATTTTTAGAAACGTCGCGGGTTAGATTCGAGCCGGGCTGCGCATAATATACCATTTCTTCTCTGTCTTCTCGTGTGGGGCCGAAGATTTGATGTGGCAAGGGCGGGAACGGCGATTCCACGTGGCCATTTTCCGTTGGACTCCGCAAGTAGAAATAGGTGTGGAGTCTGGATGTAATATTTTGCTCAATTTTTTACCTAATTACTAACTCATTGACAAAATAGGTCAACTTTTGACCAAAAGTCAACTTTGGCCAAAATGGTCAATTTCTGACCCAATGATTGCCCAGATTGACTCGATAGATTGACTTTTGACTAAAAATTTAATTTAGTCAAAATAGTCGATTTTTGACTAATGACTAAAATAGTCGATTTTTTAATTAATGACCGATTATTCACCCAAAAAATCGATCTCCGACCAAAAAGTAAACTTTAGTCGAAATGGTCGATCCTCGACACAATGACAAACCCATCGACCCGATAGGTAAACTTTTGACCAAAAAGTCAATTTTGGTCAAAGTAGTCAATTTTTGACCTAATGACCACCCATTGACCCAATAGGTCAACTGTTGACCAAAAAGTCAACTTTGGTCAAAATGGTCAATTTTTGACCCAATGACCAACCAATTGACCCAATATGTCAACTTTTGTCCAAAAAGTCATCTTTAGTCAAAATGGTGAATTCCTGACCTAATTACCAACTTATTGACCAAAAAGGATAACTTTTGACCAAAAAGTCAACTTTGGTTAAAATGGTCAATTTCTGACCTAATAACCACCCCGTTTACCGAATTGGTTAACTTTTAACCAAAAATTCAATTTTGGTCAAAACAGGTCAAGTTTTAACCAAAAAGTCATCTTTGATCAAAATAGTCAATTTATGACCCAATGACCACCCCATTGACCACCCCATTGACCAAATGGGTTAACTTTTGACAAAAAAATCAATTTTGGTGAAAAACAGCTCAACTTTTGACCAAAAAGTCGTCCTTGGTTAAAATGGTCCATTTTTGACCCAATAACCACCCCGTTGACCCAATGGGGTAACTTTTGACCAAAAATTCAATTTTTGTCAAAATAGCCAATTTTTGACCTAATGACCAATTATTGACCCAAAAAGTCAATCTCTGACCAAAAAGTCAACTTTGGTCAAAATGGTCAATCCTTGACCCAATAACCAACCCATTGACCCAATAGTTCAACTTTTGACAAAAAAGTAAATTTTGGTCAAAATATTCAATTTTTTACATAATGAACACCCATTAAACCTATAAGTCAACTTTTGACCAAAAAGACAATTTTGGTCAAAATAGTCAATTTTTCACCTCAAGACTAATTATTGGCCCAGTAAGTCAATCTCTAACCAAAAAGTCAACTTTGGTCAAAATGTTCAATCCTTGACCCCATGACAAACTCATCGACACAATAGGTCAACTTTTGGCCAAAAAGTCAATTTTGGTCAAAATAATCAATTTTTTACATAATGACCACCCATTTACCCCAATAGGTCAACTTTTGACCAAAAAGCCAACTTTTGGTCAAAATGGTCAATTTTGACCCAATGACAACCCATTGACCCAATAACTCAACTTTTGACCAACAAAGTCATCTTTGGTCAAAATGGTCAATTCTTAACACATTTACCAACTCATTGACCAAATAGGTTCACTTTTGACCAAAAAGTCAACTTTGGTCAAAATGATCAATTTCTAACTCAATGACCAAACCGTTGACACATTGGGTTAACTTTTGACAAAAAATTCAATTTTGGTAAAAAAAAGGTCAACTTTTGACCAAAAAGTCATATTTGGTCAAAATGGTCAATTTCTGACCCAATGACCACCCTGTTTTCCTAATAGAGTAACTTTTGACAAAAAATTTAATTTTGGTCAAAATAGTCAATTTTTGATTTAATGACCAATTATTAACCCAATAAATCAATATCTGACCAAGAAGTCAACTTTGGTCTAAATTGTCAATTTTTGACCCAATGACCAACTTATTGACCCAATAGATCAAATTTTGATCAAAAAGTTATCTTCGGTCAAACTAGTCAATTCTTAACCAAATTACCAACTCATTGACCAAATAGGTTAACTTTTTGCGAAAAAGTCAACTTTGGTCAAAATGATCAATTTGTGACCCAATGATCACCCCGTTGACCAAATGGGTCAACTTTTGACCAAAAAATTAATTTTGGTTAAAATAATCAGTTTTTAATCTAATGACCAATTAATGACCCAATAAGTCAATCTCTGACCAAAAAGTCAACTTTGGTCAAAATGGTCAATCCTTGACCCTATGACTAACCCATTGACCCAATAGGTCAACATTTGACCAAAAAGTCAACTTTGCTCAAAATGGTCAATCCTTGACCCAAAGACCAACCCATTGACCCAAGTGGTCAACTTTTGACCAAAAAAATCAATTTTGGCCAAAATAGTCAATTTTTGACTTAATGACCAATTAGTAACCCAATAAGCCAATCTTTAACCAAAATAGTCAACTTTGGTCAAAATGGTCAATCCATGACTTAATAACCATGTCATTAACCCAATATGTCAACTTTTGACCAAAAAGTCAACTTTGGTCAAAATGATCAATCCTTGACTCAATGACCAACCCATTGGCCTAATAGGTCAACTTTTGATAAAAAAAGTCAATTTTGGTCAAAATACTCAATTTTTGAATTAATGATCAATTATTGATCCAATAAGTCAATCTTTGACCAAAGAGCTACCGTTGGTCAAAATGGTCAATCCTTGACCCAATCACAAACCCATTTACCTAATAGATCAACTTTTGACCAAATAGTCAATATTGGTCAAAATAATCAATTTTTGACTTAATGACCTAATAGGTCAACTTTTGAACAAAAAGTCAACTTTCGTCAAAATGGTTAATTTTGGACCCAATGACCAACCCATTCACCCAATATATCAACTCTTAACCAAAAAGTTATCTTTCTTCAAAATGGTCAATTCTTGACTCAATTACCAACTCATTGACCAAATTTGTCAACTTTTGACTAAAAAGTCAACTTTGGTCAAAATGGTAAATTTTTGGTCCAATGACAAACTCATTGACCCAATAGGTCAACTTTTGACCAAAAAGTCAATTTTGGTCAAAATAGTCAATTTTTTACCTAATAAACCCATTGACCCTATAGGTCAACTTTTGACAAAAAAGTCAACTTTTGTCAAAATGGTCAATTTCTGACCCAATGACTACCCTGTTGACCGAATGGGGTAACTTTTGACAAAAAATTCAATTTTGGTCAAAATAGTCAATCTTTGACCTAATGACCAATTATTGACTCAATAAGTCAATCTCTAATGACCCAATTACCAACTCATTGACCAAATAGGTCAGCTTTTGGCGAAAAAGTCAACATTGATCAAAATGGTCAATTTCTGACCCAATGACCACCCCGTTGACCAAATGGGTCAACTTTTGACCTAAAGTTTAATTTTGGTCAAATATTCTATTTTTAACCTAATGACCAATTATTGATCCAATAAGTCAATCTCAGACCAAAAAGTCAACTTTGGTCAAAATGGTCAATCCTTGACTCAATGACCAACTCATAATCCCAATAGGTCAACTTCTAACCAAAAAGTCAACTTCAGACAAAACGGTCAATCCTTGACGCAATGACCTACCCATTGACCCAATTCGTCAACTTTTGCCCAAAAAATCAATTTTGGTCAAAATAGTCAATTTTTGACCTAATGACTAATTATTGACCCAGTAAGCCACTCTTTGACCAAAATAGTCAACTTTGGTCAAAATGGTCAATCCTTGACCCAATGACTAACCCATTAACCCAATATGTCAACTTTTGACAAAAAAGTTAACTTTGGTCAAAATGATCAATCCTTGACCCAATGACTAACCCATTGGCCTAATAGGTCAAGTTTTGACCAAAAAGTTAATTTTGGTCAAAATAGTCAATTTTTGAATTAATGACTAATTATTGATCCACTCTAAGTCAATCTCTGACCAAAAAGTCAACTTTGGTCAAAATGGTTAATCCTTGAACCAATCACAAACTCATTTACCCAATAGGTCAACTTTTGACCAAATAGTCAATTTTGGTCAGAATAATCAATTTTTAACGTAATGACTACCCATTGGCCCAAAAGGTTAACTTTTGACCAAAAAGTCAAATTTGGTCAAAATGGTCAATTTTTGACCCAATGACCAACCAATTCACCTAATATATCAACTTTTGACCAAAAAGTCAACTTTGGTCAAAATGGTCAATTCTTGACCCAATTTCCAACTCAATGACCAAATAGGTCAACTTTTGACTAAAAAGTCAACTTTGGTCAAAATAGCCAATCCTTGACCCATTGACAAACTGGTTGACCCAATAGGTCAACTTTTCACCTAATGACCACCCATTGACCCAAGAGGTCAACTTTTGACCAAAAAGTCAACTTTGGTCAAAATGGTCAATTTTGGACCCAATGACCAACCCATTGACCCAATAGATCAACTTTTAACCAAAAAGTCATCTTTGGTCAAAATGGACAATTCTTGACTCAATTACCAACTCATTGACCAAATAGGTCAACTTTTGACTAAAAAGTCAACTTTGGTTAAAATGGTAAATCCTTGGACCAATGACAAACTCACTGACCCAATAGGTTAATTTTTGACCAAGAAGTCAATTTTGGTCAAAATAGTTAATTTTTGACCTGATAAACCCATTGACCCATTAGGTCAACTTTTGACCTAAAAGTTAACTTTGGTCAAAATGGTCAATTTCTGACCAAATGACTACCCCGTTGACCCAATGAGGTAATTTTTGACCAAAAATTCATTTTTGGTCAAAATATTCAATCTTTGAGCTAATGAACAATTATTGACCTAAATAAGTCAATCTCTGACCAAAAGGTCAACTTTGGTCAAAATGGTCAATTTTTTACCCAATGACCAACCCATTAACCCAATAGATTAAATTTTGACCAAAAAGTCATCTTCGATCAAAATGGTCAATTCTTGACCCAATTACCAACTCATTGACCAAATATGTTAGCTTTTGGCGAAAAAGTCAAAATGGTTAATTTCTTACTGAATGACCACCCTGCTGACCAAATGGGTCAAATAATCAATTTTTAACCTAATGACCAATTATTGACCCAATAAGTCAATCTCTGACCAAAAAGTCAACTTTGATCAAAATGGTCAATTCTTGACCCAATGACCAACTCATTATCCCAATTGGTCAACTTTTGACCAAATTGTCAACTTTGGTTAAAATAGTCAATCCTTGACGCAATGACCAACCCATTAACCCAATTGATCAACTTTTGACAAAAAAATTAATTTTGGTCAAAATAGTCAATTTTTGACCTAATGACCAATTATTGACCCAGTAAGCCAATCTCTGACCAAAATAGTCAACTTTGGTCAAAATGGTTAATCCTGGACCCAATGACCAACCCATTAACCCAATAAGTCAAATTTTGACAAAAAAGTCAACTTTGGTCAAAATGGTCAATCCATAACCTAGTGACCATGCCATTAACCCAATATGTCAACTTTTGACCAAAATGTCAACTTTGGTCAAAATGATAAAGCCTTGACTTAATGACCAACACATTGGCCTAATATGTTAACTTTTGACCAAAAAAACAATTTTGGTTAAAATAGTCAATTTTTGAATTAATGACCAATTATTGATCCAATAAGTCAATCTCTGACAAAAAAGTCAACTTTGGTCAAAATGGTAATCCTTAACTCGATCACAAACCCAATTACCCAATAGGTCAACTTTTGACCAAATAGTCAATTTTGATCAAAATAGTCAATTTTTAACTAAATGACCACCCATTGGCCCAATAGGTCAACTTTTGACCAAAAAGTCAAATTTGGTCAAAATGGTCAATTTTTTACCTAATGACCAACCCATTTACCCAATAGATCAACTTTTAACCAAAAAAGTCATCTTTAGTCAAAATGGTCAATTCTTGACCCAATTACCAACTCATTAACCAAATAGGTCAACTTTTGAGCAAAAAGTCAAATTTTGTCAAAATGGCCAATCCTTGACCCATTGACAAACGGATTGACCTAATAGGTCAACTTTTGACCAAAAAGTCAATTTTAGTCAAAATAATCAACTTTTGACCTAATGACCACCCATTGACCCAAGAGGTACACTTTTGACCATAAAGTCAGCTTTGGACAAAATGGTAAATTTTTGACCCAATGACCCAATTGATTAACTTTTGACTCAAAAGTCATCTTTGGTCAAAATGATCAATTCTTGACCTAATTACCAATGCATTGATCAAATAGGTCAACTTTTGACCAAAAAGTCAATTTTGGTCAAAATGGTCAATTTCTGACCCAATGACCACCTCGTTTACTCAATGGGTTAACTTTTGACTAAAAAATTCAATTTTGGTCAAAATAGGTCAACGTTTGACAAAAAAGTCATCTTTGGTGAAAATGGTTAATTTCTGACACAATGACCACCCCGTTGAACCAATGGATCAACTTTTGACCAAAAATTCAATTTTGGTCAAAATAGTCAATTTTTGACCTAATGACCAATTATTGACCCAATAAGTTAATCTCTGACCAAATAGTCAACTTTAGTCAAAATGGTCAATCCTTGACCCAATGACAAACCCATCGATCCAAAAGGTCATTATTTGTCTAAAAAGTCAATTTTTAACTTAATGTGCACCCAATAACCCATTATGTCAACCTTGGACCAAAAAGTCAATTTTGGTAAAAACATCATTTTTGACCTAGAGAGCAATTCTTGACCCAGTAAGCCAATCTCTGACCAAAAAGTCAACTTTGGTCAAAATGGTTAATCCTAGACCTAACGACTAACCCATTGACCCAATAGGTCAACTTTTAACCAAAAAGTCAACTTTGGTCAAAATGGTCAAAATTTGACCCAATGACAAACCCATTGACTCAATAGATCAACTTTTGGCCAGAAAGTCATCTTCGGTCAAAAGGGTCAATTCTTGACCCAATTACCGACTCATTGACCAAAAAGATCAACTTCTGACCAAAAAGTTAACTTTGGTCAAAATGGTCAATTTCTGACCAATGACCACCCCGTTGACCCAATGGGTTAACTTTTGACCAAAATCTAAATTTTTGTCACAATAATTAATTTTTTACCTATTGACTAATTATTAACCCAATAAGTCAATCGCAGACCAAACGGATGACTTTGGTCAAAATGGTCAATCATTGACCCCATGACTAACCCATTGACCCAATAGGTCCTTTTGACCAAAAAGTGAACTTTAGTCAAAATAGTCAATCCTTGACACAATGACCAACCCATTGACACAATAGGTCAACTTTCGACAATAAAGTTAATTTTTATCAATATAGTAAATTTTTTACCTAATGACCACCCAATTGACCCAATATGTCAACTTTTAACCAAAACGTCAACTTTAATCAAAATGGTCAATTTCTGACCCAATGACCACCCCATTGACCCAATGGATCAACTTTTGAGCAAAAATTTAATTTTGGTCAAAATAGTTAATTTTTGACCAAATGACCAATTATTGACCCAATAAGTCAACTTTTGGCCAAAAAGTTAACTTTGATCAAAATGGACAATCCATGACCCAATGACCAACCCATTGCCCAGTCGGTCAACTTTTGACCAAAAAGTCAGTTATGGTCAAAAATGGTCAAACTTTGACCCGATGACCCAATAGGTCAACTTTTGACCTAAAAGTCAATTTTGTTCAAAATAGTCAATTTTGACATAATGACCAACCCATTGGCTCAATAGGTCAACTTTTGACCAAAATGTCAATTTTTGTCAAAATAGTCAAATTTTGACATAATAACCACCCAATTGACCCAATAGGTTAACTTTGGACCAAAAGTCAATTTTTGCCAAAATGGTCAATTTCTTACCCAATGACCAACCATTGACCCGATAGGTCAAATTTTGACTAAAAAGTCAATTTTGGCAAAATAGTAATTTTTTGACCTAATGACCAATTATTGACCCAGTAAGCCAATCTCTGACTAAAAATTCAACTTTGGTCAAAATGGTCAAACCTTGACCCAATGACCAGCCCATTGACCCAACAAGTCAACTTTTGACCAAAAAGTCAACTTTTGTCAAAATGAACAATCCTTGACCCAATGACAAACCCATTGGTCTAATATGTCATCTTTTGACCAAACAGTCAATATTAGTCAAAATAGTTAATTTTTGAATTAATGACGAATTATTCACCCAATAATTTAAACTATGACCAAAAAGTCAACTTTGATCAAAATGATCAATCCTTGATCCAATGAAAAGCCCATTAAGCTAATAGGTAAACTTTTGACCAAAAAGTCAACGTTGGTCAAAATGGTCAATCCTTGACCCAATGACCAACCCTTTGACTCAATTGGTCAACTTTTGACCAAAAAAATTTATTTTGGTCAAAATAGTTAAATTTTGAGCTAATGACCAGTTATTGACCCAGTAGGCTAATCTCTGACCAAAATAATTAACATTGGTCAAAATGGTCAATCTTTTACCCAATGACCAACCATTAACCCAATATGTCAACTTTTGAGCAAAAAGTCAACTTTGGTCAAAATGAACAATCCCTGACACAACGACCAACCCATTGGCCTAATAGCTCAACTTTTGACCAAAAAGTCAATTTTGGTCAAAATAGTCAATTTTTAAATTAATGACAAATTATTGACCCTATAAGTCAATCTCTGACCAAAAAGTCAACTTTGGTTAAAAATGGTCAATCCTTTACCCAATGACAAACCCATTGACCCAATAGGTCAACCCTTGACCAAATAATCAATATTGCTCAAAATAATCAATTTTTGACTTAATGACAACCCATTAACCCAATAGGTCAACTTTTGACCAAAAAGTCAACAATGGTCAAAATGGTTAATTTTTAACCCAATGACCAACCCATTGGCCCAATAGGTCAACTTTTGACCAAAAAGTCATCTTCGGTTAAAATGGTCAATTCTTGACCAAATTAACAACTCAAAGACCAAATCGGTCAACTTTTAATGAAAAAGTCAACTATTGTCAAAATAGTCAATTTGTGACCCAATGACCACCCAGTTAACTTAATGGTTTAACTTTTGACCTAAAACTCAATTTTGGTCAAAATAGTTAATTTTTGAACAAATGACCAATTATTAACCCAGTAAGTCAATCTATGACCAAAAAGTCAACTTTGGTTAAAATGGTCAATCCTTGACCCAATGATAAACACATTGACCCAATAGGTCAACTTTTGACAAAAAAGTCAATTTTGGTCAAAATTATCAATTTTTGACTAAATGACCACCATTTGACCTAATAGGTCAACTTTTGACTAAAAAGTCAACTTTGGTCAAAATGAATAATTTTTGACACAATAAAAAACCCATTGACCTAATAGATCAATTTTTTACCAAAAAGTCATGTTTGGTTAAGATGGTCAATTCTTGACCCAATGACAAACTCATTGACCCAATAGGTCAGCTTTTGACCAAAAAGTTAATTTTGGTCAAATTAGTTAATTTTTAACATAATCACCACACATTAACCTAATAGATCAACTTTGGACCAAAAAGTTAATTTTGGTCAAAATTATCAATTTTTTACCTAATAGCCACTCCATTAACTCAATAAGTCAACTTTTAACAAAAATGTCAAGTTTGGTCAAAATGATCAATTTTTGACCAAATGACAAACTCGTTGACCCAATAGAACAAATTTTGACAAAAAAGTCATCTTCGGTCAAAATGGTCAATTCTTTACCCAATTACCAACTCATTGACCAAATAGGTCATCTTTTGACCAAAAGTAAACTTTTGTTAAAATGGTTAATTTCTTACCCAATGACCACTCCGTTGACCCAATGGGTCAACTTTTGACCAAAAATTTAATTTTTGTCAAAATAATCAATTTTTGACCTAATGACCAATTATTGACCCAATAAGTCAATCTCTAACCAAAAAGTCAACTTTAGTCAAAATGGTCAATCCATGATCCAATGGCCAACCCATTGATCCAATAGGTCAACTTTTGACCAAAAAGTCTACTTTGTTCAAATTGGTCAATCCTTGACCCAATATATCGACTTTTGACCAAAAAGTCAATTTCGGTCAAAGTAGTAAATTTTTGACTTAATGACCAACTATTGACCCAATAGTTCAACTTTTGACAAAAAAGTCAACCTTGGTCAAAATGGTCAATCCTTTACCCAATGACCAACCCATCGACCCAAAGGTCAGCTTTTGACCAAATAGCGGATTTAAGTCAAAATAGTCAATTTTTTACTTAATGACCACCCCTTGCCCCAATAGGTCAACTTTTGACCAAAAAGTCAACTTTGGTCAAAATGGTCAACTTTTGACCCTATGACAATCCATTGACCCAATAGGTCAACTTTTTTCCAAAAAGTAATTTTTGGTCAAAATGGTCAATTCTTCACCAAATTTCCAACTAATTGACCAAATATGTCAACTTTTGACCAAAAAGTCAAATTTTGTCAAAATGTTCAATTTCTGACCGAATGACCACCCCGTTGACCCAATGGGCTAACTTTTAAAATAATCAACTTTTGACCTAATGACCAATTATTGACCCAATACGTTAATATCTGACCAAAAAGTTAACTTTGGTCAAACTAGTCAATGCTTGACCCAATGATAAACACATAGACCCAATAGGTCAACTTTTGACCAAGTTGTCAATTTTGGTCAAAATAGTCAATTTTTGACTGAATGACCACCTAATGACCCAATAGTGTCAGCATATTTTTTGGTTGTGTTGTATTTTGAAAAGGAGTCGCCTAACAGAAGTTGTCGGCGAATTTAAATAAATAATTTGAAAAGTAGTGTTTGATTTTAAAAATAATTTTTTTTTAAATTAGAAGATTTTAAGATATGAAATCAAACTGATCTCACATCCCAAATAGTTTATATAAACGAACACCGCACCACAAACCGTGTACCTATCCCTAAGGATATACACACTACTTAATGGTGGGGCTCGATTAAATAAACTAGAAGATTTGTGACATCCGTTTGGTACGCGAACCAATTTTTATAAGGCGACAAATTCCACGCTTAATATGAAAACATTAAACGGGGTTTATATTACTCAGGTTCTTTAAAATTCCCTATAAGGGTAAGCCCCTATAGTTAATTACATCTTAAGTGACGGGAGTCACCTAAGAAAACTCTCGATAATAATCAATAATTCTGCTCTCAAGAATTTCAAAGTTTAAGTTTTCAAAGGATTAAATTTTTGAATTTCAATAGGGAATGTATCAAATTTGGAACATTTTATTTTGGGAATTCAAAGGAAGAAAGGTAGGAGAAATCACAGATTCAAAGCGAACTTCGGCAATTTCCCGACTATCCTATTGTTTGGCTTGGATTTAGGAAAGTCCTAACATTTGTTTAATGTTTTGATCTTGCCAATTTTAATTAATTAGGGCTTATATTTATATGATAGAATCATACAAATAGCTTCGAAGATGTGAGGGTTTATGTCGTATCGGACGACTACCTCGGAATCCTAAGACCGGTTAGGGCTTAATTTGCAATGCAAATGCCTAACGAAGAGTTGAGGATTTATGTTGCACTAGGCAAACTACCTCGAAGTCCTATGGGTTTGTTATTTAATTCTAGGAAAGTTTTCTCGAAGTAGACTCGGGTTTTCTTGATGACGATGGCCGTGCTGCCCACCATGCTCCGAGCTCCTTGTTGTTGCAGAGGTTTAGTTTTAGAAGTCATAAATCAGGGGATGAGAAAAGTGTTTTGGTTTAGAGAAAATATTAATTTCAAGTGTTTTTTGTGTTTTAATTAAAACAAATCTTAAAGTTGATTATAACGACACCGGTTAAGATCCCACGGTTCCATCCTTCGGGCATCATTATTTTTATCGGATTCACTTAGTCCAGATGAATTTGCTAAACTCAACTAAATGAGTTCCACACTTTCATTTAGACCGTGGGAAATCCCGTTAGAAACACATAGGTTACATCATCCGAGGTATTCCCGATCATCCAACGGGACATTTTAATTTAGTTGTAATTGTAGTTCCGTGTTCCGTTTGTGATTAAATTTTGAGTTGTTTTATACTTTGAAATGTTGTGGCGGTGAATTTTATCTTGCGATGACTTTTAGTTTAGTTTTGGTTTCAGTTTTAGGGACTATCCTAAAGGTGTGGGTTTTCATGCAATAGTTGTTTATCATGCAAGAAAAGTAAGTGCAATGCGGTTAAATAAATTGCAAAAATGTAAATTGCAAGAAAGTAAATTGCAATAAAATAAAAGCGTGCTCGGAGGGTCTTCCCGTCATCCCAAGTCGCACTTAAAACACAATTAGAGTATTTAAGCAAATTCCTAGGTAAAGCTAAGGGAAGGGTTATGGTTTTCTACCAAGTTCCTAATCCTATAGCTAGTCATTTCCTATGACGTCTAGGTTCCTTGTCTTTTGGTTCGAAGACGATTTTCTTCATCAAAAAACAATTAAGTTCAATTGTTCTTATGAACATCCTATCATATCGAGGAAGTGCTTAAGGCAAATCTTAAATATCTTTTCAATATTTCTAGGATTGTTTTAAGTCCAAATGAATTCAATTACACAAATGAATTAATCGTCCGAGGTTTAGTTAAGTTTTGTTGTTATCTTACTCAGTGAACTAGGATATTTGAATGTCCTATAAGTGAAGTGACATTTCATTTAATATTACGTTTAGGAGTTATGACAACTAAAGCTTTCGAGGGTAAATTGGTGTTCAAATGATTTGTGATTTAGTTTAATTTCAATTAATGGGTTTAAATTTGGAATAGTGTTTAAGTTGCTTTATATTTAATTTCTTTCTGTTTTAGGTGATGTTATTTAATTCAATTTAATTTTACTTTAATTTAATTTAATTTAATTTTAATTTTAATTTAATTTAATTTAATTCAATTTAGTTTGATTTGATGTTAAATTAATTTAGTTTAATTTGATTTAATTTCCTTTAATTTAATTTAATTTGATTTAATTTTAATTTAATTTGATTTAATTTAATTTAATTTAATTTAATTTAATATGTTTTAATTTAATTTAATTTAATTTAATTTAATTTGTTTTAATTTAATTTAGTCTAATTTAATTTAATTTAATTTAATTTATTAATTTAATTTAATTTAATTTGTTTATTTAATTTAATTTAATTTAATTTAATTTAACTTAATTAATCTTTAATTTAATTTAATTTGATTTAATTTAATTTAATTCAATTTGATTTATTTAATTTAATTTAATTTTTAATTTAATTTTATTTTTTAACTTTAATTGAAATTTTAAAAGAGTTTAAAAATTTAACTTTAGTTTAATGATTAAGTCTTTTAATATTTTAAACTTGAGTTATCATTTTAATTAAGAATTAAATATTAATGAGATGATTAATTTAGGGATTTTTAATTTAAAGAATAAATCTCTTCCTAACAATATCCCTATTTTTATAGTTCCAATTTTATTATTCTTCCCAAATTTAATCAATTATTTAATTAAGGTTTATTTCAATTATTTTAAATTGTTTAATGGGTTTCTACCCTTTAATTATTTAAATTTCAATCATCCAAATCAGATTAAGATCAAATATTTTACTTGTTAATTTTATTAAACCTAAAGTTTTAATTAAGGGATAAAATTTTAATTACCACTTTGCCCTTTAAGCTTAATAATTTCATAACTCACTAAATTGAGCTTAAATGAACTTGAAATTTTTATGTGACTTCACTCATATGTCAATAAAGACATGAGAGGAGAAAATGTGATTTTTCTGTATTTAATTTATTTATATAACTATTTTTGGTAGAAAATAGAGATTTCCAAGGAAAATTTAATAACATGACCAAGAGAAAGTTTCTGTCCTTAAGAAAATTAGGGGACATTCCTAATGACTAGAGGACCATTTGGACCAATTTTGGTGATTTTTTGAATTATATTATTTTTATTATAATTATTTTAAATTTTGGTGTTAATTAATTTAAAAATAAAATAAAGGTTAAAAAATGAATTTTATATTTTTCAAAAATCTCTCTCGATATCAAGGAAATCAGAGAATCAATTTTTGCAATTTTCTGATTTTTCTATGATTTATTATAATTATTTTAGTGAAAATGCTAGAAAATACATTTTTTTTAATTTTAAAATTACCCTAGGGCTTTAAAATTTAATATCTCATTAAATAGACCTAAAAAATATGGGGTTTGTTCCTAAGTGATTAAAATTCAAAATGTGACATTTTGGTGAATTTTATTATTTTTGTGATTTTTATTATTTTTTAATTATTAAAAATATTAAAATAATATTAAAAATCAACTTTTTTAGAAAATTGAAATTTTAATTTTCTTAAATTCCCCTAATATCAAAGAGGCTCCAAAACCAATTTGGTGAATTTTTGAAAGGTATTTTGAAAGTTATGAATTTTTAAAGTTTAAATTGACTAAATGGCTTAATCAACCCATTTAGTAGGGCTAACCAAGTCCAATTGACTTCAAATTTTTATGGTGGGTTCCTCTGATCCTAAAGGTCAGTGGAGAATTGATTTCAAGTCAATTTCATGTATGATTAACTCTAATTAATTAGGGATCTATTTTGGGTGTTTAAGCCAATTAGGGTTATTTTAAATGAACTAACTCAAAACCTATTTTTCCTAGGGTCCTCTGGTCATAAGGGACATCACCAAAGTTTCCTAGAATTTATTTCACAACATGCTAATTATTAAAATTAAAATACTCAAAGCAGTAACATGAATTTGAAAAATCAATAACTTCTCATATGGATGGCCTCTGACTTTGGAAAATTCAGGGAATGTTCCCAAATTCAGAGGCTTCAAAAGCCTATGGTCTCATGCCATGGTGAATTTCCTATATGCATGGAGAATTAAAAGAATGCAAATAGTAAATAAATTATTAAAAATAAAATACTTGATGAAATTAAATGATTTCTTTTTCACATTATTCTCCTCCGATTCACCTGAGCAAGTGGGTATTTTAATTTTATTTTTATGATTTTCCTACACAAAGTTATGAATTTTCCAAGTTCAGGGAATTAAATAAATAGAAAAAAACCCTAATTTTCTATTTATCCGAGTCGGCGCCGCGTCATCCTCGGCATCTCCGAACGGCCACGCGGCTCGCTCTCATCCGACACCGCCGCTTGAGTCAGCAGCCCGGGTATGTTCACGTACCATCTCCTGGTCCGACACCATCTGAGTCGTCCGTCCGCGCGTGTATTGAATGAACGACATCCGTTCATCGTCCCCAAGCCTCCTATCCCGAGAACCGTCCATCTTCTAGGCCTAAGATCTCACTCGATACTTGACCAAATTTAACGCTCTTATGCTCTATGGATTCGTCTCGAGAAGACGAACACATCCATACGGTTTATGTGGGATGAAATTTACTCAATAAAAATGGAGAGTGTTCGAAGCTCGGGAAGAAGAGTGAGGCCATACCTTTGCTCGGAGAAGTGTGGCTTCGATCCGAGGGTTGTTTCACCTTCGATTGGATCCCGACAAGCTCCGGATGAAATCTCCTGGTCCGGTGAATTGCCTAGGTAGGATTTTGACCACGGCCGATCACAAAGCTTGGAGGCCGGAGCAACTCGGGTGGCCTCGGAGATGGGGCTTTTGTTGGTGGACACCTTCTCTTGGTCCGAGTGAAGGTGTAGGACCAATCGATTTGAGGATTGATCCACTGTGAAGAAGTGTCCTGGTTTTTAGGCTAAAGTTTGAACTCAAAATTGAGCTCGACTTGGAGGGAATTGAGGTCGGAATTCAGTAGGGATCAAATGCTCTATGTATGGGGAGTAGTCTGGAACAATTTTGACAGAATTTCCTTAAGGTTTGTTTCAGCACCTCCATGGCCGAGAAGGGGTGGTGTTTAAATAGGAGAGGGTGGAGGGCTTCCCAGGGAGAGTTAGGGCTTGGGATCAGCTGCTCTTGGCAAGAGAAGAACCGCTACAATGGCCACTGGGGATGGGGCAGCTCAGTAAGGGAGAATTCCAAAGTTGGCTCACATGTGAGCTCTCGGCCATGGTGTTTTCCGGCGATCTGATGGTCGGCCGGCCAGGCATGGGTCACCCTCAAGGTTAGGTGGGTCAGGGCTGAGACTTGGTGCAAGCAATTGGTAATTGCCATGTGTGAAGGCTTTGATCCAAAGTAGGATGGGGCATGGCTAATTTTGAGTCTAAATGGGTCAATCCACCCATTTGGGCTTGGTGCACCCTTCAAGGTGGCTTTGGATGCTGTGGGGGATCAAAGGGATCAGCTGGTTTGGCATGGAGAAGTCTCCATCCAAATATATTTGGATTAAATTTAAGTTTAGGTGAATCATGATTAAGGCTAATGAGCTTTAGGGATTAAGGAAAGCGCTCCCTCTTCTTACCCAATATGGCATGGTGGAGTGTCCAAGGCTCTCATGGCTCACATGTGGCTCATGCATGGCTTCATGGCTCACCTTTAGCTTGGGGAAAGTTAAGTCAATTTCATGAAAAAGGGTTTTGTGAATTTTGGTATTTTAATGGGAATTGGCATATGGCTTGATTTGGGATGATTTGATGATGGATTTAGGACTTAGGTATTGAGTTTAATTGAAAGTATGATGAGGGGAAATGTCATATGGGCTTTGGGACCAATTTTGGGCCTTTGGATGTGGTGAAAGATGGGCTTTTAAAATGGTTTAAGGAATGGGACTTAAAGTTTAAAAATGAATTTATGGATGGGAATTTTGTAAAGAGGTTGGGCCAAATAATTGTTGGGTTTAGCTTATGGATGTGTCATGAGTGACTTGAAGCAAATTGGGGGTGATTTGGGTTTGAATTGGGTTGAATTTGGGCTCTTTAGGTGAATGGGCCAATATAGGCCAAAATGGGCCAAGTTGGGCCAATGTTGGGCTAGGGTTGAAATTGATGTAAAATTAATGTTGAGAAATGTTTATGGGAGTGTTTCAAAGAGGTTTTGACTTTGGTTGGGCTTTGATTTTGGGGTTTGGGCTCAATCGGGTTAGGTTTGGGTTTAGGTCGAAATTGGGCCTTTTAGCTTTGGGTTGAATTTGAGTGGGGTTTGGGTCTAAATTTTGGGCAAATCATGTTAGTGTTTTGCTTGTGGGGATGCTAAGGAAGATTTAGAAAAGATTTGGGGTTAATTGGAGTTGAATTGGGTGAGTTTGGGTTAGGTTTGGGTCATGGGTCCAAATTGGGCTTTAAGGCCAAAAGTGAAATTGGATCCAAATGTCAATCAAATTGGACTTGGATTTAGTCTAGATTGGTGTTGGGAATGTTGAATTGAAGTTTAAAATTGAATTGGACCAGAATTTGGGTCAATTGGGTGGGTTTGGTTTGACATTTGGTTCACTTAGGGTTAAAATGGGTCAAATTGGGGGTTTTGACAACAGTAGTGTAAATTGACAAAATTGGCCCATGGTGTAGTTCAACAAAATGAAATTGGGAATATTTGAGATTTTCTGGAATTTTCTGGGAATTTTCTAAATTTTTTGATTTTTTTGAGTCAAGAGGGGTATTTTGGGTATTTGGAGGGTATTGGGAGGTATTTTTAGAATTTTTGGTATTTTTGAGTATGGATGATCAATTTGAGTGATGTGGAAATATTTGGGATTGATTTTGGGGAATTTTGGGTGATTTGGACATTTTGAAAAATTTGGGTAATTTCAAGGGCTTTGGGTAGGTTAGGCGGGTGTAGGGTCCCGGGGGTCAAAAATTAAAAATTTGAAAAATTGAAGATTAGGTAAATGTAAGTGGAATAAAATCATTTTGGTTGAGCCATGAAGCCACATCAAGCCCACATGAGCCATGAAGGGACTCATTTGAGGCATTCACTATGTTGTTCCTAACCCTCTTAGCCAAGGGTTTAGGGGTTAAGGACCATCCATGTGAATCACCTACATGAGTCGGGAGGTCGAGTTAGGTATGGGTGTGGTTTTAGGAGGTGTGTGAAAGTGTAGTATATGAGTGTAGTGTGTGTGTAAGTCAGCCCCTTCACCAGACCAGGCCACCCAGGGCAGTCCTAAGACCAAAGAGTCCTATAGGAACTCATCCTTTAAACTTTCACATTTGATTTCAACCCTCTAGGTGATTAGGGGTCTACAGTCAAGTTTGTGGAGTTTTCAGGGAGTTAAGAAGTGGTTTGAAATTCTAGATGGTGGATCCCAATTCTAGTCCTCTAAGATAGTCAAAGGAAAAGCCTAAGGCTAGATCCTAAGTACTAAAAAAAAGAAGAGAAGACCTCATCAAAAATGAGGTTAACAAATGGACCCCCAATAGGTGTGGTGAGTTGACGGAGCACACCGCGCGTATTGGTGTTGACCGAAGCGATCAACAAAACCAACACAGATGTCCAAGTGACAAACTTAGGACGAAGTAGAAGAGTTTCCGCTGGGGAGTGTCAAGTATATCTCTGAAACTGGAGATTCCTGAAGTCTCACTGGGGAAAGGAAAAGGAGGTGAATTCCAAATCACATGATCTGGGGGAATTTCAATTTAGATTTCATTTTGTTTCAATTTAAGTTTGGATGTGTAATTTTAGATTTTGATTTTTAATTTAGATTGAAGTTTGATTTAAAATCAATTTGAGAAAATTTAGATTTGAAACGAGAATTGAAACCTAGGTTCCAATCTCGGGATTGCAAAGAAAACTGGATTCTGAGCACCAGTCTCGGAGTGAGAATCGGATTTTAAGTGTCGATTGAAAAGGATGAGAATCAGAATTTAGGTATTGATCTCGAAAGGGATGAGAATTGAAATTTAAGTATCAATCTCGAAAGAGAGTCGAAATTTAGGTATCGACCTCGAAAAGAATGAGAATCAGAATTTAAGTACTGATCTCGGAATGAGAACTAGAATTTAGGTACCAGTCTCAGAAATTTTGAATTGAAATTTAGGTATCAATCTCGGAAGAGAGTCAAAATTTAGGTATTGACCTCGAAAAGAATGAGAATCAGAATTTAAGTACTGATCTCGGAATGAGAACTAGAATTTAGGTACTAGTCTCGAAAATTTTGAATTGAAATTTAAGTATCAATTCAGATGAGAATCGGGATTTAGGTATCGATCTCAGAATGAGAACTGGAATTTAGGTACCAGTCTCGGAAATTTTGAATTGAAATTTAGGTATCAATCTCGGAAGAGAGTCAAAATTTAGGTATTGACCTCGAAAAGAATGAGAATCGAGAATTTAAGTATCGATCTCGGAATGAGAACTAGAATTTAGGTACTAGTCTCAAAAATTTTGAATTGAAATTTAGGTATCAATTCGGATGAGAATCGAGATTTAGGTATCGATCTCGGAATGAGAACTGGAATTTAGGTACCAGTCTTGGAAATTTTGAATTGAAATTTAGGTATCAATTCGGATGAGAATCGAAATTTAGGTATTGATCTCGGAGTGAGAACTGGAATTTAGGTACCAGTCTCGGAAATTTTGAATTGAAATTTAGGTATCAATTCGGATGAGAATCGAAATTTAGGTATCGATCTCGGAATGAGAACTCGAATTTAGGTACCAGTCTCGGAAATTTTTTTTTGAATTGAAATTTAGGTATCAATTCGGATGAGAATCGAAATTTAGGTATCGATCTCGAAATGAGAACTGGAATTTAGGTACCAGTCTCGAAAATTTTGAATTGAAATTTAGGTATAAATTCGGATGAGAATCGAAATTTAGGTATCGATCTCGGAATGAGAAGCTGGAATTTAGGTACCAGTCTCGGAAATTTTGAATTGAAATTTAGGTATCAATTCGGATGAGAATCGAAATTTAGGTATCGATCCCGGAATGAGAACTGGAATTTAGGTACCAGTCTCGGAAATTTTGAATTGAAATTTTGGTATCAATTCGGATGAGAATCGAAATTTAGGTATCAATCTCGGAGTGAGAACTGGAATTTAGGTACCAGTCTCGGAAATTTTGAATTGAAATTTAGGTATCAATTCGGATGAGAATCGAAATTTAGGTATCGATCTCGTAATGAGAACTGGAATTTAGGTTCCAGTCTCGGAAAAATTTTTTTGAATTGAAATTTACTGTGGAGATTTGGATTTAGCGGGACATCGAAATGAGATATGAAAGTGTTTCATATCCCATGGGAATCAATCAAAGTCTGATTACTTGGCGAAGGGTACAAACCCATGCCATCCGGATCAAATTGAAAATTCTTCGTGATTACGAAATCATCCCGAGAGAGGGTTTCAAGGGAGGTCTAAAATAGATCTTGATTTGAAGAAGGATTGGAGGATTTGAAAAGATGGATTTAAACTGGAATTCAGTTTGAGTTTTAAATTTGTTTTGTTTGTCCCTTAACTATCCCATTTTTTGTTGTTTATTTGGTGTTCATGTGGATTTGGTGTTCGACATTTTTAGATTTTTTTTTAAGGAAAGTTTTCTTTTATTCTCTTTTTTATTTCTTCTCTGTTCTTTGTTCGAAGTTCATTTAACTTTAACTGCGTTTCCCAGTCAATTTGCACAAAAGAGGCGAAGGCCAAAAATGTGACATGGTCACTTTCATTCCAATCATGTCGAAGATACATCATACAACTCGATCTGGAATATATCTCATACAATCCATGTAGACTCAAAACGAACTATGTATGATATTCGTCGATCCATTCAAAGAAGCATCTGTCAAAAATCCATGTCTGAATAGTGGGGTACATGGTCAATAACATCACCTTCCAAGCCATCCTTTGCAAGGATGTCGTATGGATGTACATTATAGGTGTGATATTTTCCATGTAACTCACGACTCAGTAGGCCGAAGCTCTCTAGCTCCGGGTCCGGCTGGAAATGGTAAGGTGTCTTCCCGTCGTCCATCCTTCGAAAGTAACCGAGATCCGCTTCATCGGTACTCCCGGTATGCAATGCTTAGCGATATCCGCTCCGTTGCCCTTCCGTATCATGACGAACCTACCGGTAATGGTATCTTCACCGGCCCTCGAACTCACTCCGGGCCTGCTATCCGAAGGTCGGATCCGAACATGATGTTACACTCGTTCGGGAAAGAGACCTGCGCAAAGGTCCGACAAAGTCGTGGTGATCTATGTGTGGGGGTATGCGGTCACCCCTGCTTGTAGATGTTAATAATGCAGCTATTGGGTATGCAATCTGCCGGCGCATCCTCCATGTTATCAATCTCTTTACCATTCTCTTGATGACTAGTGGCATCGGATCCACTTGGCCATGACGGAGTATTCCCGGAGGGTTTCCTTCCTGTCTTCCGCAAAGTTGTAACGGCATCCACATTGTATTGTGATTCTTCCTTTCCCCGGCATCCATCTTCGGGGTTTGAGTATGTGTTTTCCCTTAGGCGGCCCGCTCGGCCCATTCTTTTCAAATCCCGGATGCAATCCACGATTTGCTGTTGTTCATACTCTGAGAATACGTCTGTATGTAGCTCGAGGCCCTCTAGTATATTGATCCTTCTGCCTCGAATTCTCTCGAAGTATTCAAAGGTTTTCTTTTAGACATTCTGCATTCTCTCCAGCTCGTATTCGGAATAATCGCGGATGGCGAGGCTCAGTGACATATTGTGGGATATACGGTTCAATCCCTTCACGCTCTCCCGCATACCTCGGCTCCTCGGGGATGATGTATGTCGGGACATCCCCCCGGGTTGCTTCTGCAACAAGGTCATGCATTACTGGTGGTTCTATCTGGTGGCGTGGTAGCCTTCTTTCTTCTGGTCTTTGTGAGATTTCCCTGGTCCTTTCTGTTATCCTAGGAGCTGGCCTCCTTTCTTTAGGTTCCTGGTGGACCCGTGTCCTTGAAGTGTACGTACTCGGCGTAGCAAGCTGCTCTCGTCGCGCTGGTCCGCGGCTAGTTTTGTTAACATCTTACGGATACGACGATTCTTATTTCTTCGTTGCGTTGCTCGTGACGATAGCTCTTCGAACTTCTTGAATCTCTGTGGGCGCGGCGCTGACAAGCCGGCCCCCTGCTGTAGCGACTACAGACTTCATTTTCTTATCTTCTTCAGTGCTTGCCTTTCTTTTCTTGCTGTTGGATTAGTGGCTTGGGCCACCCATTTTCATCACCGTTCGCCGGGCGAGTTCTTCTCGGTCAACCGGGACCCGATCAC
Source organism: Papilionanthe hookeriana x Papilionanthe teres (assembly GCA_022702705.1). Classification (NCBI taxonomy): domain Eukaryota; kingdom Viridiplantae; phylum Streptophyta; class Magnoliopsida; order Asparagales; family Orchidaceae; genus Papilionanthe; species Papilionanthe hookeriana x Papilionanthe teres. Next base: position 80,724,104 of record CM040429.1, on the reverse strand, counting down.
TTTCCTCGTATCGTAGGCTCCGCTGGTGCAAAATCCGAGTCAATCTCGATTATTGCTCCATCTTTCACCCTCTTTTCATCGAGTGCAAGGCTTACGCCATTTCTAAAGTTCAGGACCAACCGCCCGTTCGACATTTCCCTGCGAAAAGACAAGGAAAAGGATCGTGGGCCGTACTAAGAACAAGAACATTAAGAAAATGTTTATTAAAGACATTTTTTTATATTATATTTTTTTGTATTTTCAAATTTAACAGGAATAAGGTGGGAAAAAAATCAGGAAAAAGATCTTGATTTGGAAAAGAAAACAAGGAAAACTTTATTATCATGATTTTATTTATCTTAGCACATTTTATTATTTTTGTGTTCGGACCCAATCATAAGTAATTACTTCGCCCGTGTTTCTTAGGGATGAAGAATTCATTCCTTCAAAACATCAGGTAGCGTAATACTTTTTCAAGTATCGTCCGTTGATCGGAAGCATATGTCGTTCTCCCCGACAATTCACTAGCCGGTAGGAACCTCCCGAGTATATCGCTTCAACCACAAACGGCCCTTCCCAAGTGGGTTCAAATTTTCCTCCTATCTTGCGGTGTGCAAGAATAGGTCTCTTGAGAACGAGAACTAAGTCACCAACTTTGAAGGTTCTTGGGCGGACCAGTTTGTCATGGGCTTAAACCATCTTAGCTTGGTATAGTTCTAAATTCTGTTGCGCTGCAAGTCTTTTCCCTTCCAGGCTTTCTAATTCCTCTATTCGTAACTTGGCATTCACTTCTGTCGTGATCTTATTTGCAACTGTGACTCTAAGTGAAGGAAGCTGAACCTCTAAAGGTAACACTGCCTCGGACCCATATACCAGAGCGTAAGGTGTAGCTTGAGTAGGAGTTCTGAAGGTTGTCCGATAGGCCCATAAGGCTTCTAACAACTTCTCGTGCCAATTTCTCTTATTATCGTCCAAAGTTTTCTTTAAGATTTGAACGAGAGTTTTATTAAAAGCCTCAGCGAGGCCGTTTGCTCTCGGGTAGTAAATTGTTGAGTATCGCCAGTCGATTCCGTGTCTCCTGACAAAATTGTTGATTTGTGTGCTTCTGAATGCCGACCCATTATCCGAGATAATCTTGCGCGGCACTCCGAAATGGTAGACAACTTGGTTCTCGAAAAACCGTAGCACGTGGTGTGCTTTCACTTCTCTAAGTGGAACCGCCTCGCCCACTTGGAAAAGTAATCCGTAGCCGCAAGAATGAAGCGATGTCCTTTTGAAGATGGTGGTTCTATCGGACCCACTATATCCGTGCCCCAACATTCAAATGGCCACGACGCAATTGTCGGATGTAGCACATTTGGAGGTTGGTGTAGAACCACTCCGTGCACTTGGCACCGGTGACGACTCTTGGCGATTTTCATGCGGTCGGTCATCATCGAGGGCCGATAGTACCCTAGTCTTTTAATTTTTATTTTCATCTTCGGACCCGACCGGTGAGCGCCACGGAGTCCCGAATGTACCTCTTTAACGATTTCACGGGCCTCGGACCCGCTTAGGCACCTTAGCCACATTTGATCGAAAGACCTTCTGTATAACGTGTTGTTTATTAATGCGTAGGACAAAGTTCTTTTCTTGATCTGATGGGCCAACGACCTATCGTCTGGTAGTTTTCCTGTTTGCAGGTAGTCTACTAATGGCTGTCGCCAATCTTCTGTGTTTTCTCATCATCGTTAGCAACTGAATCATTTTCCTTTTCTGATTTGTGTATTGTGTCTATGTCGAGCTATGATAGGACCTGACATCCGTAAACTGACACTTCCACTGATTCATCTTCCAAACAGGCAAATTCTTTTGCGAGACGGGCTAAAGCATCTGCTAAAGCATTTTCTTTTATGGGAATCTTGTAGATCGTCACATTTGGAATTTGTTCCAACAACTGTATGGCATACTGGAAATATTGCTCGAGTCTTGGCTTTAAAATTCTGTACTGTCCGGCGATCTGTTGAATGATCAATTGCGAATCCCCGTAGATGTTGATGTCTGTTATCCCCATTTGAATAGTTAATTCCAGTCCCGTTATGAGGGCTTCGTATTCTGCTTCATTGTTTGTACACGGTTCAGTCGAAGTGGTAGGAGTATCTTAACATCCCCCGCTCCGGTGTTATAAAGATTAGCCCGATTCCCGCCTTACCGGGCACTATCACTTGCGATTCTTCGTCTTTGTGTGCTGAAGATGCTCCGTCAAATATAATTCCCAACGTCGATCATCAGGGTCTTCTAGGCTCATTATTTGTTCATCTGGCAAATCGTCATTGAGAGGAGATTCTGCCGGCAAAGGGTGTGCTGCGAGAAAGTCTGCTAAGACTTGTCCCTTTACGGCACGAAGAGGCACGAAAGTTATATCAAATTGCAATAATATCATTGACCATCTGGCAAGTCTCGCTGGAAAGCGTTGAACGAGTCATCAAGTATTGCAATGGATTAAATTTCGAGATCGGAGTTGACCTTATGAGAAAGCATGTAGTGCCCGAGCTTTTGAGCGGCGAAGATCGGGGCCAAACAATGCTTTTCAATTGCGGGATACCTTATTTCCAACGGAAGTAAACGACGGCTTAAGTAGTAAAGAGCATTTTCTTTACCCTCATCATCGACACTAGGCTACAGTGGCTCCGAGAGAGTCGTCTAAAGCCGCGGTGTAAAGTATCGCCGGTCTACCCGAGACTAGGGCCGCTAAGACAGGAGGTGTCATTAAATATTGTTTAATGTCCTCGAAGGCCTTCTGGCATTTCTCTTCCCAAATAAATTTGGCGTTCTTTTTAACTAGTGCCGAGAAAGGCTGACACCTACCTGAAAAGTTTGAGATAAAGCGTCGAAGATATGCCAACTTCCCTTGAAAAGATCGTAGTTGTTTTAAGGTTTTGGGAGGCGGCATTTCTAAGATAGCTTTAATCTTTTCCGGGTCAATTTCAATTCCACGATGTCGGACAAAGAATCCTAAGAATTTCCCGGAGATGACGCCGAAGGAGCATTTTAAGGGATTCATCTTAATGTTAAATTGCCTTAATCGTTCGAAAACAATTCTCAAATCATACAGGTGGTTTTCCTTTACTTTGCTTTTGATGACCACATCGTCCACGTAGCATTTGACTTGATTGTGGATGAGATCATCAAAAATTCTTGTCATCGCTCTCTGGTATGTTGCTCCTGCGTTCTTCAGTCCAAATGGCATCACTGTGTAGCAATATACTCCGATCGGCTTTCTGAATGTTGTAAGCTTTTCATCTTCTGGAGCCATTTTTATCTGGTTGTATCCTAAAGATCCATCCATGAATGAAAATATCTCATGTGTCGAAGCAATATCGATCATTAGTTCTGGGATCGGTAAAGGGAATTCATCCTTTGGACATGCCTTGTTTAAATCTCTGAAGTCCACACAAATTCTGATCTGACCATTCTTCTTTCGACCGGCACCACATTGGCTAACCAAGCTCGGGTATTGTTCTTCACGGACAAATTTGGCATCTATTAGCTTTTTAACTTCGGCTATGACTTGTTGTTCGATTTCTAGACGCATTCTTCCGGGACCTTGTCCGATCGGACGAAGTAGGATCCACTCCTAGCTTATGGACTGCGACCTCTGGAGCTAATCCTGGCATCTCATCGTAGTTCCAAGCAAAACAGTCTTTAAATTCCATTAATAACTTGATTATTTCTTCGTAGTCTTCTTTATTGAGTAAGGAGCTAACAAAGGTAGGTCTAGGCTCTTCGCTAGTACCTAAGTTAACTTCCGTTAGCTCATCTATTGTAGATTTAATCTCTTCTTCGAATTCTGGTGGAGCGTCTCCAATTTGTAAATCTTCGAGTTCGTCTGTAGTTTCCATGCAGTTTTCATTAGATTCGCAAGTGACAACCAAGCAAAATTCGGTATCGTCAACTGATCCTACTGTGCCAAATCCGAGTCCATGCTTTGAATTGGGTGGACGACCGGAGTTATTCCATAATTTTTCAAAATGTTGTGATTGACCTTTTGTCCATTGTCGAGGTAAGAAACCACGTTGAATTAAACTTTGAACACAGGGAGAGTACCACTCAAAAGGTAATTCCATTAATTCTGATGAAGTGACATCTTCAAATTGTACATTATTTTCAGTTTTGGAGGAAGAAGCACCACGGTAGAATTTGTTTGGCTTTGCACCGCCGCTACGTACCTCTTTGACCACCATACCCTCGATCTTCTTAGAATGGATCGGGGTTAGGGTCATAGTATGTACGTAGTGGTTAATCTTCTCGTACATTGATTTATATTCTTCATTCTTTTCATCTTCGAGGGAGATCTTGAATTGCGGCTTCTTCCGACTTATTGTTGCTGCTTCTTGCTTGATTTCTTTTTCTTCTTCAGAACTATCTTCCCAATCAACATTGATGGTCGGTTTCCTCGTCCAATCGTCCTAACGTCTCTACCATGGCCTCGTCCCCGGCCTCGACCTCGGATGCGAGTTGTGGAGAAACCTTCACCATCTCGCCGGAAGGGAGTGGTGAGTGAGCTGTTGGACTAGAACTTCAGAGTTCTTCGTTGTCCCGAACTTTCTTTGCTTCATTTGTTATGGTATCTCTGGAGAAGATTGTTTTCTTCGGTGGTGCATAATAAGTTGCGTCTTCATGGATTCCAATTTCATGTACAGAGAATGGTTGTAAGTCACCTTTGATGCACTGTTCCCCTCCATCGTAGTATTTGATGCACTGGTGTAGAGATGATGGTACAATCCTATTTTCATGTATCCATGGTCGGCCCAGGTAGAGCGTTGAACGACGTTTCGAATCAATTATGTGAAATTTTGCGGTTGTCTTTGCTAAGTCACCGGTCTTCATTAGTAGCGTTATTGATCCGAGGGCTCTTTCTCCTTTACGGTTGAATCCTCTTAATAACATTTTGTCCGCTTCGAGCTCACGAGCATCAATTTCCAAATATGCTAGTGTTCGAAGACTCATTATATTGATTGATGCTCCCGGATCCACCAATACTCCGGAGAGCGTAAACTTCGCAATTGTAACTGAAATGTACAACGGTCGGTTGTGATCTCGCCGTCCCAAGTAGTAGGTCATTGTCCGTGAAGGTAACACCTCGTCGTTCCTTTAACGAGCAAACCTCATCTAAGGAATCTCTGGCCATTTGAGCTAAGAAAATTTCTGGATCAAGTAAGGCCTTGATCAGAGCTTCTCTCATCTCCTTTGATAAGATGAGAGCATCGTAGATGCTCAGCTTGGCTGGTAGTTTCCTAAGATGGGCTAGCACGTTGTAGTCCACTTTATTTTCATGTGTCTCGGCTTCTTCTCGAATGGGTATTTCTTCCGCTGGGGTTGGTCCTTCTTGAGCAACCACCTGCTTTCCTTTGTCCTTTGGACCCATTCTCGGAGGTAGAACTCTTCCACTTCTTAAGTTGACTTCTGTAATTTCTTCTGAATCTAGAGTTGAGCTTGCTGGTGTTTCCTCCTGAATCGGAAGACAGGCTCTTCGGGATTAGCTTCAGAGTCTGAAGGCTCTAACTCTATTGTGATTGGAGCTCCTCGAAACTCGCAGATAGATTCGTTGCTTGTTGAACTCTCGTAGCCTCCTTGATGGATGTCTTCTTTGTCATTTTGATCGTCGAGATTGTGTATGATTTGAGAATTGTCGTTGGTATCGAAATCGATGTCCGGATTGTCGCTAGTTACGTAATCGTTAGAAACAAGTCAAAACGTAGCCAACGCCATCACCCTTATCATTATATGATCCCACCGAAGTGAGCAGATAATCATACAGAGTCGAGGGTTCGAGGGATTTCTTCCCCGAATCCGAAACAACTATCCTAGGATAAGCAGCCCCTAGTCTAGCCTTAGGAGCCTCGGTCTTCTCTTCTTCGTCGATTTTCTTCTTCTCTTCAATCGTCTCTCGTTGAGGTGGTTCTTCTATCGCAAGTGATAGTACCGGCTTAACAGGTTTCGAACTCTGAATTGAAGCTCGCACCGAAGCGGTTTGGATGCTGTCTAAAATCTTTTTCGAAGACCTTGTCCAAGCGGTAGTCCATCCATCGTCAGTCGTATAAGGATCTATCGGAATGATGGGATCAGTTGAGACAACATTGACGGAACCTCCTTTCTGGGGTTCCTTCATGTACTCCTTCGGGATTGTTATATTCCCTTTCCGAAGGTTGTCATTGAGCCAACTTTTGAAGGTAATGCAATCTTCTATCTTGTGTCCAAGCATCCGGTGATAAGGGCAAAAGTTGGGATCACTTTTCTTGTTGACTTCCTCTCGGTCTCTTAGGCTCTGGCACTGGAAATCTGGAGTTTTCATCGGACTACCGAACATTTTCGGCACTGCTTCATTCTTGAATGGATATTCCCTGCTCAGAAGCCCCCTTAATGTACGTTGTGGACGAGGCGGTTGTTCATACTGTGGAGATGACTGATAGCTGGGTCGGGGTTGTTGATAATTCTGTTGAGGTTGTTGTGGTCATTCGGACGATATTTGTATCGGTTGCTTGCCTTTGTCGACTGCTGCAACGATCCCGGATTTCTTTTCAAAAGTCTTCACAGGCTTTTGCTTGTCTGTCTTATCGGCGAAACTTAATTGCTTTGCCTCCTCTTGTAAGCTTCCGATCTTGCTTAACAACTTCTCGAAAGTCTTAATAGTGAATCCTTTGAGGAGAAGTGCTATCGGGCCGTGAATGCTTTTAAGTAAGATGCCGACTGCATGTTGTTCTTGTAGTTGTGGTTCAAACTTCATGCTTAAGTTCCTCCATCGAAGTATGTAATCCACCAAAGTTTCGTTCGGCTCGCTTCTCTACCACTAAATCACCATAGTGATGTAGTGTGCGAGCTCCGGCGAATCGCTTGATGAAGAGGTTTTCTAGTTACGAGAACATCTTCACTAAACCATTTAGTAATTCGCATACCAATCAAAGGCGATCCCTGACAGGCTGCTGACGAACTGTCGGAAGAGTAATGCATCGCTCCCGCCGGCATTGCAACAACTGGCACGAAAGTGTGCAACATGCTGTCGGGGGTTCCCGGTTCCATCAAAGGTCTTGAACAGAGGTGGTACGAAGCCTTTTGGGTATTGGACAGCGTCGAATTCTTCCGGGTAAGGTCTACCCATCCGAATGGATGTCCCGCTCTTTGATTGTGCTAAGGCTTCTCGCACCTGCTGTTCCACCAAGCTCTTGATATCTTTTTCTGGAATCATACTTTGTGTTGTATCCTTCTTTAGCTGATCATCCCCGTTGATGGATGTAATCTCCTTTCCTCCGTCTGCAATGTGAATGACCTCTGGGGGTGTTTCTCTTTGGGGTTGCACTTGACTCTGGAGAGTGGCTAGGGCTATAGCCATCTCTTCCATCCTCTTCGCCATTTGGGCGATCGTATCGTCTTTCTCTAAAAGCTGTCTTCTCATCACTTCCGGCTCCTCTCTTTCTGCGGCTGCAGGAGCACCTTGTGAAGCTGACGAAGCTCGTGTTTCGACCATGTTGATTTCTGCATACTCATCGTCCATGAATTCCGATGAATCGATCTCGTCTCCGAATTTCTCTTCCCTTTCTTTTGCTAGTCGTCGAATATCAGTCCTCAACTTTTCCATAGCATCCTCTAGCGGTCTTTTCTGTGCATCTTCACAGTTGCCGTGTGATAGCTGTCGGGTTCCCTTCTCGCGAGTCCCCTTTATTGCAGTAGCACTTTCTTCAGATTCAAGTCTCCTGACGAGACTTTCCTTCTCGAGTCGTTGTTTCAATCTCGGTTGTCCCAGTAGTGGGACGCCATACCATCCTTCTAGCAGCAGAAGGTCTAGGACCAAATGGTCCGTCAGCCAAATGCTGGAAGGTGGTATCCTCCCTAATCTGTAATCCTGAAACGACGACAGGCGGACTAGCCTTCATCCTTTTATTTGGCTTTTCTGTAACGATGGCGGGTTCTACTCGCGGCCCTAGACGGGATTTGACGGCACCCGCCCTATTCTTCTTAGAATCTCCATTACGGGGCATTTCTCTTTCTTTGCTAACTTCTCGATCACGATCCGTAGTCGGGCGAATGGTGTAATCCTAGCCCTTTTCTTTCTGTCGTCGTTGTAGTATGCGGGTCGAGGTAATGTAGAAACAATCTCGCGGACATTTTCCTCGTCGACTGCGGTGGAAAGGGGATGGAATCTACTTCCTTCCAAAGGGGTGTAACTTCAGGCAATGGTATGTATTCAGGTAATGGTGTGTACTCAGGGATTTCTTCTAAGAAAGCAACTTCAGCAGCTCTGGCCTTCCTAGCAATCTTCCTACTTCTGTTCCTTCTTTGGGTCCGTGTTAGTGATGGAATTCTCGAGCCGGACCCGATTTCAAAAACGGATAGGTCTCACAGAAGGTCTCGTACCCTCCACGGTAACGAGTTCACCATAGTTCCGGATTTCCTTCCCCTTTAATTTGGCGTAAGCCGGGGTAGGTGCGGAGACAACTAGATCGGTGGGGGTAGCAACAACGAGTCCTTCTATGGACGAGATATTCCTCTCGGCTGGAATCTTTTGCGGGGAGGAAACTCTCGAGTTGACCTAAGGTTGAACTCGATCAGAGGCTTCTCAGCTTCAGATACATTGTTTGTCAGCGCGAAAAGGGAAACGCCGGTGATCTAGACATTTGTGTTCTCGAATCCTTATCCAAACCAGATGATCCCATTGTCAGGCAGCTCATCCTTATAAACAGCGAAGTCCAGTCCATTGGTGAAGGAGAAAATCAGCTTTGGGGCTTCCATTTCTGCAGGGTAGATTCGGTTATCGGGTCCCAAGTTATGCTTCTTCTCATCAGGACGAAAAGAAAGGAATCAAAAAGAGTCCGAACACATTCTCGTTCATGTATTTATAAGAAGGAATCATTTGTTAAAAGAGTCATTCATTAGAGGGTTTGTTTATTTAGAACGGAATGTTTAAAGGTGTAGAGAAGGTAATGAATTCGATTCAGAGTTGGAAAGGAAAAGAAAGTCTTATGCAAGACTTCTCGATTCGAAGGATTACTCCTAAATTAACACATATTGGGGGTCCACCCCATCTCAGAAATGAGGTAAAAGGATCTCGGAACCTCTCTGTTTAGGGGTGTCTAAATAGTGGCTCCTAAATCCGAGAGAGTGTTGGCTATACTTGTTCAAGGTAGAAATGAACATAGCATTCCAACGGAAAGAAGGGTAGTTTGACCCACTAGGAACATGGATGCACTACCGATTTATGAAAGCAGAATTGTCTGATTAAAATGGAGAGAGGAATTATCCTCGACGGAGTCGCCGAAGTTGTCTCGGCATATTTTTAGGTTGTGTTGTATTTTGAAAAGGGGTCGCCTAACAGAAGTTGTCGGCGAATTTAAATAAATAATTTGAAAAGTAGTGTTTGATTTTAAAAATAATTTTTTTTTAAATTTGAAGATTTTAAGATATGAAATCAAACTGATCTCACATCCCAAATAGTTTATATAAACGAACACCGCACCACAAACCGTGTACCTATCCCTAAGGATATACACACTCGCTTAATGGTGGGGCTCGATTAAATAAACTAGAAGATTTGTGACATCCGTTTGGTCTCGCGAACCAATTTTTATAAGCCGACAAATTCCCCGCTTAATATGAAAACATTAAACGAGGTTTATATTACCCAGGTTCTTTAAAATTCCCTATAAGGGCAAGCCCCTATAGTTAATTACATCTTAAGTGACGGGAGTCACCTAAGAAAACTCTCGATAATAATCAATAATTCTGCTCTCAAGAATTTCAAAGTTTAAGTTTTCAAAGGATTGAATTTTGGAATTTCAATAGGGAATGGATCAAATTTGGAACATTTTATTTTGGGAATTCAAAGGAAGAATGGTAGGAGAAATCACAGATTTGAAGCGAACTTCGGCAATTTCCCGACTATCCTATTGTTTGGCTTGGATTTAGGAAAGTCCTAACGTTTGTTTAATGTTTTGATCTTGCCAATTTTAATAAATTAGGGCTTATATTTATATGATAGAATCATACAAATAGCTTCGAAGATGTGAGGGTTTATGTCATATCAGATGACTACCTCGGAATCCTAAGACCGGTTAGGGCTTAATTTGCAATGCAAATGCCTAACGAAGAGTTGAGGATTTATGTTGCACTAGGCAAACTACCTCGAAGTCCTATGGGTTTGTTATTTAATTTTAGGAAAGTTTCTGTGAAGTAGACTCGGGTTTTCTTGATGACGATGGCCGTGCTGCCCACCATGCTCCGAGCTCCTTGTTGTTGCAGAGGTTTAGTTTTAGAAGTCATAAATCAGGGGATGAGAAAAGTGTTTTGGTTTAGAGAAAATCTTAATTTCCAAGTGTTTTTTGTGTTTTAATTAAAACAAATCTTAAAGTTGATTATAAGGACACCGGTTAAGATCCACGGTTCCATCCTTCCGGCATCATTATTTTTATCGGATTCACTTAGTCCAGATGAATTTGCTAAACTCAACTAAATGAGTTCCACACTTTCATTTAGACCGTGGGAACTCCCGTTAGCAACACGTAGGTTACATCATCCGAGGTATTCCCGATCATCCAACAGGACGTTTTAATTTAGTTGTAATTGTAGTTTTGTGTTCTGTTTGTGATTAAATTTTGAGTTGTTTTATATTTTGAAATGTTGTGGCGGTGAATTTTATCTTGCGATGACTTTTAGTTTAGTTTTGGTTTCAGTTTTAGGGACTATCCTAAAGGTGTGGGTTTTCATGCAACAATTGTTTATCATGCAAGAAAAGTAAGTGCAATGCGGTTGAATAAATTGCAAAAATGTAAATTGCAAGAAAGTAAATTGCAATAAAATAAAAGCGTGCTCGGAGGGTCTTCCCGTCATCCCAGCTGCACTTAAAACACAATTAGAGTATTTAAGCAAATTCCTAGGTAAAGCTAAGGGAAGGGTTATGGTTTTCTACCAAGTTCCTAATCCTATAGCTAGTCATTTCCTATGACGTCTAGGTTCCTTGTGTTTTGGTTCGAAGACGATTTTCTTCATCAAAGAAAAATTAAGTTCAATTGTTCTTATGAACATCCTATCATATCGAGGAAGTGCTTAAGGCAAATCTTAAACATCTTTTCAATATTTCTAGGATTGTTTTAAGTCCAAATGAATTCAATTACACAAATGAATTAATCGTCCGAGGTTTAGTTAAGTTTTGTTTTTATCTTACTCGATGAAGCTAGGATATTTGAATGTCCTATAAGTGAAGTGACATTTCATTTAATATTCTGTTTAGGAGTTATGACAACTAAAGCTTTCGAGGGTAAATTGGTGTTCAAATGATTTGTGATTTAGTTTAATTTCAATTAATGGGTTTAAATTTGGAATAGTCTTTAAGTTGCTTTATATTTAATTTATTTCTGTTTTAGGTGATGTTATTTAATTCAATTTAATTTAACTTTAATTTAATTTAATTTAATTTTAATTTTAATTTAATTTAATTTAATTCAATTTAGTTTGAGTTGATGTTAAATTAATTTAGTTTAATTTGATTTAATTTCCTTTAATTTAATTTAATTTGATTTAATTTTAATTTAATTTGATTTAAGTTAATTTAATTTAATTTAATTTGTTTTAATTTAATTTAGTCTAATTTAATTTAATTTATTTATTTAATTTAATTTAATTTAATTTATTCATTTAATTTAATTTAATTTGTTTATTTAATTTAATTTAATTATATTTAATTTAATTTAACTTAATTAATCTTTAATTTAATTTAATTTGATTTAATTTAATTTAATTCAATTTGATTTATTTAATTTAATTTAATTTTTAATTTAATTTTATTTTTTAACTTTAATTGAAATTTTAAAAGAGTTTAAAAATTTAACTTTAGTTTAATGATTAAGTCTTTTAATATTTTAAACTTGAGTTATCATTTTAATTAAGAATTAAATTTTAATGAGATGATTAATTTAGGGATTTTTAATTTAAAGAATAAATCTCTTCCTAACAATATCCCTATTTTAATAGTTCCAATTTTATTATTCTTCCCAAATTTAATCAATTATTTAATTAAGGTTTATTTCAATTATTTTAAATTGTTTAATGGGTTTCTACCCTTTAATTATTTAAATTTCAATCATCCAAATCAGATTAAGATCAAATATTTTACTTGTTAATTTTATTAAACCTAAAGTTTTAATTAAGGGTTAAAATTTTAATTACCACTTTGCCCTTTAAGCTTAATAATTTCATAACTCACTAAATTGAGCTTAAATGAACTTAAAATTTTTATGTGACTTCACTCATATTTCAATAAAGACATGAGAGGAGAAAATGTGATTTTTCTGTATTTAATTTATTTATATAATTATTTTTGGTAGAAAATAGAGATTTCCAAGGAAAATTTAATAACATGACCAAGGGAAAGTTTCTGTCCTTAAGAAAATTAGGGGACATTCCTAATGACCAGAGGACCATTTGGACCAATTTTGGTGATTTTTTGAATTATATTATTTTTATTATAATTATTTTAATTTTTGGAGTGTTAATTAATTTAAAAATAAAATAAAGGTTGAAAAATGAATTTTATATTTTTCAAAAATCTCTCTGATATCAAGGAAATCAGAGAATCAATTTTTGCAATTTTCTGATTTTTCTATGATTTATTATAATTATTTTAGTGAAAATGCTAGAAAATACATTTTTTTTTAATTTTAAAATTACCCTAGGGCTTTAAAATTTAATATCTCATTAAATAGACCTAAAAAAATATGGGGTTTGTTCCTAAGTGATTAAACTTCAAAATGTGACATTTTAGTGAATTTTATTATTTTTGTGATTTTTATTATTTTTTAATTATTAAAAATATTAAAATAATATTAAAAATCAACTTTTTTTAGAAAATTGAAATTTTAATTTTCTTAAATTCCCTAATATCAGAGAGGCTCCAAAACCAATTTGGTGAATTTTTGAAAGGTATTTTGAAAGTTATGAATTTTTAAAGTTCAAATTGACTAAATGGCTTAATCAACCCATTTAGTAGAGCTAACCAAGTCCAATTGACTTCAAATTTTTATGGTGGGTTCCTCTGATCCTAAAGGTCAGTGGAGAATTGATTTCAAGTCAATTTGATGTATGGTTAACTCTAATTAATTAGGGATCTATTTTGGGTGTTTAAGCCAATTAGGGTTATTTTAAATGAACCAACTCAAAACCTATTTTTCCTAGGGTCCTCTGGTCATAAGGGACATCACCAAAGTTTCCTAGAATTTATTTCACAACATGCTAATTATTAGAATTAAAATACTCAAAACAGTAACATGAATTTCAAAAATCAATAACTTCTCATAGGGATGGCCTCGACTTTGGAAAATTCAGGAAATGTTCCCAAATTCGAGGCTTCAAAAGCCCTATGGTCTCATGCCATGGTGAATTTCCTATATGCATGGAGAATTAAAAGAATGCAAACAGTAAATAAATTATTAAAAATAAAATACTTGATGAAATTAAATGATTTCTTTTTCACATTATTCTCCTCTGTTCACTAAGCAAGAGGGTGTTTTTATTTTATTTTTATGATTTTCCTACACAAAGTTATGAATTTTCCAAGTTCAGGGAATTAAATAAATAGAAAAAAACCCTAATTTTCTATTTATCCGAGTTGGCGCCGCGTCATCCTCGGCATCTCGGAACGGCCACGCGGCGCGCTCTCATTCGACGCCGCCGCTTGAGTCAGCAGCCCGGGTCCCGCGGTTCACGTACCATCTCCTGGTCCGACGCCATCTGAGCCGTCCGTCCGCGCGTGTATTAAATGAACGGCATCCGTTCATCGTCCCCAAGCCTCCTAACCCGAGAATCTTCCATCTTCTAGGCCTAAGATCTCACTCGATACTTGACCAAATTTAACGCTCTTATGCTCTATGGATTCGTCTCGAGAAGACGAACACATCCATACGGTTTATGTGGGATGAAATTTACTCAATAAAAATGGAGAGTGTTCAGAAGCTCGGGAAGAAGAGTGAGGCCATACCTTTGCTCACGAGAAGTGTGGCTTCGATCCGAGGGTTGTTTCACCTTCGATCGGATCCCGGCAAGCTCCGGATGAAGTCTCCTGGTCCGGTGAATTGCCTAGGTAGGATTTTGACCACAGCTCGATGACAAAGCTTGGAGGCCGGAGCAACCAGGTGGCTCGGAGATGGGGCTTTTGCTGGTGGACACCTTCTCTTGGTCTGGTGAAGGTGTAGGACCAATCAATTTGAGGATTGATCCACCGTGAAGAAGTGTACTGGTTTTTAGGCTAAAGTTTGAACTCAAAATTGAGCTCAGCTGGAGGGAATTGGGGCTGGAATTCAGTGGGGATCAAATGCTCTATGTATGGGGAGTAGTCTGGAACAATTTTGGCAGAGTTTCCTTAAGGTTTGTTTCAGCACCTCCCATGGCCGAGAAGGGGTGGTGTTTAAATAGGAGAGGGTGGAGGGCTTCCCAGGGAGAGTTAGGGCTTGGGATCAGCTGCTCTTGGCAAGAGAAGAACAGCTACAATGGCCACTGGGGATGGGGCAGCTCAGCAAGGGAGAATTCCAAAGTTGGCTCACATGTGAGCTCTCGGCCATGGTGTTTTCCGGCGACCTGATGGCCGGCCGGCCAGGCATGGGTCACCCTCAAGGTCAGGTGGGTCAGGGCTGGGACTTGGTGCAAGCAATTGGCAATTGCCATGTGTAAAGGCTTTGATCCAAAGTAGAATGGGGCATGGCTAGTTTTGAGTCGAAATGGGTCAATCCACCCATTTGGGCTTGGTGCACCCTTCAAGGTGGCTTTGGATGCTCGTGGGGGATCAAAGGGATCAGCTCGGTTTGGCATGGAGAAGTCTCCATCCAAATATATTTGGATTAAATTTAAGTTTAGGTGAATCATGATTAAGGCTAATGAGCTTTAGGGATTAAGGAAAGCCCCCCCCCCCTCTTCTTACCCAATATGGCATGGTGGAGTGTCCAAGGCTCTCATGGCTCACATGTGGCTCATGCATGGCTTCATGGCTCACCTTTGGCTTGGGGAAAGTTAAGTCAATTTCATGAAAATGGGTTTTGAGAATTTTGGTATTTTAATGGGAATTGGCATATGGCTTGATTTGGGATGATTTGATGATGTATTTAGGACTTAGGTATTGAGTTTAATTGAAAGTATGATGAGGGGAAATGTCATATGGGCTTTGGGACCAATTTTGGGCCTTTGGATGTGGTAAAAGATAGGCTTTTAAAATGGTTTAAGGAATGGGCCTTTAAGTTTAAAAATGAATTTATGGATGGGAATTTTGTAAAGAGGTTGGGCCAAATAATTGTTGGGTTTAGCTCATGGATGTGTCATGAGTGACTTGAAGCAAATTGGGGGTGATTTTGGTTTGAATTGGGTTGAATTTGGGCTCTTTTGGTGAATGGGCCAATATAGGTCAAAGTGGGCCAAGTTGGGCCAATGTTGGGCTAGGGTTGAAATTGATGTAAAGTTAATGTTGAGAAATGTTTATGGGAGTGTTTCAAAGAGGTTTTGACTTTGGTTGGGCTTTGATTTTGGGGTTTGGGCTCATTTGGGTTAGGTTTGGGTTTAGGTCAAAATTGGGCCTTTTAGCTTTGGGTTGAATTTGAGTGGGGTTTGGGTCTAAATCTTGGGCAAATCATATTATTGTTTTTCTTGTGGGGATGCTAAGGAAGATTTAGAAAAGATTTGGGGTTAATTGGAGTTGAATTGGGTGAGTTTGGGTTAGGTTTGGGTCATGGGTCCAAATTGGGCTTTAAGGCCAAAAGTGAAATTGGATTCAAATGTCAATCAAATTGGACTTGGATTTGTTCTAGATTGGTGTTGGGAATGTTGAATGGAAGTTTAGAATTGAATTGGACCAGAATTTGGGTCAATTGGGTAGGTTTGGTTTGACATTGGGTTCACTTAGGGTTAAAATGGGTCAAATTGGGGGTTTTGACAACAGTAGGGTAAATTGACAAAATTGGCCCATGGTATAGTTGAACAAAATGAAATTCGGAATATTTGGGATTTTCTGGAATTTTCTGGGAATTTTTTGAATTTTTGGATTTTTTTGAGTCAAGAGGGGTATTTTGGGTATTTGGAGGGTATTGGGAGGTATTTTTGGAATTTTTGGGTATGGATGATCAATTTGAGTGATGTGGAAATGTTTGGGATTGATTTTGGGGAATTTTGGGTGATTTGGAAATTTTGAAATATTTGGGTAATTTCAAGGGCTTTTGGTAGGTTAGGCGGGTGTAGGGTCCCGGGGGTCAAAAATAAAAAATTTGGAAAATTGAAGATTGGGTAAATGTAAGTTGAATAAAATCATTTTGGTTGAGCCATGAAGCCACATCAAGCCCACATGAGCCATGAAGGGACTCATTTGAGGCATTCACTATGTTGTTCCTAACCCTCTTAGCTCAAGGGTTTAGGGGTTAAGGACCATCCATGTGAATCACCTACATGAGCCAGGAGGTCAAGTTAGGTATGGGTGTGGTTTTAGGAGGTGTGTGAAAGTGTAGTATATGAGTGTAGTGTGTGTGTAAGTCAGCCCCTTCACCAGACCAGGCCACCCAGGTAAGTCCTAAGGCCAAAGAGTCATATAGGAACTCATCCTTTAAACTTTCACATTTGATTTCAACCCTCTAGGTGATTAGGGGTCTACAGTAAAGTTTGTGGAGTTTGCAGGTAGTTAAGAAGTGGTTTGAAATTTTAGATGGTGGATCCCAATTCTAGTCCTCTAAGATAGTCAAAGGAAAAGCCTAAGGCTAGATCCTAAGTACTAAAAAAAAGAAGAGAAGACCTCATCAAAAATGAGGTCAACAAATAGGTCAACTTTTGACCTAAAAGTCAACTTTGGTCAAAATGGTCAATTTTTGAACCAATGACCAACCCATTGACCCAATAGATCAACTTTAGACCAAAATGTCGGCTTTGGTCAAAATGGTCAATTTTTGACACAATAACCGCCACGTTAACCCAATGGGTCAACCTTTAACCAAAAATTTAATTTTCGTCAAAATAGTCAATTTTTGACCTAATGACCAAAATAGTCAATTTTTGAATTAATGATATATTATTAACCCAATAGGTCAATCTCTGACCAAAAAGTCAACTTTGGTCATAATGGTCACTCCTTGACCCAATGACAAACCCATCGACCCAATAGGTCAGCTTTGGACCAAAAAGTCAATTTTGGTCAACATAGTCAATTTTTGACCTAATGACCACCCATTGACCTAATATGTCAGTTTTTGACCAAGAAGTCAACTTTGGTCAAAATGGTTAATTTTTGACCCAATGACAAACCCACTGACTCAATAGGTCAACCTTTGACCAAAAAGTAATCTTTAGTCAAAATTGTCAATTCTTGACCCAATGACAAACTCTCTTACCAAATCGGTTAACTTTTGACAAAAAAAGTCAACTTTGGTCAAAATGGACAATTTCTGACCTAATGACCACCCCGTTGACCAAATGGGTTAATTTTTGACCAAAAATTCAATTTTGGTCAAAATATGTCAACTTTTGACTAAAAAGTCATCTTTGTTAAAAAGGTCAATTTCTGACCCAATGGCCACCCCGTTGATGCAGTTGGGTAGCTTTTAACTAAAAATTCAATTTTGGTCAAAATAATAAAATTTTGACCTAATGACCAATTATTGACCCAATAAGTCAATCTTTGTCCTAAAAGTCAACTTTGGTCAAAATTGTCAATTTTTTACCCAATGACTAACCTATTGACCCAATATATCAAATTTTAGACCAAAGAGTCATCTTCGTTCAAAATGGTCAATTCTTGACTCAATTACCAACTCATTAACCAAAAAGGTCAACTTTTGACCAAAAAGTCAACTTTGGTCAAGATGGTCAATTTCTGACCCAATGACCACCACTTTGACCCAATGGGTCAGCTTTGACCAAAAATTTAATTTTGGTCAAAATAATCCATTTTTGACCAAATGACGAATTATTGACCCAATTTGTCAATCTTTGACCAAAAAGTCAACTTTGGTCAAAATGGTCAATTTTTGACCAAATGGGCTAACTTTTGACCAAAAATTAACTTTTGGTCAAAAAAGGCAATTTTGACCTACTGACCAATTATTGATCCAATAAGTGAATCTCTGACCAAAAAGTCAACTTTGTTCAAAATAGTCAATCCTTGACTCAATGACAAAGCCATTGACCAAATGGGTCAACTTTTGACCAAATAGTCAATTTTGGTCAAAATAGTCAATTTTTGGCTGAATGACCACCCATTGACCCAATAGGTCCACTTTCGACCAAAAATTCAACTTTGGTCAAAATGGTCAATTTTTGACCCAATGACCAACCCATTAACCCAATAGAACAACTTTTGGTCAAAAAGTCATATTTGGTCAAAATGGTCAATTTTTTACCCAATTACGAACTCATTGACCCAATAGGTTAACTTTTGACTAAAAAGTTAACTTTTGTAAAAATGTCAATTTGTGACCCAATGACTATCTCGTTCACCCAATGGGCTAACTTTTGACAAAAATTAACTTTTGGTCAAAATAGTCAATTTTGATATAATGACCAAAATAGTCAATTTTTAAATTAATGACCAATTATTGACCTAATAAGTCAATCTCTGACAAAAAAGTCAACTTTGGTCAAAATGGTCAATCCTTGACCCAATGACAAACTTGTTGACCTAATAGGTCAACTTTTGACCAAAAAGTCAATTGTGGTCAAAATAGTCAATTTTTGGCTGAATGACCACCCACTGACCCAATTTGTCAACTTTTGACCAAAAAGTCAACTTTGGTCAAAATGGTCAATTTTTTACCCAATGACTAACCCATTGATCCAGTAGATCAACTTTTGACCAAAAAGTCATCTTTGGTCAATATGGTCAATTTTTGACCCAATTACGAACCCATTGACCAAATTGGTCAACTATTGACCAAAAAGTCAACTTTGGTCAAAATGGTCAATTTCTGACCCAACGACCACCCTGTTGACATAATGGGTCAACTTTTGACCAAAAATTTAATTTTAGTTAAAATAGTCAATTTTTGACCTAATAGCCAAAATAGTCAATTTTTAAATTAATGACAACATATTGACCCAATAAGTCAATTCCTGACCAAAAAGTCATCTTTGGTCAAAATGGGCAATCCTTGACCTAATGACAAAACCATTGACCCAATAGGTCAACTTTTGACCAAAAAGTCAATTTTGGTCAAAATAGTTAATTTTTGACTTAACGACCACCCATTGACCCAATATGTAAACTTTTGACCAAAAGATCAACTTTGGTCAAAATGGTCAATTTTCGACCCAATGACCAACCCATTGACCCAATAGGTTAAATTTTGACCAAAAAGTCATCTTTGGTCAAAATGGTCAATTCTTGACCCAATTACCAACTCATTGACCAAGCAGGCCAACTTTTGACCAAAAAGTTAACTTTGGTCAAAATGGACAATTTCTAACCCAATGACCTCCCTGTTGACACAATGGGTTAACTTTTAACTAGAGAATCAATTTTCGTCAAAAAAGGTCAATTTTTAACCAAAAAGTCATCATTGGTCAAAATGGTCAATTTCTGACCCAATGACCACCCCGTTGACCCAATGAGGTAACTTTTAATCAAAATTTCAATTTTGTCAAAATAGTCATTTTTTGACCTAATGATCAATTATTAACCCAAAAAATCAATCTCTGACAAAAATCAACTTTGCTCAAAATGTTCAATTTTTGACCCAATGGATCAAATTTTGACCAAAAAGTCTTCTTCCGTCAAAATGGTCAATTCTTGACTCAATTACTAACTCATTGACCAAGTAGGTCAACTTTTGACCAAAAAGTCAACTTTGGTCAAGATGGTCAATTTCAAAACCAATGACCACCTCGTTGACCCAATGGGTCAACTTTTGACCTAATGACCAATTATTGACCCATAAAGTTAATCTCTCACAAAAAAGTCAACTTTGGTCTAAATGGTAAATCCTTGACCGAATGACCAACCCATTGACCCAATAGGTCAACTTTTGACTAAAAAGTCAACTTCGGTCAAAATGATCAATCCTTGACCCAATGACCAACTCATTGGCCTAATAGGTCAACTTTTCACCAAAAAGTCAATTTTTGTTAAAATAGTCAATTTTTTAATTAATGACAAATTATTGGCCCAAAAAGGCAATCGCTGACCAAAAGGTCAACTTTGGTCAAAATGGTCAATTCTTGACCTAATGACAAACTCATTGACCAAATAGTGAATTTTGGTCAAAATAATCAATTTTTGACATAATGACCACCCTTTGACACAATATGTCAACTTTTGATCAGAAGTCAACTTTGGTCAATATGGTTAATTTTTGACCCCATGATAAGTCATTCACCCAATATGTCAACTTTTTTCCAAAAAGTCATCTTTGGTCAAAATGGTTTATTCTTGATCAAATTTCCAACTCTTTGACCAAATAGGTCAACTTTTGACCAAAAAGTTAAGTTTGGTCATAATGTTCAATTTCTGACCCAATGACCACCCCATTAACTCAATGGGATAATTTTTAACCAAAAATTCACTTTTGGTCAAAATAGTCAATTTTGACCTAATGACCAATTATTGACTCAACAAGTCAATCTCTGACCAAAAAGTCAATTTTGGTCAAAATTGTCAATCATTGACCCAATGACAAATCCATTGACCCAATTGGTAAACTTTTGACCAAATTGTCAATTTTAGGAAAAATAGTCAATTTTTGGCTGAATGACCACCCATTGACCCAATATGTCAATTTTTGACTAAAAAGTCAACTTTGGTCAAAATTGTCATTTTTTGACACAATGACCAACTCAATGACCAAATAGATCAACTTTTGACCCAAAAGTCATCTTTTGTCAAAATGGTTAATTTTGTGACCCAATTACAAATTCATTAACCAAATTGGTCAAATTTCGACCAAAAAATCAACTTCGGTAAAAATGATCAATTTCTGACCCAATGACTACACCGTTGACCCAGTGGGTCAACTTTTGACCAAAAATTTAATTTTGGTCAAAATAGTCAATTTTTGACTTAATGACCAAAATAGTCAATTTTTGAATTAATTACAACTTATTGACCCAATAAATTAATCCCTAACCAAAAAGTCAACTTTTGTCAAAATTGTTAATCCTTGACCTATTGACAATCCCATCGACCCAATAGGTCAGCTTTTAACTAAAACGTTAAATTTGGTCAAAATAGTCAATTTCTGACCTAATGACCACCCACTGACCCAATAGGTCAACTTGTGCCCCAAAAGTCATCTTTGGTCAAAATGGTCACTTTTTAACCCAATAACCAACTCATTGAGCCTAAAGGTCAACTTTTGACCAAAAGGTCATCTTTGGTCAAAATGGTCAATTCTTGACCCAATTAACAACTCATTGACCAAATAGGTCAGCTTTTTGACCAAAAAGTCAACTTTGGTCAAAACGGTCAATTTCTGAGCCAATGACAACCCTGTTGACCCAATGGTGAACTTTTGACCAAAAAATCAATTTTTATCAAAATAGGTCATCTTTTGACCCAAAAGTCATCTTTGGTCAAAATGGTCTATTTCTGACCCAATGACCACCCCGTTGACCCAATGGGGTAACTTTTTACCAAAAATTCAATTATGGTCAAAATTGTCAATTGTTGACCTAATGACCAATTATTGACCCAATAAGTCAATCTCTGACCAAAAAGTCAACATTGGTTAAAATAGTTAATTTTTGACCTAACAACTAAATATTGACCTAATAAGTCAATTTCTGACCAAAAAGACAACTTTGGTCAAAGTGGCTAATCCTTGAGCCAATGACTAACCCATTGACCAAATATGTCAACTTTTAACTACAAAGTCAATCTTGGTCAAAATAGTTAATTTTTGACCTAATGAGCACCCATTGACTTGATAGGTCAACTTTTAACCAAAAAGTCATATTCGGTCAAAATGGTCAATTATTGACCTAATTACCAACACATGACCAAAAAGTTTAACTTTTGACCAAAAAGTCAACTTTAGTCAAAATGGTCAATTTCTGAACCAATGACCATCCCGTTGATCTAATGGGACAACTTTTGAACAAAAAATTAATTTAGTGAAAATAATCAATTTTTTACCTAATGACCAATTATTGACCCAATAAGTCAATCTCTGACCCAAAAGTCAACTTTGCTCAAAATGATCAATCTTTGACCTAATGACAAACCCATAGACCTAATAGTTCAACTTTTGACCAAAACGTAAATTTTGGTCAAAATAGTCAATTTTTGACTTAATGACTACCCATAGACCTAATAGATCAACTTTTGACCAAAAAGTCATTTTTGGTCAAAATAGTCAATTTTTGACCTAATGACCCACTATTGACCAAGAAAGCCAATCCCTGACCAAAATGTCATCTTTGGTCAAAATGGACAATCCTAGACCCAATGACTAACCCATTGACCCAATAGGTCAAACTTTGACCAAAAGGTCAACTTTGGACAAAATGATCAATCCTTGACTCAATGACCAACCCATTGGCCTAATAGGTCAACTTTTGACCAAAAAGTAAATTTTGGTCAAAATAGCCGATTTTTTAATTAATGACCAATTATTGACCAAATAAGTCAATCTCAAACCAAAAAGTCAACTTTGGTCAAAATGGTCAATCCTTAACCTAATGATAAACCCAATGACCCAATAGGTAAACTTTTGACCAAAAAGTCAATTTTGGTCAAAATAGTCAATTTTTGACCTAATGACCACCCATTGACCCAATAGGTCAACTTTTGACCAAAAAGTCAACTTTTGTCAAAATGGTCAATTTTTGACCCAATGATTAACCCATTGACCCGATAGATCAAATTTTGACGAAAAAGTAATTTTTATTTGATCTTGGTGTATTTTGTCATTTTATGAATTTTAATTTAATTTTTCATTTTAATTAATTATGTCATTAATTAAAATATTGAAAATTAAATTATTAGTTAATTTAATTAATCAAAATAATTTTTGAGATTAATTTGATTAATCCTTGTCATTGTGGGATCTTAAACATGTCATTGGGTCAAATGGTTAACTTATAGGGTCAACAGGGTTGGTTATTGGGTCAGGATTGACCATTTTTACCAAAGTTGTCATTTTAGGTAAAAAGGTTGACCTGTGGGGAGGTTGATCTGTGGGGTCAACAGGGTTAGTCATTGGGTCAGGTTTGATCATTTTGACCAAAGTTGTCTTTTTAGGTCAAAAGATTGACTTATGGGGTCAGCAGGGTTGGTCATTGGGTCTGGATTGAGCAATTTGACCAAGGTTGACTTTTTAGGTCAAAAGGTTGACCCCTATTGGGTCAACAAGGTTGTTCATTGGGTATGGATTGACCTTTTTTACCAAAGTTGACTTTTTAGGTCAAAAGGTTGACCTATTGGGTCAACAGGGTTGGTAATTGGGTTTGGATTAACCATTTTGACCAAAGTTGACTTTTTAGGTCAAAAAGTTTACTTATGGGGTAAACATGTTTAGTCATTGGGTCTGGATTGACCATTTTGACCAAAGTTGACTTTTTAGGTCAAAAGGTTGACCTATTGAGTCAACAGGGTTGGTCATTGGGTCTGGATTGACCATTTTGACCAAAGTTAACTTTTTAGGTCAAAAGGCTGACCTATTGTAAAAATGAGGTCAACACTTATTCATTAGTATTTCTTCAAGGCTAATACGGTCAATCACATCCCCGGGCATGCTAACTACAATATCACTTCTACATCGTGTAGTGGGAGAGTTAATGTTAATTGAAAACAAAACCTGCTGCATAACATTTAAAGTGTGGTGAACATTTACTTACAGTTCGGTGTACTTCGCAATGTAGCGATCAATTTCATCTCGCATTTCTACTGGTATCTGTAATCTACCAGAAAAATCAAGAAATGGAGACGTAGTACGAACCTACAAAATAAAACAACTAACCATAGCGACGATATTAAAAAACATGGTTCAAATTAGGGAGATCATTTTTTATTAGTAAACTATAGCACATTGTTCTCCATTATCGTTATCGCCCTGGCTAGATATTAGTTCTCTACCACCTGGCTCCATTATTTGTTCATCTAAACCAAAATTTTCATCTACTGATTGGCCCTTTTGGGTCTCGCCTTCTTGTGCATCACTGTACAGTGGATGTTAGAAGATGCATCTACAAAAAGAAATATTTTAATGAGACATAATATGAGTTATAGAATGAATACACAATTTCATACTCACCGAATGGGACAAAGACCCAAGAACACCCTTGATTGCTCGTTCTACTTCCTCGGGTCTTTATTCATTGTCTCATCCCCGACTTCGTCTTCATTATTGTATACTCTCTCTTGTGTAGGAGGTTTCTGTATATTAGGTTCATGTATAGCAGGTTCCTGTATATCAGGTTCGTGTATAGCAGGTTCCTGTGTAGCAGGTTCCTATATTGCAAGTTCCTATACTGTGGGATCCTGTATAGCGGATTCATGTATAGAAGGATCATGTAGAACATTTGTAGGATACTGAACGACAACATCACAAACTCACTTCCTTCTCTTGAATTTGTACTTTGAAACAAGGGCAGCCCTCTTCAATCCACCGCTGCTGGACTTCTCCTTTGGGAGAGGGGAATGGCTGGTACTCGTACCTGATTGGTAAACCACTTTATCATTTTTATCTTCAAGTAACCTCTAAACCATCAGTGTGAGGTTAGCCAATATGTCTATTACATCTGTCATTTGTTGACTCAATCCAGTCACCATTTTTTTTATATCTGTAAGTTCTTCTTGCCGAGCTCGCAACATCTCTAGCACTCTGATGTCATCGTTCCCTCCTGTGTAAGCAACCAGTCCAGTGGCATCACTTTAAACAATTGTGCCTCTCCCATATGATCATGGCGAAGATGGATCGGCCGGAGTTTCATGTTGGGGGATTGGCCTGTCAGGATTGGGTTGTCCCTGATCTAGATCTGACAGCAATTGGAGCTCGTCATCTCTTAAGTCTAAAAAGCTGTCATGAACCTGCAATACAATGCCAGAAACAAATAGTAGGTAAGACATATTATAAAAACAATATGACAATACTTGAATTGTCATAATCAAATAATTCTCTTACCTGTACTTGATCAAGCCTCTTAAAGGCTTCGTGAATTTGTTGAGTAAACAACCCATGCTTTGTGGGCCACCTCAGTAAGCGAGGTCTAGCCTCAGGAATAGCATGAGCTATAACAGACGTGTGCTCGTAAAACCATATCTGTGGATTTCAAAGAAGACAAACAAAATGACAAGGTTAATACAAGAAAAGAAAGAATCAAAGGGAGATAAATTAACAGTCACCATGAATGACTTACCGATAACAAAAATCTAAATCTTTGAATGTACCCTAATGACTTATTCTGTTTTAGTTTTTCTGCAGCGGTGTTCACTTGATTAAGGATCACCTCACATATGACAGCAGGCCAATTAAATGAGGAGAAAGTTTCTACATTCATAGCAAAGGCAACAAGATCTGCATGCACATGAAAATTATTTGAAGGAAAGAATAAATTAGATAGTATAAACTTTAGATATAACTCCTCGAATGGAGGAGCTGTAGATGGTTCTGCAAAAAAGT
The DNA here is from genome assembly GCA_022702705.1 of Papilionanthe hookeriana x Papilionanthe teres. Classification (NCBI taxonomy): domain Eukaryota; kingdom Viridiplantae; phylum Streptophyta; class Magnoliopsida; order Asparagales; family Orchidaceae; genus Papilionanthe; species Papilionanthe hookeriana x Papilionanthe teres. The sequence goes on along the minus strand of CM040429.1, from coordinate 80,698,527 downwards.
TAGTCAATTGGTCCTTCAATTTTCTGGCATCCACGTTGGAGAATGGACCATTATTCCATGTAACAGGCTCTCCTATGTTTGGCATGCCTATTATTAGAGCCACGTGGTCAGCATGCAATTTAACCTTTTTTCCACCCATTCCGAAGAGTCTCCTCTGACGATCCCAGCATCTTAGAATGTGTAGTGTCATGACATTGTTTTGTGGATATGCCGACATATCAAAGAAAGTAAACACCCCTATCTGCTTTAGATTATTAACTATCTCTTCCGAAATGAGATCTCAGACTTTATCCAAAGCACCTCTTACTGCAGATGGACAATATCTACAATTGAAAGTCCTTGCGCTCATAATCCTGTAAATAGAGAAACAGATTAGTAACACATGAATAATGTTTTTGAGTTTCATTGGAGTACTCTAACAACAGTAACACACCAATAATACACCAATAACACAGAAATAACACATGAATAACACATTAATAACACATTGATAACACCCAAATAACAGAAATAACACTTGAGTAACACATTAATAAGACATTAATAACACATTAATAACACATTGATAACACCTAAATAACTGAAATAACACATGAATAACACGTTAGTAACACATTAGTAACACATGAGTAACACATGAGTAAAACATTAGTAACACATTAGTAACACAAGAATAACACATTTATAACACCTAAATATCACAAATAACACATGAATAACACATGAGTAACACATTAGTAACACATGAATAACACTAATAACACCTAAATAACACAGAAATAACAAAAACACAACACATAATATGAATAAGACTTCTATAATAAATATATAACATCAAAAAAACCGTAGTGGACATACCACTAACAACTATAAGGTTACTCTTGTGTTATTCATGTGTTTTTAGTGTGTTATTACTTACTGTTAGTTGAGTTATTCATGTATTACTCGTGTGTTATTACTTGTTATTCGTGCTTAAAGATAAATATTTTGATATTTTCTTGCTGTGCAGACAAGAACTACAGTTATTTGAATTGCGAGTTTCATCTTAGCAAAGAAAAAGCTAAATGTACATAGATTTTATTGAACTGCTTGATGCCATTATCCTTGCGCGGCGAATAAATCTTTCAAGGCGGTGGGATTTCAACTGCTTTCACAAATCCAGGAAAGAAATTTTGCACTAAACGTGTTTCGGCGAGAAAGATGGGTTTCGGCGAGGAAGATGGGTCGAAAGGTTAGAAAATTTATTATGTATTTTCCCGAAACGTTTGAAAGTAACTTTTAGAAACGTCGCGGGTTAGAGGGCGGGAAGATTTGACGTGGCAAGGGCTGGAATGGCGATTCCACGTGGCCATTTTCCATTGGACTCCGCAAGTAGAAATAGGTGTGCAGTCTGGATGTAATATTTTGCTCAATTTTTGACCCAATTCGAACTCATTGACAAAATATGTCAACTTTTGACCAAAGTTCAACTTTGGCCAAAATGGTCAATTTCTGACCCAATGACTGCCCCATTGACCCAATGGGTCAACTTTTAACTAAAAATTTAATTTTGGTCAAAATAGTAAATTTTTGACCTAATGACCAAAATAGTCAATTTTTGAATTAATGACCAATTATTCACCCAATAAATCAATCTATCTCTCTGACCAAAAAGTTAACTTTGCTCAAAATGGTCAATCCTTGACACAATGACAAACCCATCGACCTAATAGGTCAACTTTTGACAAAAAAGTCAATTTTGGTCAAAGTAGTCAATTTTTGACCTAATGACAACCCATTGACCCAATAGGTCAAATGTTGACCAAAAAGTCAACTTTGGTCAAAATGGTTAATTTTTGACCCAATGACCAACCAATTGACCCAATATGTCAACTTTTGACAAAAAGTCATCTTTAGTCAAAATGGTGAATTCCTGACCTAATTACCAACTCATTGACCAAAAAGGATAACTTTTGACCAAAAAGTCAACTTTGGTCAAATGGTCAATTTCTGACCTAATGACCACCCTGTTTACTCAATTGGTTAACTTTTGACCAAAAATTCAATTTTGGTCAAATTAGGTCAACTTTTAACCAAAAAGTCATCTTTGATCAAAATAGTCAATTTATGACCCAATGACCACCCCATTGACCAAACGGGTTAACTTTTGACTAAAAAATCAATTTTGGTGAAAAATAGCTCAACTTTTGACCAAAAAGTCGTCTTTGGTTAAAATGGTCAATTTCTGACCCAATAACCACCCCATTGACCCAATGGCGTAACTTTTGACCAAAAATTCAATTTTTGTCAAAATAGCCAATTTTTGACCTAATGACCGATTATTGACCCAAAAAGTCAATCTCTGACCAAAAAGTCAACTTTGGTCAAAATGGTCAATCCTTGACCCAATAACCAAGCCATGGACCCAATAGTTCAACTTTTGACCAAAAAGTAAATTTTGGTCAAAATATTCAATTTTTTACATAATGAACACCCATTAAACCTATAGGTCAACTTTTGACCAAAAAGACAATTTTGGTCAAAATAGTCAATTTTTGACCTCAAGACCAATTATTGGCCTAGTAAGCCAATCTCTGACCAAAAAGTCAACTTTGGTCAAAATGTTCAATCCTTGACCCTATGACAAACTCATCGACACAATAAGTCAACTTTTAGCCAAAAAGTTAATTTTGGTCAAAATAATCAATTTTTGACATAATTACCAACCATTTACCCCAATAGGTCAACTTTTGACCAAAAAGCCAACTTTGGTCAAAATGGTCAATTTTGACCCAATAACTCAACTTTTGACCAAAAAAGTCATCTTTGGTCAAAATGGTCAATTCTTAACCCAATTACCAACTCATTGACCAAATAGGTTCACTTTTGACCAAAAGGTCAACTTTGGTCAAAATGGTCAATTTCTAACTCAATGACCAACCTATTGACCCATTGGGTTAACTTTTGACAAAAAATTCAATTTTGGTGAAAAAAGGTCAACTTTTGACCAAAAAGTCATATTTGGTCAAAATGGTCAATTTCTGATCCAATGACCACCTTGTTGACCTAATGGGGTAACTTTTGAAAAAAAATACAATTTTGGTCAAAATAGTCAATTTTTGACTTAATGACCAATTATTGACCCAATAAATCAATATCTGATCAAGAAGTCAACTTTGGTCTAAATGGTCAATTTTTGACCCAATGACCAACCTATTGACCCAATAGATCAAATTTTGACCAAAAAGTTATCATCGGTCAAACTGGTCAATTCTTAACCAAATTACCAACTCATTGACTAAATAGGTTAACTTTTGGCGAAAAAGTCAACTTTAGTCAAAATGATCAATTTGTGACCCAATGACCACCCCGTTGACCAAATGGGTCAACTTTTGACCAAAAAATTAATTTTGGTTAAAATAATCAGTTTTTGATCTAATGACCAATTATTGACCCAATAAGTCAATCTGTGACCAAAAAGTCAACTTTGGTCAAAATGGTCAATCCTTGACCCTATGACTAACCCATTGACCCAATAGGTCAACATTTGACCAAAAAGTCAACTTTGGTCAAAATGGTCAATTCTTGACCCAAAGACCTACCCATTGACCCAATTGGTCAACTTTTGACAAAAAAAATCAATTTTGGCCAAAATAGTCAATTTTCGACCTAATGACCAATTATTAACCCAGTAAGCCAATCTTTAACCAAAATTGTCAACTTTGGTTAAAATGGTAAATCCATGACCCAATGACCATGCCATTAACCCAATATGTCGACTTTTGACCAAAAAGTCAACTTTGGTCAAAAAGATCAATCCTTGACCCAATGTCCAACCCATTGGCCTAATAGGTCAACTTTTGACAAAAAAGTCAATTTTGGTAAAAATACTCAATTTTTTAATTAATGATCAATTATTGATCCAATAAGTTAATCTCTGACGAAAGAGTTAACTTTGGTCAAAATGGTCAATCCTTGACCCAATCACAAACCCATTTACCCAATATGTCAACTTTTGACCAAATAGTCAATATTGGTCAAAATAATCAATTTTTGACTTAATGACCACTCATTGACCTAATAGGTCAAATTTTGACCAAAAAGTCAACTTTGGTCAAAATGGTTAATTTTGGACCCAATGACCAACCCATTCACCCAATATATCAACTCTTCACCATAAAGTCATCTTTGGTCAAAATGGTCAATTCTTGACTCAATTACCAACTCATTGACCAAATTTGTCAACTTTTGAATAAAAAGTCAACTTTGGTCAAAATGGTAAATTTTTAGCCCAATGACAAACTCATTGACCCAATAGGTCAACTTTTGACCAAAAAGTCAATTTTGGTGAAAATAGTCAATTTTTGACCTAATAAACCCATTGACCCTATAAGTCAACATTTGACAAAAAAGTCAACTTTTGTCAAAATAGGCAATTTCTGACCCAATGACTACCCTGTTGACCCAATGGGGTAACTTTTAACCAAAAATTCAATTTTGGCCAAAATAGTCAATCTTTGACCTAATGACCAATTATTGACTCAATAAGTCAATCTCTAACCAAAAGGTTAACATTGGTCAAAATGGTCAATTTTTGACCTAATGACCAACTTATTGACCCAATAGATCAAATTTTGACCAAAAAGTCCTCTTCGGTCAAAATGGTCAATTATTGACCCAATTACCAACTCATTGACCAAATAGATCAGCTTTTGGCGAAAAAGTCAACATTGGTCAAAACGGTCAATTTCTGACCCAATGACCACCCCGTTGACCAAATGGGTCAACTTTTGACCAAAAGTTTAATTTTGGTCAAATGATTTAATTTTAACCTAAAGACCAATTATTGACCAAATAAGTCAATCTCTGACCAAAAAGTCAACTTTGGTCAAAATGGTCAATCCTTGACCCAATGACCAACCCATTATCCCAATAGGTCAACTTTTAACCAAAAAGTCAACTTTAGTCAAAATGGTCAATCCTTGACGCAAAGACCAACCCATGGACCCAATTTGTCAACTTTTGACCAAAAAAATCAATTTTGGTCAAAATAGTCAATTTTTGACCTAATGACCAATTATTGACCCAAAGAAGCCACTCTTTGACCAAAATAGTCAACTTTAATCAAAATGGTCAATCCTTGACCCAATGACCAACCCATTAACCCAATATGTCAACTTTTGACAAAAAAGTCAACTTTTGTCAAAATGATCAATCCTTGACCCAATGACTAACCCATTGGCCTAATAAGTCAACTTTTGACCAAAAAGTTAATTTTGGTCAAAATAGTCAATTTTTGAATTAATGACTAATTATTGATCCACTAAGTCAATCTCTGACTAAAAAGTCAACTTTGGTCAAAATGGTTAATCCTTGAACCAATCACAAACCCATTTACCCAATAGGTCAACTTTTGACCAAATAGTCAATTTTCGTCATAATAATCAATTTTTAACTAAATGACTACCCATTGGCCCAATAGGTTAACTTTTGACCAAAAAGTCAAATTTGGTCAAAATGGTCAATTTTTGACCCAATGACCAACCTATTCACCTAATAGATCAACTTTTGACCAAAAAGTCAACTTTGGTCAAAATGGTCAATTCTTGACCCAATTACCAACTCAAAGACCAAATAGGTCAACTTTTGACTAGAAAGTCAAATTTGGTTAAAATAGCCAATCCTTGATCCATTGACAAACTGGTTGACCCAATAGGTCAACTTTTCACCTAATGACCACCCATTGACCCAAGAGGTCAACTTTTGACCAAAAAGTTAACTTTGCTCAAAATGGTCAATTTTGTACCCAATGACCAACCCATTGTGCCAATAGATCAACTCTTAACCAAAAATTCAACTTTCGTCAAAATGGACAATTCTTGACTCAATTACCAACTCATTGACCAAATAGGTCAACTTTTGACTAAAAAGTCAACTTTGGTTAACATGGTAAATCCTTGGCCCAACGACAAACTCACTGACCCAATAGGTCAACTTTTGACCAAGAAGTCAATTTTGGTCAAAATAGTCAATTTTTGACCTAATAAACCCATTGACCCAAAAGGTCAACTTTTGACCAAAAAGTCAACTTTCATGAAAATGGTCAATTTCTGACCCAATGACAACCTCGTTGACCCAATGAGGTAACTTTTGACCAAAAATTCATTTTTGGTGAAAATATTCAATCTTTGACCTAATGAACAATTATTGACTCAAATAAGTCAATCTCTGACCAAAAGGTCAACATTGGTCAAAATCGTCAATTTTTTACCCAATGACCAACCCATTATCCCAATAGATTAAATTTTGAGCAAAAAGTTATCTTTGGTCAAAATGGTCAATTCTTGACCCAATTACCAACTCATTGACCAAATATGCTAGCTTTTGACGAAAAAGTCAACATGGTTAATTTCTGACCGAATGACCACCCTGTTGACCAATTGGGTCAAATAATCAATTTTTAACCTGAAGACCAATTATTGACCCAATAAGTCAATCTCTGACCAAAAAGTCAACTTTGATCAAAATGGTCAATCCTTGACCCAATGACCAACTCATTATCCCAATAGGTGAACTTTTGACCAAATTGTCAATTTTGATCAAAATAGTTAATCCTTGACGCAATGACCAACCCATTGACCCAATTGATCAACGTTTGACCAAAAAAATCCATTTTGGTCAAAATAGTCAATTTTTGACCTAATGACCAATTATTGACCCAGTAAGCCAATCTCTGACCAAAATAATCAACTTTTGTCAAAATGGTTAATCCTTGACCCAATGAACAACCCATTAACCCAATAAGTCAACTTTTGGCAAAAAAGTCAACTATGGTCAAAATGGTCAATCCATGACCCTGTGACCATGCCGTTAACCCAATATGTCAACTTTTAACCATAATGCAAACTTTGCTCAAAATGATCAATCCTTGACCCAATGACCAACACATTGGCCTAATAGGTCAACTTTTGACAAAAAAGTCAATTTTGGTTAAAATAGTCAATTTTTGAATTAATGACCAATTATTGATCCAATAAGTCAATCTCTCACAAAAAAGTCAATTTTGGTCAAAATGGTCAATCCTTCACTCCATCCCAAACCCAATTACCCAATAAGTCAACTTTTGACCAAAAGGTCAACTTTGGTTAAAATAGTTAATTTTTGACCAAATTACCAATTATTTACCCAATAAGTTAATCTCTGACCAAAAAGTCAACTTTGGTCAAAATGGTCAATCCTTGACCCAATGACAAACCCATCGACCCAATAGGTCAACTTTTGACCAAAAAGTCAATTTTGGTCATTATAGTCAATTTTTGACCTAATGACCACCCATTGACCTAATAAGTCAGTTTTTGACTAAGAAGTCAACATTGGTCAAAATGGTTAATTTTTCACCCAATGACAAACCCACTGACTCAATAGGTCAAATTTTGACCAAAAAGTAATCTTTGGTCAAAATTATCAATTGTTGACCCAATAACAAACTCACTTACCAAATCGGTTATCTTTTGACAAAAAAGTCAACTTTAGTCAAAATGGTCAATTTCTGACCTAATGACCACCCCGTTGACCAAATGGGTTAATTTTTGACCAAAAATTCAATTTTGGTCAAAATATGTCAACTTTTGACTAAAAAGTCATCTTTGATCAAAAAGGTCAGTTTCTGACCCAAAGGCCACCCCGTTGACGCAATTGAGTAGCTTTTAACTAAAAATTCAATTTTGGTCAAAATAGTAAATTTTTGACCTAATGACCAATTATTGACCCAATAAGTCAATCTTTGACCTAAAAGACAACTTTGGTCAAAATTGTCAATTTTTGACCCATTGACTAACCCATTGACCCAATATATCAAATTTTGGACCAAAGAGTCATCTTCGTTCAAAATGGTCAATTCTTGACTCAATTACCAACTCATTAACCAAAAAGGTCAACTTTTGACCAAAAAGTCAACTTTGGTCAAGATGCTCAATTTCTGACCCAATGACCACCACTTTGACCTAATGGGTCAGCTTTTGGCCAAAAATTTAATTTTGGTCAAAATAATCCATTTTTGACCTAATGACGAATTATTGACCCAATTCGTCAATCTTTGACCAAAAAGTCAACTTTGGTCAGAATGGTTAATTTTTTACCCAATGGGCTAACTTTTGACCAAAAATTAACTTCTGATCAAAAAAGGTAATTTTGCCTACTGACCAATTATTGATCCAATAAGTCAATCTCTGACCAAAAAGTCAACTTTGTTCAAAATAGTCAATCCTTGACTCAATGACAAAGCCATCGACCAAATGGGTCAACTTTTGACCAAATAGTCAATTTTGGTCAAAATAGTCAATTCTTGGCTGAATGACCACCCATTGACCCAATAGGTCCACTTTCGACCAAAAATTCAACTTTGGTCAAAATGGTCAATTTTTGACCCAATGACCAACCCATTGACCCAATAGATTAACTTTTGGTCAAAAAGTCATATTTGGTCAAAATGGTCAATTTTTTACCCAATTACGAACTCATTGACCCAATAGGTTAACTTTTGACTAAAAAGTTAACTTTTGTAAAAATGGTCAATTTGTGACCCAATGACTATCTCGTTCACCCAATGGGCTAACTTTTGACAAAAATTAACTTTTGGTCAAAATAGTCAATTTTGACCTAATGACCAAAATAGTTAATTTTTGAATTAATGACCAATTATTGACCTAATAAGTCAATCTCTGACCAAAAAGTCAACTTTGGTCAAAATGGTCAATCCTTGACCCAATGACAAACTCGTTGACCCAATAGGTCAACATTTGACCAAATAGTCAATTTTGGTCAAAATAGTCAATTTTGGTCAAAATAGTCAATTTTGGTCAAAATAGTCAATTTTTGGCTGAATGACCACCCACTGACCCAATATGTCAACTTTTGACCAAAAAGTCAACTTTGGTCAAAATGGTCAATTTTTTCCCCAATGATCAACCCATTGACCCAGTAGATCAACTTTTGACCAAAAAATCATCTTTGGTCAAAATGGTCACTTTTTGACCCAATTACTAACCCATTGACAAAATTAGTCAACTATTGACCAAAAAGTCAACTTTGGTCAAAATGGTTAATTTCTGACCCAACGACCACCCTGTTGACACAATGGGTCATCTTTTGACCAAAAATTTAATGTTAGTCAAAATAGAAAATTTTTGACCTAATTGCCAAAATAGTCAATTTTAAAATTAATGACAACATCTTGACCCAATAAGTCAATTCCTGACCAAAAAGTCATCTTTGGTCAAAATGGTCAATCCTTGACCAAATGACAAAACCATTGACCGAATAGGTCAACTATTGACCAAAAAGTCAATTTTGGTCAAAATAGTCAATTTTTGACTTAACGACCACCCATTGACCCAATATGTAAACTTTTGACCAAAAGGTCAACATTGATCAAAATGGTCAATTTTTGACCCAATGACCAACCCATTGACCCAATAGGTTAAATTTTGACCAAAAAGTCATCTTTGGTCAAAATGGTCAATTCTTGACCCAATTACCAACTCATTAACCAAATAGGCCAACTTTTGACCAAAAAGTTAACTTTGGTCAAAATGGACAATTTCTAACTCAATGACCTCCCTGTTCACCCAATGGGTTAACTTTTAACTAGAAAATCAATTTTGGTCAAAAAAGGTCAATTTTTAACCAAAAAGTCATCATTGGTCAAAATGGTCAATTTCTGACCTAATGACAACCCCGTTGACCCAATGAGGTAACTTTTAACCAAAATTTCAATTTTGTCAAAATAGTCAATTTTTGACCTAATGACCAATTATTAACCCAAAAAATCAATCTCTCACAAAAAAGTCAACTTTGGTCAAAATGGTCAATTTTTGACCCAATGGATCAAATTTTGACCAAAAAGTCATCTTCCTTCAAAATGGTCAATTCTTGACTCAATTACCAACTCATTGACCAAGTAGGTCAACTTTTGACCAAAAAGTCAATTTTGGTCAAGATGGTTAATTTCAAAACCAATGACCACCTCGTTGACCCAATGGGTCAACTTTGGACCCAAATACTAATTTTTGTCAAAATAATCAATTTTTGACCTAATGACCAATTATTGACCCATAAAGTCAATCTCTCACAAAAAAGTCAACTTTGGTCTAAATGGTAAATCCTTGACCGAATGACCAACCCATTGACCCAATAGGTCAACTTTTGACTAAAAAGTCAACATCGGTCAAAATGATCAATCCTTGACCCAATGACTATCCCATTGGCCTAATAGGTCAACTTTTGACCAAAAAGTCAATTTTGGTTAAAATAGTCAATTTTTGAATTAATGATAAATTATTGGCCCAAAAAGCCAATCGCTAACCAAAAGGTCAGCTTTGGTCAAAATATTCAATCCTTGACCTGATGACAGACTCATTGTCCAAATACTGAATTTTGGTCAAAATAGTCAATTTTTGACATAATGACCACCCATTGACACAATATGTCAACTTTTGATCAAAAGTCATCTTTGGTCAATATGGTTAATTTTTGACCCCATGACAAGTCATTGACCCAATAGATCAACTTTTTTCCAAAAAGTCATCTTTGGTCAAAATGGTTTATTCTTGATCAAATTACCAACTCTTTGACCAACAGTCAATTTTTGACCAAAAAGTTAAGTTTGGTCATAATGTTCAATTTCTGACCCAATCACCACCCATTTAACTCAATGGGATAATTTTTAACCAAAAATTCACTTTTGGTCAAAATAATCAATTTTGACCTAATGACCAATTATTGACTCAACAAGTCAATCTCTGACCAAAAAGTCAATTTTGGTCAAAATCGTGAATCATCGACCCAATGACAAATCCATCGACCCAATCGGTAACTTTCGACCAAATTGTCAATTTTTGGAAAAATAATCAATTTTGGCTGAATGACCACCCATCGACCCAATATGTCAATTTTCGACTAAAAAGTCAACTTTGGTCAAAATGGTCATTTTTTGACACAATGACCAACTCAATGACCAAATAGATCAACTTTTGACCCAAAAGTCATCTTTTGTCAAAATGGTTAATTTTGTGACCCAATTACAAATTCATTAACCAAATTGGTCAAATTTCGACAAAAAAATCAACTTCGGTCAAAATGATCAATTTCTGACCCAATGACTACACCGTTGACCCAGTGGGTCAACTTTTGACCAAAAATTTAATTTTGGTCAAAATAGTCAATTTTTGACTTAATGACCAAAATAGTCAATTTTTGAATTAATTACAACTTATTGACCCAATAAATTAATCCCTAACCAAAAAGTCAAGTTTTGTCAAAATTGCTAATCCTTAACCTATTGACAAACCCATCGACCCAATATGTCAGCTTTTAACTAAAACGTCAAATTTGGTCAAAATAGTTAATTTCTGACCTAATGACCACCCACTGACCCAATAGGTCAACTTTTGCACCAAAAGTCAACTTTGGTCAAAATGGTCACTTTTTGACCTAATGACCAACCTATTGAGCCTAAAGGTCAACTTTTGACCAAAAAGTCATCTTTTGGTCAAAATGGTTAATTCTTGACCCAATTAACAACTCATTGACCAAATAGGTCAGCTTTTGACCAAAAACTCAACTTTGGTCAAAACGGTCAATTTCTGAGCCAATGACAACCCATTGACCCAATTGTGAACTTTTGACCAAAAAATCAATTTTTGTCAAAATAGGTCAACTTTTGACCAAAAAGTCATCTTTGGTCAAAATGGTCAATTTCTGACCCAATGACCTCCCCGTTGACCCAATGGGGTAAGTAAAATTGTCAATTTTTGACCAAATGACCAATTATTGACCCAATAAGTAAATCTCTGACCAAAAAGTCAACATTGGTTAAAATAGTCAATTTTTGACCTAATGACTAAATGTTGACCTAACAAGTCAAATTATGACCAAAAAGACAACTTTGGTCAAAGTGGTTAATCCTTGAGCCAATGACTAACTCATTAACCAAATATGTTAACTTTTAACTAGAAAGTCAATCTTGGTCAAAATAGTTAATTTTTGACCTAATGAGCACCCATTGACCTGATAGGTCAACTTTTAACCAAAAAGTCATATTCGGTCAAAATGGTCAATTATTGACCTAATTACCAACACATAACCAAATAGTTCAACTTTTAACCAAAAAGTCAGCTTTAGTCAAAATGGTCAATTTCTGATGCAATAACCATCTCATTGATCCAATGGGTCAACTTTTGAACAAAAAATTAATTTAGTCAAATTAATCTATTTTTTACCTAATGACCAATTATTGACCCAATAAGTCAATCTCTGACCAAAAAGTCAACTTTGCTCAAAATGGTCAATCCTTGACCCAATGACAAACCCATAGACCCAACAGTTCAACTTTTGACCAAAACGTAAATTTTGGTCAAAATAGTCAATTTTTGACTTAAGGACTACCCATAGACCTAATAGATCAACTTTTGACCAAAAAGTCATTTTTGGTCAAAATTGTCAATTTTTTACCTAATGACCAACTATTGACCAAGTAAGCCAATCCCTGACCAAAATGTCATCTTTGGGCAAAATGGACAATCCTAGACCCAATGACTAACCCATTGACCCAATAGGTCAAACTTTGACCAAAAGTTCAACTTTGGTCAAAATGATCAATCCTTGACTCAATGACCAACCCATTGGCCTAATAGGTCAACTTTTGACCGAAAAGTAAATTTTGGTCAAAATAGCCGATTTTTTAATTAATGACCAATTATTGACCCAATAAGTCAATCTCAAACCAAAAAGTCAACTTTGGTCAAAATGGTCAATCCTTAACCTAATGATAAACTCATTGACCCAATAGGTAAATTTTTGACCAAAAAGTCAATTTTGGTCAAAATAGTCAATTTTTGACCTAATGACCACCCATCGATCTAATAGTCAACTTTCGACCAAAAAGTCAACTTTTGTCAAAATGTTCAATTTTTGACCCAATGACTAACCCATTGACCCAATCGATCAAATTTTGACCAAAAAGTCATCTTCTTTCAAAATGGTCAATTCTTGACTCAATTACCAACTCAACGACCAAATAGGTCAACTTTTGACCAAAAAGTCAACTTTGGTCAATTTCTGACCTAATGACCACCCCGTTGACCTAATTGGGTAACTTTTGACCAAAAATTCAATTTTGGTCAAAATAGTTAATTTTTGACCTAAAGACCAGTTATTAACCCAATAAGTCAATCTCTGACCAAAAAGTTAAGTTTGGTCAAAATTATCAATCCTTGTCGCAATGACAAACCCACTGACCAAATTGTTTAACTTTTGAACCAAAAAGTTAATTTTGGTCAAAATCGTAATTTTTTTACTTAATGACCACCCATTGACCCAATAGGACAACTTTTGACCAAAAAGTTGGTTTTGGTAATAATAGTCAATTTTTGACCTAATAACCAATTATTTAACCAGTAAGCCAATCTTTGACCAAAAAGTCAACTTTGATCAAAATGGTCAATCCTTGACCCTTTGACCAACCCAAGGACCCAATAGGTCAACTTTTGACCAAAAAGTCAACTTTGGTCAAAATGATCAATCCTTGACCCAATGGCCAACCCATTGGCCTAATATGTCAATATCTGAATTAATGACTAATTATTGACCCAATAAGTCAATCTCTGACCAAAAAATCAACTTTGGTCAAAATGGTCAATCCTTGACCCAATGATAAACCCATTGACCCAATAGTCAACTTTTGAATAAAAAGTTATTTTTTGTCAAAATAGTCAATTTTTGACCTAATGACCACCCATTGACCCAATAGGTCAACTTTTAAAGAAAAAATCAACTTTGTTTAACATTATAAATTTTTGACCCAATGACCAACCCATTGACCCAATATGTCAACTTTTGACTAAAAAGTCATGTTTTGTCAAAATGGTCAATTCTTGACTCAATAACCAACTCATTGACCAAATAGGTCAACTTTTGACAAAAAATTCAACGTTGGTGAAAATGGTGAATTTCTGACCCAATGACCGCCCAGTTAACCCGATGGGTTAACTATTGACCAAAAATTTAATTTTGGTCAAAATAGTCAATTTTTGACCTAATGACCAAATATGGACCCAATAAGTTAATTTCTGACTAAAAAATCAACTTTCGTCAAAATGGTCAATCCCTGACCCAATGACAAACCCATTAACCCTATAGGTCAAATTTTAACCAGAAAATCTTTTTTGGTCAAAAAAGTTAATTTTTGACCTAATGACTACCCATTATTGGGTCAACTTTTGACAAAAAAGTCAACATTAGTCAAAATGGTAAATTTTTGACCCAATGACCAGCCCATTGACCCAATAGATCAACTTTTGACCAAAAAGTCATATTTGGTTAAAATGGTCAATTCTTGACCTAATTACCAACTCTTGACCAAATATGTCAACTTTTCACCAAAAAGTCAACTTTGGTCAAAATGGTCAATTTCTGATCCAATAACCACATCTTCCACCCAATGGGTTAACTTTTGAAAAAATAATTTAATTTGGTCAAAATAATCAATTTGTGACATAATGACCAATTATTGCCCCGATAAGTCAATCTCTGACCTAAAAGACAATTTGGCCAATATGGTCAATCCTTGACCCAATGACAAACCCATTGACCCAATAGTTCAACTTTTGACCAAAAAGATAATTTTGTTCAAAATAGTCAATTTTTGACTTTATGACCACCCATTGACCCAATAGGTCAACTTTTGAACCAAAAGTCAATTTTGGCCAAAATAGTCAATTTTGGTCAGAATAGTTAATTTTTTACCTAATGACCAATTATTGACCAAGTAAGCCAATCTCTGACCAAAAAGTCAACTTTGGTCAAAATGAACAATCCTTGACCCAATCACCAACTCATACCTAATTGGTCAACTTTTGACCAAAAGGTCAACTTTGTTCAAAATGATCATTCCTGGACCCAATGACCAACCCAATGGTCTAATAGGTCAACTTTTGACCAAAAAGTCAATTTTGGCCAAAATAATCGATTTTGAATTAATGACCAATTATTGACCCAATAAGTCAATCTCTGACCAAAAAGTCAACTTTCATCAAAATGGTCAATCCTTAACACAATGACAAACCCATTGACCCAATAGGTCAATTTTTGACCAAAAAGTCAATTTTGGTCAAAATAATCAATTTTTGACCAAATGACCACCCATTGTCCAAATAGGTCATCTTTTGACCAAAAAGTCAACTTTGGTCAAAATGGTCAACTTTTGAGCCAATGACCAACCCATTGACCCAACTGATCAAACTTTGACCAAAAAGTCATCTTCGATGAAAATGGTAAATTCTTGTCCCAATTACCAACTCATTGACTAAATAGGTCTTTTAACCAAAAAGTTAACTTTGGTTGAAATGGTCAATTTCTGACCCAATGACCAACCCATTGACCCAAAGGTTAAATTTTGACCAAAAATTTATTTTTTTGTCAAAATAGTCAAGTTTTTACCTAATGACCCATTGACCCAATTGGTTAACATTTGACCAAAAAGTCAACTTTGGTCAAAATGATCAATTTTTGACCCAATGACCAACCCATTAACCTAATTGTTCAACCTTTGACCAAAAAAGTCATCTTCCTTAAAATGGCCAATTCTTGACCCAATTACCAACTCATTAACCAAATATGTCAACTTTTGACAATAAAGTCAACTTTGGTCAAAATAGTCAATTTCTGACCCAATGACCTCCCCATTGACCCAACGGGCTAACTTTTGACCATAAATTCAATTTTAGTCAAAGTAGTCAATTTTTGACCTAATGACCAATTATTGACACAATAAGTCAATCTGTGAAAAAAATGTCAACTTTGGTTAAAATGGACAATCCTTAACCAATAACAAACACATTGACCCAATAGATCAACTTTTAACCAAAAGGTCAACTTTTAACTAAAAGGTCAACTTTAGTCAAAATGGTCAATTTTAACCCAATGACTAACCCACTGACCAATTGATCAAATTTTGACCAAAAAGTCATCTTCGTTCAAAATGGTCAATTCTTGACTCAATTACCAACTCATTGACCAAATAGGTGAACTTTTGACCAAAAAGTCAACTTTGGTCAAGATGGTCAATTTCTGACCCAATGACCATCCCATTGACCCAATTGATCGAGTTTTGACCAAAAATTTAATTTTTGTCAAAATAAAAAATTTTTGACTTATTGACCCAATAAATCAATCACTATCCAAAAAGTCAACTTTGGTCTAAATGGCCAATCCTTGACCCAATTCAATGAATAACCCATTAACCCAATAGTTTAACTTTTGACCAAAAAATCAATTTTGGTCAAAATAGTCAATTTTTTACCTAATGAATAATTATTGACCAAGTAAGCCAATCTCTAACTAAAAAGTTAACTTTGGTCAAAATGGTGAATCCTCGACCCAATGACCAACCCATTGATCATAAAGGTCAACCTTTAACAAAAAAAGTAAATTTTGTCAAAATTTTCAATTTTTGACTGAATGAGCACCCATTGACCCAATATGTCAACATTTGACCAAAAAGTCAACTTTGGTTTAAATGACCAATTTTTGACCCAATGACTAACCCATTGACCCAATAGATCAACTTTTGACCAAAAATTCATCTTCAGTTAAAATGTTTAATTTTTTTTCTCAATTACGAACTCATTGACCAAATAGGTCAAATTTTGACAAAAAAGTCAACTTTTATAAAAAATGTCAATTTCTGACCCAATGACCACCCCGTTAATCCGATGGGTTAACTTTTGACCAAAAATTTAATTTTGGCCAAAATAGTCAATTTTTGACCTAATGACCAATTCTAGACCCAATAAGTTAATTTTTAACCAAAAAGTCAACTTTGGGCAACATGGTCAATCCTTGACCGAATGACAAACCCATTAACCCAATAGGTCAACTTTTGACCCAAAAAGTTAATTTTGGTCAAAATAGTCATTTTTAGACCTAATGACAACCTATTGATCCAATAGGTCAACTTTTGACCAAAATGTCAACTTTGGTTAAAATGGTAAATTTTTGACCCAATAACCAACCCATTGACCCTATAGACCCACTTTTGACCCAAAAGTCATATTCGGTCAAAATGATCAATTCTTGACCCAATTACAAACTCATTGACCAAATAGGTCAACCTTTTACCAAAAAGTCAACTTTGGTCAAAATGATCAATATCTGACCCAATGACCACCCCGTTGACCCAATGGGTCAACTTTTAACCAAAAAATTTATTTTTGTCAAAATAATCAATTTTTGACTTGATGAGAAATTATTAACTCAATAAGTTAATCTCTGACCAAAAGTCAACTTTAGTCAAAATGATCAATTTTTTACCCAATGACCAACCCATTGACCTAAAAGGTCCACTTTTGACAAAAAAGTCAACATCGGTCAATCTGGTCAAGGTCACTTCGGTAAAAATGGTCAATCCTTGACCCAATCACAAACCCATTGACCCAATATATCGACTTTTGACCAAAAAGTCAACTTTTGTCAAAATGGTCAATCCTTGACCCAATGACCAACTCATTGACCCAAAAGTCAATTTTGGTCAAAATTGACAATTTTTGACCTAATGACCATCTTATTGACCCAAAAGGTTAACTTTTGACCAAAAAGTCAAATTTGGTCAAAATGATCAATTTCTAACATAATAACCTAAATGTCAACTTTGGTGAAAATGGTTAATCCTTGATCCAAAGACCAACCCATTGACCCAATTTATCAACTTTTAACCAAAAAGACAACTTTGGTCAAAATGGTCAATCTTTGATCCAATCACCAGCCCATTGACCCAATAGGTCAACTTTTGACCAAAAAGTCATTTTTGGTCAAAATAGTCAATTTTTGACATAATGACCAATTATTGACCTAATAAGCCAATCTTTGACCAAAAAGTCAACTTTGGTCAAAATGGTCAATCCTTGACCCGATGACCAACCCATTAACCCAATAAGTCAACTTTTGACCAAAAAGTCAACTTTGGTCAAAATGATCAATCTTTGACCCAATGACCAAACCATTGGCCTAATATGTCAACTTTTGACAAAAAAGTCAATTTTGGTCAAAATAGTCAATTTTTGAATTAATGACTAATTATTGACCTAATAAGTCAATCTTTGACTAACAAGTCAACTTTCATCAAAATGGTCAATTCTTGACCTAATGACAAACCCATTGACCAAAGTGGTCAACTTTTGACCAAATTGTCAACTTTGGTCTAAATAATCAATTTTGGTCAAAATAGTCAATTTTTGACTAATTGACCACCCATTGACCCAATAGGTCAACTTTAGTTAAAATGGTTAATTTGTAACCAATTACCAACCCATTTACCCAATAGGTGGACTTTTAACCAAAAAACTCATCATTAGTCAAAATGGTGAATTATTGACCCAATTACCAACACATTGAACAAATATGTCAACTTTTGATGAAAAAGTAAACATTGGTTAAAATGGTCAATTTCTGACCCAATGACCTCCCCATTGACCTAAAGGGTTAACTTTTGACGAAAAATTCAAATTTAGTCAAAATACTCAATTTTTGACCTAATGAACAATTATTGACCCAATAAGTCAATCTCTGACCAAACGGTCAACTTTGGTCAACATGGTCAACCTTGACCCAATGACCGACCCATTGACCCAATAGATCAACTTTTAACCAAAAAGGAAACATTAGTCAAAAAGGTCAATTTATGACACAATGACCAACCCATTGACCCAATAGGTCAACTTTTGACCAAAAAGTCAATTTTGGTCAAAATAGTCAATTTTTGACTTATTGTGCAATTATTGACCCAGTAAGCCAATCTCTGGCCAAATAGTCAACTTTGGTCAAAATGATGAATCCTTGACCCAATGACCAACCAATTGGTCTAAAGGTTAACATTTGACCAAAAAGTCAAATTTGGTCAAAATAGTCATTTATTGAATTAATGACCAATTATTGACCCAATAAGTCAATCTCTGACCCAAAAGTCAACTTTGGTCAAAATGTCAATCCTTGACCCAATGAGAGATGCATTGACCCAATAGGTCAACTTTTGACAAAATGTCAATTTTGGCTAAAAATGTCAATTTTTGACCTAATGACGACCCATTGACCCAATAGGTCCACTTTTGACCAAAAGTCAACTTAGGTCAAAATGGTTAAATTTTAACCTAATGACCAATCCATTGACCAAATAGATCATATTTTCACCAACTAATCATTTTCGGCAATTCTTAACCTAATTACAAACTCATTGACCAAACAGACCAACTTTTAACCAAAAAGTCAACTTTGGTCAAAATGGTCAAATTTTGACCGAATGACCACATTGACCAAATGGGTCAACTTTTGAACAAAAATTTAATTTTTATCAAAATATTCAATTTTGACCTAATGACCAATTACTGACCCAATAAGTCAATTTCTGACCAAAAAGTCAATTTTAGTCAAAATGGTCAATCCTTGACCCAATGACCAACCAATTGATCCAATAAGTTAACGTTTAACCAAAAGGTCAACCTTGGTCAAAATTACCAATCCTTGGCCCAATGACTAACCCATTGACCCAATAGGTCAACTTTTGACCAAAAAGTTAATTTTGGTCAAAATAATCAATTTTCGACCTAATGACCAATTTTTGACCCAGTAAGCCAATCTCTGACCAAAAAGTCAACTTTGGTCAAAATGGTTAATCCTTGACCCAATGACCAATCCATCGACCCAATAAGTCAACTTTTGATCAAAAAGTTAACTTTGGTTAAAATGATTAATCCTTGACCAAATAAGCAACCCATTGGCCTAATAGGTCAACTTTAGACCAAAAAGACAATTTTGGTCAAAATTGTTAATTTTGAATTAATGACCAAATATTGACCCAATAAGTCAATCACACACGAAAAAGTCAACTTTGGTAAAAATGGTCAATCCTTGACCCAATGACAAACCCATTGACCCAATAGGTCATCTTTTAATCAAAATATCAATTTTGGTCAAAATAGTTAATTTTTCACTTAATGACCACCCATGGATTCAATAGGTTAACTTTTGTCTAGAAAGTCAACTTTGGTCAAAATGGTCAATTTTTTACCCAATGACCAACTCATTGACTCAATGGGTCATCTTTTGACCAAAAAAGTTATCTTTAGTCAAATGGTCAATTCTTGACCCAATTACCAACTCATTGACCAAATATGTCAACTTTTTACAAAAAAGTCAACTAGCTCAAAATGGCTACTTTCTGACTCACTGACCTCCCCATTGACCCAAAGGTTAACTTTTGACAAAAAATTCAATTTTGGTCAAAGTTGTCAATTTTTAACCTAATGACCAATTATTGACCCAATAAGTCAATCTCTGACCAAAAAGTCAACTTTGGTCAAAATGGTCAATCCTTGACCCAGTGACACACCCATTGACCCAATAGGTAAACTTTTAACCAAAAAGTCAATTTTGGTCAAAATAGTCAAATTTTCACCAAATGACCACCCATGGACCCATTAAGTCAACTTCTGACCAAAAAGTCAACTTTGGTCAAAATGGTCAATTATTGACCCAATGACCAACCCATTGACCTAATAGGGTCAACTTTTAACCAAAAAAGTTATATTTGGTCAAAACGGTCAATTCTTGACCCAATTACCAACTCATTAACCAAATATGTCAACTTTTTACAAACAAAGTCAACTTGTTCAAAATGGTTGATTTCTGACCCAATGACCTCCCATTTGACCCAATGAGTTAACTTTTGAAAAAAATTCAATTTTGGTCAAAATAACCAATTTTTTACCTAATGACCAATTATTGACCTAATGACAAACCTATAGACCCAAAAGGTCAACTTTAGACCAAAAAGTCAATTTTGGTCAAAATAGTCAATTTTTGACCTAATGACTACTCATTGACCCAATAGGTCAACTTTTGACAAAAAGTCAACTTTGGTTAAAATGATCAATTTTGACCCAATGACCAACCCATTGACCCAATAGATCAAATTTTGACCAAAAAGTAATCTTCGGTTAAAATGGTTTATTCTTGACCCAATTACCAACCATTAACAAAATAGGTCAACTTTTGTCCAAAATGTCAACTTTGGTCAAAATGGTCAATTTTTGACCCAATGACCACCCCATTTACCCAATGAGTTAACTTTTGACCAAAAATTAAATTTTTATCAAAATAATCAATTTTGATCTAATGACCAATTATTGACCCAATAAGACAATATCTGACAAAAAAGTTTACTTTGGTCAAAATGGTCAATCATTGACCCAAGACCAACATATTGACCCAATATGTCAACTTTTGACCAAAAAGTCAACCTTGGTCAATATTATCAATCCTTGACCCAGTGACCAACCCATTGACCCTATAGGTCAACTTTTGTCCAAAAAATCAATTTTGGTCAAAATAGTCAATTTTCTACCCAATGACCAATTATTGACCAATTAAGCCAATCTCTGCCCAAAAAGGCAACTTTGGTCAAAATGGTTAATTCTTGACCCAATGACCAACCTATTGATCCAATAGGTCAACTTCTGACCAAAAAGTCAACTTTGGTCATAATTATTAATCCTTGACCCAATGACCAACCCATTGACCTAATAGGTTAACTTTTGACCAAAAAGTTAATTTTGGTCAAAATAGTCAATATTTGAATTAATGACCAATTATTTACCTAATAAGTCAATCTCTGATGAAAAAGTCAACATTGGTCAAAATGGTCAATCATTGACCCAATGATAAACCTTTTGACCCAATATTTCAACTTTCCACCAAAAAGTTAATTTTGGTTTAAAGAGTCAATTTTTGACTTAATGACCTCCCATTGACCCAATGGGTCAAATTTTGACCAAAAAGTCAACTTTGGTTAAACTGGTCAATTTTTGACCCAATGACTAACACATTAAACCAATGAGTTAACTACGATGAAAACTCAATTTTGGTCAAAATAAGTCAACTTTTGACCAAAAAGTCATCTTTGGTAAAAATGATCAATTTCTAACACAATGACCACCGCGTTGACCCAATGGGTCAACTTTTGACCAAAAATTTAATTTTGGTCAAAATAATCAATTTTTGACCTAATGACAAATTATTAACCCAATAAGTCAATCACGGAACGAAAGGTTAACTGTGGTCAAATTGGTCAATCCTTGACCCATTGACTAACCCATTGACCCAATAGGCCAACTTTTAACCAAAAAAGAAACTTTAGTCAAAAAGGTCAATTTCTAACCCAATGACCAACCCTTGACCCAATAGGTCAACTTTTGTCCAAAAAGTCAATTTTGGTCAAAATAGTCAATTTTTGACCTAACGATAGTTTATCGACCCAATAAGCCAATCTCATACCAAAAAGTCAACTCTGGTTAAAATGGTTAATCTTTTACCCAATGACAAACCCTTTAACCTAATAGGTCAACATTCGACCAAAAATTTAACTTTGGTCAAAATGATCAATTTCTGACCTAATGACCAACCCATTGACCCAACAGGTCAATTTTTGACCAAAAACTCAACTTTGGTCAAAATGGTCAAACCTTGACCCAATGATCAAACCATTGACCCAATAGGTTAAATTTTGACCAAAAAGTCAATATTGGTCAAAATAGTCAAATTTTGACCTAATGACCACCCATTGACAAAATAGGTCAACTTTTGACCAAAAAGTCAACTTTGGCCAAAATGATTATTTTTTTACTCAATGATCACCCTTTTGATCTAATAGGTTAACCAAAAGTCTACTTTGGTCAAAATGGTCATTTATTAACCTAATGACCAACTCATGGACCCAATAACTCAACTTTTGAATAAAAAGTCAATTTGGGTCAAGATAGTCAATTTTTGACCTCATGACCAATTATTGACCCAAAAGTTAATCTCTGAAAAAAAGTCAACTTTGGTCATAATGGTCAATCCTTGACTTAATGACAAATCCATTAAACCATCAGGTCAACTTTTGACCAAAAAGTCAACTTTGGTCAAAATGGTAAATTCTTGACACAATGACCAGCCCACTGACCCAATAGATCGACTTTTGACCAAAAAGTCAATTTTGGTCAAAATAGTAAATTTTTTACTTAATAACCAATTATTGACCCAATAGGTCAACTTTTGACCAAAAAGTCAACTTTGGTCAAAATGGTCAATCCATGACCTAATGACCATCACATTGACCCAATAGGTTAACTTTTAACCAAAATGTCAACTTTCGTCAACATGGTCAATCCTTGACCTAATAGGTCAACTTTTGACCAAAAAAATCAACTTTGGACAAAATGGTCAATCCTTGACCCAATCACCAACTTATTAACCTGAAAGGATAACTTTTGGCCAAAAAGTCAATTTTGTCAAAATTTTCAATATTTCACCTAATGACCCCCTCATTGACCCAAATGTGTAACTTTTGACTAAAAATTCAAATTTGGTCAAAATGGTCAATTTCTAACATAATGACCTAAGTGTCAACTTTGGTGAAAATGGTCAATCCTTGATCCAATGACTAACCCATTGACCCAATTTGTCAACTTTTGACCAAACAGTCAACTTTGGTCAAAATGGTCAATTTTTGACCCAATGACCAACACATTGACCTAATAGGTCAACTTTTAACCAAAAAGTCAACCTTGGTCAAAATGGTCAATTCTTGACCCAAAGACCAATGCATTGACCCAATAAGTCAACTATTGAACAAAATGTCAAATTTGGTCAAAATATCACTTCGACCTAATGACAAATTATTGACCCAATAAGTCAATCTCAGACTAAAAATTCAACTTTGGTCATAATGGTCAATCCTTAACCCAATGACAAAATTTTGTCAAAATGGTAAATCTTTGACCCAATAGCCAACCCACTGACCCAATAGATCGACATTTGATCGAAAAGTCAATTTCTGTTAAAATAGTAAATTTTTTGCTTAATGACTAATTATTGACCCAATAGGTCAACTTTGACCAAAAAGTCAACTTTGATAAAAATGGTCAATCCTTGACACAATGGCATACCCATTGACCCAATAGGTCAACTTTTGACCAAAAAGTCAACTTTGGTCAAAATGGTCAATTATTGACCGAATGACTAACTCATTGACCCAAAAGGACAACTTTTGACCAAGAAGTCAATTTTCGTCAAAACTGTTAACTTTTAACTTAATGAACAATTCATTGACCCAAAAGGCCAACTTTTGACCAAAAAGTCAAATTTAGTCAAAATGGTCAATCTCTGACACAATGACCTAAATGTCAACTTTGGTGAAAAAGTTCAATCCTTGATCCATTGAACAACCCATTGACCCAATTTGTCAACTTTTGACTAAAAAGTCAACTTTGGCCAAAATGGTTAATCCTTGACCCAATAACCAACCCATTGACCTAATAGGTGAACTTTTGTTCAAAAAGTCAATTTTGCATAAAATTGCCAATTGTTGACTTAATTACCGTCTCATTGACAGAAATAGGTCAACTTTTGACTAAAAAGACAAGTTTTGTCAAAATGGTTAATCCTTGACCTAATGACCAACCCATTAACTAAATATGTCAACTTTTGACAAAAATATCAATTTTGGTCAAAATAGTCAAATTTTGACCTATTAACGAATTATTGACCCAGTAAGCCAATCTCTGACCAAAAAGTCAACTTTTTATAAAAAAGTCAACTTTGTCAAAATGGTTAATTTTTGACGCAACGACCTCTCTGTTAACTCAATGGTTTAACTTTTAACAAAAAATTTAATTTTGGTCAAAATAGTTAATTTTTGACCTAATGACCAATTATTGACCGAATAAGTCAATCTCTAACCAAAAAGTGAACTTTGGTCAATATGGACAGTCCTTGACCAATAGGTCAACTTTTGACCAAAAAGTCAATTTTGGTAAAAATAGTAAATTTTGACCTAATGACCACCCAATGACCAAATAGGACAACGCTTGACCAAAAAGTTAATTTTTAACCTAATGACCAACCCATTGACCTAATAGGTCAACTTTTGAATAAAAAATCAATTTTGGTCTAAATGGTCCTTTCTTGACCTAATGACTAGCAGATTAAGTCAATTTTTGAACAATAAGTCAATTTTTGAACAAAAAATCAATTTGGGTCAAAATAGTTAATTTTTTACCTCATGACCAATTATTGACCAATTAAGTTAATCTTTGACCAAAATATCAACTTTGGTTATAATGGTCAATCCTTGACCCAATGCCAAACCAATTGACCCAATAGGTCAACTTTTGATCAAAAAGTCAACTTTGGTCAAAATGGTAAATCCTTAACCCAATGACCAGCCCACTAACACAATAGATCGAGTTTTGACCAAAAAGTCAATTTTGGTCAAAATAGTAAGTTTTTGACTTAATGACCAATTATTGACCCAATGATCACTAGAAAATATATTAAAAATTTCATACCAATTTTATATGAAATTGCACTTTAAAGAAAGGTACTTTCTTTATTTTATTGCAGAAATGAAGATTTATAAGTACTGAAGGCAAAAAGCACAACAGAAGTAAATTTGGAGCAAAAAGGACTCAATTTGATGAAAATTGAACTGTCCTCCCGACGACGAGATTTAGGCCGCCGACTGCGAATTTTTCTCGAAAGATTTTTAATATATTATAAGGAGCCCGCTGACGGCGAGATCGATCCCGCAGACAGCGAGATCGGCGCGGTTTGCCCATTTTCTAGAAGCCTGCTAACGGTGAGACCGATGCCCACCAACGGCGAGATAGTTGAATTGAGCCAGATACATTGAACCAGGATGATTTTTAAAGAGGTGCTTAAGCACCCTTGTGAGATTTGACCCTTCTATAAATAGAGCCGAATTTTAGTCAGTTAGTGTGTCATTCTAGAGTCAGTTTTAGTCATTTGTGTGGAAGTTAAGTGTAATTTAAGAGTCTTTTGAGTGAGTAAATTAAGTTTTTATCATTTTGGTGTGTTGTACTGGAAGGAAGAGTCAATGGAACTTCAAGAGTCTACTTGGGGAGAAGAATTGAGATAAGTATATTTGTTATTTGTTTGTTAACTTTAATGAAATCCATGCTTTGTGTTATTTTTCCCCTACATTCTAAGTAGTTTCCTTAGTCTTTCTCCTTGTTCTTTAGATTAGTGAATGACAAATTTAAATAGTTGTGCCTGAAATATGAAAATAGAAATTATGCTAATCTTTTTACTTAATTCGTAATTTACTTTCAATCTGGCCAATTGATTTGTTAACATATGTTGAATTATCAACTATAGTAAGGATTACATCCAAGATTCGGGGAAATCAAAAGCCTTTGAAGGAGGGTACAAAAAAATAGGGAAATATTAACTAGTGTGCGTAGAATTGAACATTTTAGTGTGACAGATTAAAATATTCAATTCGGTCTTATTGTTTGGGAGCTGAAGTGTAGATGTTAGCCCTCAGGCGAGGGGAACATGGGAGCTCTGAGGTGGCAGTCAGTATCCTCCGAGCCTAGCCGCTAATTCAGTAATCAAACATCAGACTAGTCAATATTCATTGTACCTGGACCAAAGGGTAAAGAATAGGTATGCTCCTATTTGGCACAATATAATTAAAAACGAATTTAAATTTTCATTCACTTAATACTCTAAAATAAGGAGAAAGATACTTTTCTGAAATCTTATAAGCATTAGTTTATTTTAGTCTAAGTTTTCTAAATTTTCGTATACTAGATTAATAAGTAAATTTACTTCAAGTTGTTCTTTGAAATTTGCTAACTTCCCTGTGGGATCGATACCCAATAGGTGAACTTTTGACCATAAAGTCAACTTTGGTCAAAATGATAAATCATTGACCCAATAACTAACTCATTGACCCAAAAGGACAACTTTTGAGCAAGAAGTATTTTCGTCAAAACTGTCAACTTTTAACCTAATGACCAACTCATTGACCCAAAAGGTCAATTTTGGATCAAAAAGTCAAATTTGGTCAAAATGGTCAATTTCTGACACAATGACCTAAATGTCAACATTGGTGAAACAGGTCAATCCTTGATCCAATGAACAACCCATTGACCCAATTTGTCAACTTTTGACTAAAAAGTCAACTTTGGCCAAAATGGTTAATCCTTGACCCAATTAACAACCCATTGACCCAATAGGTCAACTTTTGTCCAAAAAGTCAATTTTGCTTAAAATTGCCAATTGTTGTCCTAATTACCTCCTCATTGACCGAAATATGTCAACTTTTGACCAAAAAGACAAGTTTTGTCAAAATGGTTAATATTTGACCTAAAGACCAACCCATTGAGAAAAAATGTCAACTTTTGACTAAAATTTCAGTTTTGGTCAAAATAGTCAATTTTTGACTTATTGACCAATTATTAACCCAGTAAGATAATTTATAACCAAAAAGTCAACGTTTGTCAAAATGGTCAATCCTTGACACAATGACCAACCCATTGATCCAATAAGTCATCTTTTAACCAAAAAGTCAACTTTGGTCAAAATGAACAATCCTTGACTTAATGAACAACCCGTTGGTTTAATAGGTCAACTTTTGACCAAATAGTAATTTTTGAATTAATGACCTATTATTGACCCAATAAGTCAATCTCTGACTAAAAAGTCAACTTTGATCAAAATGGTCAATCCTTGACCCAATGACTAACCCATTGACCTAATATGTTAACTATTGACCAAAAAGTCAACTTTGGCGAAAATGGTCAATCCTTGACCCAATGACCAACCTAGTGACCCAATTGGTCAACTTTTGAGCAAAAAGTTAATTTTAGTCAAAATATTCAAATTTTGACCTAATGACCAATTATTGACGCAGTAAGCCAATCTCTGACCAAAAATTAAACTTTTGTCAAAATGGTCAATCCTTGACCCAATGACCAACCCATTGACCGAATAAGTCAACTTTTGACAAAAAAATCAACTTTGGTCAAAATGTTCAATCATTGACCTAATGACCAACTCATTAGCCTAATCAGTTAATTTTGGTCAAAATAGTTAATTTTTGAATTAATGACCAATTATTGACCCAAAAAGTCAATCTCTGACCAAAAGGTCAACCTTGGTCAAAATGGACAATCCTTGACCACATGACAAACCCATTAACCCAATAGGTCAACTTTTGACCAAAAAATCAATTTTGGTCAAAATAGTCAATTTTTAACCTAATGACTAATTTTTGACCCAACAAGCCAATCTCTAACCAAAAAGAAAACTTTGGTTAATATGGTCAATCATTGACCCAATGACAAACCATTGACCCAATATGTAAACTTTTAACCAAAAAGTCAATTTTCGTCGAAGTAGTTAATTTTTCACCTAATAACTACCCATGAACCCAATAGGTCAACTTTTGACTAAAAAGTCAACTTTGGTCAAAATGGTCAATTTTTGACAAAATAGGTCAACTTTTGACAAAAAAAAGTTATTTTTGGTCAAAATGGTCAATTCTTGACCCAATTACCAACACATTGACCAAATATGTCAACTTTTTACAAAAAAAGTCAACTTAGTCAAAATGGTTAATTTTTGACCCAACGACTTCCCCGTTGACCCAATGGGTTAATTTTTGACAAAAAATCAATTTTGGTCAAAATAGTCAATTTTTATCCTAATGACCAATTATTAACCTAATAAGTCAATCACTGACCAAAAAGTGAACTTTGGTCAAAATGGACAATCATTGACCCAATAGGTTAACTTTTGACCAAAAAGTTAATTTTGGTCAAAATAATAAATTTTGACCTAATGACCACCCAATGACCAACAGACAACTTTTGAACAAAAAATCAACTTTGGTCAAAATGGTCATTTTTGACCCAATGACCAACCCATTGACCTAATAGGTCAACTTTTGAACAAAAAGTCAACTTTGGTCAAAATGGTCCTTTCTTATCCTAATGACCAACACATTAAGTCAATTTTTGAACAATAAGCCAATTTTTGAACTAAAAATCAATTTGTGTCAAAATAGTCAATTTTTAACCTCATGACCAATTATTGACCCATTAAGTTAATCTTTGACCAAAAAGTCAACTTTGGTCATAATGGTCATTCCTTGACCCAATGCCAAAAAAATTATCCCAATAGGTCAACTTTTGATCAAAAATGTCAACTTTGATCAAAATGGTAAATCCTTAACCCAATGACCAGCCCACTGACACAATAGATCGACTTTTAATCAAAAAGTTAATTTTGGTCAAAATAGTAAGTTTTTGACTTAATGACTAATTATTGACCCAATAGGTCAACTTTTGACCAAAAAGTCAACTTTGGTCAAAATGGTCAATCATTGACCTAATGACCAACTCATTGATCCAAAAGGGCAACTTTTGAACAAAAAATCAATCTTGGTCAAAATTGTTAATTTTTCACCTAATGACCACCTCATTGACCCAAAAGGGCAACTTCTGACCAAAAAGTCAAATTTAGTCAAAATAGTCAATTTCTGACATAATGACCTAAACGACAACTTTGGTGAAAATGGTCAATCCTTGATCCAATGACTAACCTATTGGCCCAATTTGTCAACTTTTGACTAAAAAGTCAACTTTGGCCAAAATGGTTAATCCTTGACTCAATGACCAACCCATTAACCCAATAGGTCAACTTTTGACCAAAAAGTCAATTTTGGTCAAAATAGTAAATTTTGACCTAATGACCACCCAATGACCAAATAGGACAACGCTTGACCAAAAAAGTTAATTTTTGACCTAATGACTAACCCATTGACCTAATAGGTCAACTTTTGAACAAAAAATCAATTTTGGTCAAAATGGTCCTTTCTTGACCTAATGGCCAACACATTAAGTCAATTTTTGAACAATAAGTCAATTTTTGAACAAAAAATAAATTTGGGTCAAAATAGTTAATTTTTGACCTCATGACCGTTTATTGACCCATTAAGTTAATCTCTGACCAAAAAGTCAACTTTGGTCATAATGGTCAATCCTTGACCCAATGCCAAACCAATTGACCCAATAGGTCAACTTTTGATCAAAAAGTCAACTTTGGTCAAAATGGTAAATCCTTAACCCAATGACCAGCCCATTGACACAATAGATCGAGTTTTCGACCAAAAGTCAATTTTGGTCAAAATAGTAAGTTTTCGACTTAATGACCAATTATCGACCTAATGATCACTAGAAAGTATATTAAGAATTTCATACCAATTTTATATGAAATCGCACTTTAAAGAAAGGTATTTTCTTTGTTTTATCAAGTAGAATGAAGATTTATAAGTGATCGAAGGAAAAAAGCACAAAAGAAGTAAATTTGGAGCAAAAGGACTCAATTCGATGAAAATCGAATTGTCCCGCAGACGGCGAGATTTAGGCCGCCGACTGCGAATTTTTCACTAAAGATTTTTAATATATTATAAGGAGCCCGCTGACGGCAAGATCGATCCAACCGACAGAGAGATCGGCGAGGTTAGCCCATCTTCTAGAAGCCCGCCGACAGCGAGACCGATCCCGCCGACGGCGAGATAGTTGAATTGAGCCAGATACATTGAACCTGGACGCTTTTTGAAGAGGTGCTTAAGCAACCTTGTGAGATTTGACCCTTCTATAAATAGAGCTGAATTTTAGTCAGTTAGTGTGTCATTCTAGAGTCGGCTTTAGTCATTTTTGTGGAAGTTAAGTGTAATTTAAGAGTCATTTGAGTGAGTAAATTAAGTTTTTATCATTCTGGTGTACTGTACTAGAAGGAAGAGTCAATGGAACTTCAAGAGTCTGCTTGGGGAGAAGAATTGAGATAAGTATATTTGTTATTTGTTTGTTAACTTTAATGAAATCCATGCTTTGTGTTATTTTCCCATGCATTCTGAGTAGTTTCCTTAGTCTTTCTCCATGTTCTTGAGATTAGTGAATGACAAATTTAAATAGTTGTGCCTGAAATATGAAAATAGAAATTATGCTAATCTTTTTACTTAATTTGTAATTTACTTTCAATCTGGCCAATTGATTTGTTAACATATGTTGAATTATCAACTATAGTAAGGATTACATCCAAGATTCAGGGAAATCAAAAGCTTTGGAAGGAGGGTACAAAAAAATAGGGAAATATTAACTAGCAGGCATTGAATTGAACATTTTAGTGTGACAGATTAAAATATTCAATTCGGTCTTATTGTTTAAGAGCTGAAGTGTAGATGTTAGCCCTCAGGCGAGGGGAACATGGGAGCTCTGAGGTGGCAGCACGCATCCTCCCGACCTAGCCGCAGATTCAGTAATCAAACATAAGACTAGTCAATATTCTTTGCACCCGGACCAAAGGGTAAAGAATATGTATGCTCCTATTTGGCACAATAAAATTAAAAACTAATTTAAATTTTTATTCACTTAATACTCTAAAACAAGGAGAAAGATACTTTTCTGAAATCTTATAAGCATTAGTTTATTTTAGTCTAAGTGTTCTAAATTTTCGTATACTAGATTAATAAGTAAATTTACTTTAATTTGTTCTTTGAAATTTGCTAACTTCCCTGTGGGATCGATACCCAATAGGTCAACTTTTGACCATAAAGTCAACTTTGGTCAAAATGGTCAATCATTGACCCAATAACTAACTCGTTAACCTAAAAGGAACACTTTTGAGCAAGAAGTATTTTCGTCAAAACTGTCAATGCTTAACTTAATGACCAACTCATTGACCCAAAAGGTCAATTTTGGACCAAAAAGTCAAATTTAGTCAAAATGGTCAATTTCTGACACAATGACCTAAATGTCAACTTTGGTGAAACAGGTCAATCCTTGATCCAATGAACAACCCATTGACCCAGTTTGTCAACTTTGTCAACTTTGGCCAAAATGGTTAATCCTTGACCTAATGAACAACCCGTTGACCAAATAGGTCAACTTTTGTCCAAAAAGTCAATTTTTCTTAAAATTGCCAATTGTTGACCTAATTACCGCCTCATTGACCGAAATAGGTCAACTTTTGACCAAAAAGACAAGTTTTGTCAAAATGGTTAATCCTTGACCTAAAGACCAACCCATTGACAAAATATGTCAACTTTTGACCAAAATGTCAAATTCGTCAAAATACCAATTTTCGACTTATCGACTCAATGAAGCTAATCTCTAAGCAAAAAGTCAACTTTTGTCAAAATAGACAATCCTTAACCAAATGACCAAACCATCGATCCAATAAGCTAACTTTTAACCAAAAAGTCAACTTTCGTCAAAATGAACAATCTTCGACCTAATGAACAACCCATTGGTTTAATAGGTCAACTTTTGACCAAAAAGTAATTTTTGAATTAATGACATATTATCGGCCCAATAAGTCAATCTCTGACTAAAAAGTCAACTTTGGTCAAAATGGTCAATCCTTGACCCAATGACCAAGCCATTTACCTAATAGGTTAACTATTGAAAAAAAAGTCAACTTTGGCCAAAATGGTCAATCCTTGACCCAATGACGAACCTAGTGACCCAATTAGTCAACTTTTGAGGAAAAAAGTTAATTTTAGTTAAAATATTCAAATTTTGACCTAATGACCAATTATTGACTCAGTAAGACAATCTCTGACCAAAAATTAAACTTTGGTCAAAATGGTCAATCCTTGACCCAATGACCAACCCATTGATCGAATAAGTCAACTTTTGACAAAAAAGTCAACTTTGGTCAAAATGATCAATCATCGACCCCATGACCAACTCATTAGACTTAATCAATCAATTTTGGTCAAAATACTCAATTTTTGACTTAATGACCACCCACCCCATTGACCCAATAAGTCAATCTCTGGCCAAAAGGTCAACTTTGGTCAAAATGGACAATCCTTGACTATATGACAAACTCATTGACCCAAAAGATCAACTTTTGACCAAAAAATCAATTATAGTCAAAATAATTAATTTGTAACCTAATGATTAATTATTGACCCAGTAAGTCAATCTCTAACAAAAAAAGATAACTTTGGTTAATATGGTCAATCATTGACCCAAAGACAAACCCATTGACCCAATAGGTCAACTTTTAATCAAAAAGTCAATTTTCGTCAAAATAGTTAATTTTTCACTTAATAACCACGCATGAACCCAATAGGTTAGCTTTTGACCAAAAAGTCAACTTTAGTCAAAATGGTCAATTTTGGACCGAATAGGTCAACTTTTGACAAAAAAAAGTTATTTTTGGTCAAAATGGTCAATTCTTGACCCAATTACCAACACATTGACCAAATATGTCAACTTAGTCAAAATGGTTAATTTTTGACCCAACGACCTCCCCGTTGACCCAATGGGTTAATTTTTGACAAAAAATCAATTTTTGTCAAAATAGTCAAATTTTAACCTAATGACCAATTATTAAGCTAATAGTCAATCTCTGACCAAAAAGTGAACTTTGGTCAAAATGGACAATCATTGACCCAGTAGGTTAACTTTTCACCAAAAAGTCAATTTTGGTCAAAATAATAAATTTTTACCTAATACCACCCAATGACCAAATAGGACAACGTTTGACCAAAAAGTCAACTTTGGTCAAAATGGTCATTTTTGACCCAATGAGCAACCCATTGACCTAATAGGTCAACTTTTGAACAAAAAGTCAATTTTGGTCAAAATGGTCCTTTCTTATCCTAATGCCCAACACATTAAGTCAATTTTTGAACAATAAGCTAATTTTTGAACTAAAAATCAATTTGTGTCAAAATAGTCAATTTTTAACCTCATGACCAATTATTGACCCATTAAGTTAATCTTCGACTAAAAAGTCAACTTTGGTCATAATGGTCATTCCTTGACCTAATGCCAAAAAATTATCCCAATAGTCAACTTTTGATCAAAAATGTCAACTTTGATCAAAATGGTAGAATCCTTAACCCAATGACCAATCCACTCGACACAATAGATCGACTTTTAATCAAAAAGTCAATTTTGGTCAAAATAGTAAGTTTTTGACTTAATGACTAATTATTGACCCAATGGGTCAACTTTTGACCAAAAAGTCAACTTTGGTCAAAATGGTCAATCATTAACCTAATGACCAACTCATTGACCCAAAAGGGCAACTTTTGAACAAAAAATCAATCTTGGTCAAAATTGTTAATTTTTCACCTAATGACCACCTCATCGACTCCAAAAGGGCAACTTCCGACCAAAAAGTCAAATTTAGTCAAAATAATCACTTTCGACATAATGACCTAAACGACAACTTTGGTGAAAATGGTCAATCCTTGATCCAATGACTAACCTATTGGCCCAATTTGTCAACTTTTGACTAAAAAGTCAACTTTGGCCAAAATGGTTAATCCTTGACTCAATGACCAACCCATTAACCCAATAAGTCAACTTTCGACCAAAAGTCAATTTTGGTCAAAATAGTAAATTTTGACCTAATGACCACCCAATGACCAAATAGACAACGCTCGACCAAAAAAGTTAATTTTTGACCTAATGACTAACCCATTGACCTAATAGGTCAACTTTTGAACAAAAAATCAATTTTGGTCAAAATGGTCCTTTCTTGACCTAATGGCCAACACATTAAGTCAATTTTTGAACAATAAGTCAATTTTTGAACAAAAAATAAATTTGGGTCAAAATAGTTAATTTTTGACCTCATGACCGTTTATTGACCCATTAAGTTAATCTTCGACCAAAAAGTCAACTTTGGTCATAATGGTCAATCCTTGACCCAATGCCAAACCAATTGACCCAATAGGTCAACTTTTGATCAAAAAGTCAACTTTGGTCAAAATGGTAAATCCTTAACCCAATGACCAGCCCATTGACACAATAGATCGAGTTTTGACCAAAAAGTCAATTTTGGTCAAAATAGTAAGTTTTTGACTTAATGACCAATTATTGACCCAATGATCACTAGAAAGTATATTAAGAATTTCATACCAATTTTATATGAAATTGCACTTTAAAGAAAGGTATTTTCTTTGTTTTATTGCAGGAATGAAGATTTATAAGTACTGAAGGAAAAAAGCACAAAAGAAGTAAATTTGGAGCAAAAGGACTCAATTTGATGAAAATTGAATTGTCCCGCAGACGGCGAGATTTAGGCCGCCGACTGCGAATTTTTCACTAAAGATTTTTAATATATTATAAGGAGCCCGCTGACGGCAAGATTGATCCAACCGACAGAGAGATCGGCGCGGTTAGCCCATCTTCTAGAAGCCCGCCGACAGCGAGACCGATGCCCGCCGACGGCGATATAGTTGAATTGAGCCAGATACAATGAACCTGGACGCTTTTTGAAGAGGTGCTTAAGCAACCTTGTGAGATTTGACCCTTCTATAAATAGAGCCGAATTTTAGTCAGTTAGTGTGTCATTCTAGAGTCAGTTTTAGTCATTTTTGTGGAAGTTAAGTGTAATTTAAGAGTCATTTGAGTGAGTAAATTAAGTTTTTATCATTCTGGTGTACTGTACTAGAAGGAAGAGTCAATGGAACTTCAAGAGTCTGCTTGGGGAGAAGAATCGAGATAAGTATATTTGTTATTTGCTTGTTAACTTTAATGAAATCCATGCTTTGTGTTATTTTCCCATGCATTCTGAGTAGTTTCCTTAGTCTTTCTCCATGTTCTTGAGATTAGTGAATGACAAATTTAAATAGTTGTGCCTGAAATATGAAAATAGAAATTATGCTAATCTTTTTACTTAATTTGTAATTTACTTTCAATCTGGCCAATTGATTTGTTAACATATGTTGAATTATCAACTATAGTAAGGATTACATCCAAGATTCAGGGAAATCAAAAGCTTTGGAAGGAGGGTACAAAAAAATAAGGAAATATTAACTAGCAGGGTATCGAATCGAACATTTTAGTGTGACAGATTAAAATATTCAATTCGGTCTTATTGTTTAAGAGCTGAAGTGTAGATGTTAGCCCTCATGCGAGGGGAACATGGGAGCTCTGAGGTGGCAGTCAGTATCCTCCCAGCCTAGCCGCAAATTCAGTAATCAAACATAAGACTAGTCAATATTCTTTGCACCCGGACCAAAGGGTAAAGAATATGTATGCTCCTATTTGGCACAATAAAATTAAAAACTAATTTAAATTTTTATTCACTTAATACTCTAAAACAAGGAGAAAGATACTTTTCTGAAATCTTATAAGCATTAGTTTATTTTAGTATAAGTGTTCTAAATTTTCGTATACTAGATTAATAAGTAAATTTACTTTAATTTGTTCTTTGAAATTTGCTAACTTCCCTGTAGGATCGATACCCAATAGGTCAACTTTTGACCATAAAGTCAACTTTGGTCAAAATGGTCAATCATTGACCCAATAACTAACTCGTTAACCTAAAAGGAACACTTTTGAGCAAGAAGTATTTTCGTCAAAACCGTCAACGCTTAACTTAATGACTAACTCATCAACCTAAAAGGTCAATTTTGGACCAAAAAGTCAAATTTAGTCAAAATGGTCAATTTCCGACACAATGACCTAAATGTCAACTTTGTGAAACATGTCAATCCTTGATCCAATGAACAACCCATCGAATCCAATTTGTCAACTTTGTCAACTTTGGCCAAAATGGTTAATCCTCGACCTAATGAACAACCCGTCGACCAAACAGTCAACTTTTGTCCAAAAAGTCAATTTTTCTTAAAATTGCCAATTGTTGACCTAATTACCGCCTCATTGACCGAAATAGGTCAACTTTTGACCAAAAAGACAAGTTTTGTCAAAATGGTTAATCCTTGACCTAAAGACCAACCCATTGACAAAATATGTCAACTTTTGACCAAAATGTCAAATTTGGTCAAAATAGTCAATTTTTGACTTATTGACCAATTATTGACCCAGTAAGCTAATCTCTAAGCAAAAAGTCAACTTTTGTCAAAATAGACAATCCTTAACCAAATGACCAAACCATTGATCCAATAGGCCAACTTTTAACCAAAAAGTCAACTTTGGTCAAAATGAACAATCCTTGACCTAATGAACAACCCATTGGTTTAATAGGTCAACTTTTGACCAAAAAGTAATTTTTGAATTAATGACATATTATTGGCCCAATAAGTCAATCTCTGACTAAAAAGTCAACTTTGGTCAAAATGGTCAATCCTTGACCCAATGACCAAGCCATTTACCTAATAGGTTAACTATTGAAAAAAAAGTCAACTTTGGCCAAAATGGTCAATCCTTGACCCAATGACGAACCTAGTGACCCAATTAGTCAACTTTTGAGCAAAAAGTTAATTTTAGTTAAAATATTCAAATTTTGACCTAATGACCAATTATTGACTCAGTAAGACAATCTCTGACCAAAAATTAAACTTTGGTCAAAATGGTCAATCCTTGACCCAATGACCAACCCATTGATCGAATAAGTCAACTTTTGACAAAAAAGTCAACTTTGGTCAAAATGATCAATCATTGACCCCATGACCAACTCATTAGCCTAATCAGTCAATTTTGGTCAAAATAGTCAATTTTTGAATTAATGACCAATTATTGACCCAATAAGTCAATCTCTGGCCAAAAGGTCAACCTTGGTCAAAATGGACAATCCTTGACTATATGACAAACTCATTGACCCAAAAGATCAACTTTTGACCAAAAAATCAATTATAGTCAAAATAATTAATTTGTAACCTAATGATTAATTATTGACCCAAGCAAGTCAATCTCTAACAAAAAAAGATAACTTTGGTTAATATGGTCAATCATCGACCCAAAGACAAACCCATCGACCCAATAGGTCAACTTTTAATCGAAAGTCAATTTTCGTCAAAATAGTTAATTTTTCACTTAATAACCACGCATGAACCCAATAGGTTACCTTTTGACCAAAAAGTCAACTTTAGTCAAAATGGTCAATTTTGGACCGAATAGGTCAACTTTTGACAAAAAATGTTATTTTTGGTCAAAATGGTCAATTCTCGACCCAATTACCAACACATCGACCAAATATGTCAACTTAGTCAAAATGGTTAATTTTTGACC
Source organism: Papilionanthe hookeriana x Papilionanthe teres (assembly GCA_022702705.1). NCBI lineage: Eukaryota > Viridiplantae > Streptophyta > Magnoliopsida > Asparagales > Orchidaceae > Papilionanthe > Papilionanthe hookeriana x Papilionanthe teres. The sequence continues at coordinate 80,660,647 of CM040429.1, read as the reverse complement.
CAACGACCTCCCCGTTGACCCAATGGGTTAATTTTTGACAAAAAATCAATTTTTGTCAAAATAGTCAAATTTTAACCTAATGACCAATTATTAAGCTAAAAGTCAATCTCTGACCAAAAAGTGAACTTTGGTCAAAATGGACAATCATTGACCCAGTAGGTTAACTTTTCACCAAAAAGTCAATTTTGGTCAAAATAATAAATTTTGACCTAATACCACCCAATGACCAACAGACAACGTTTCGACTAAAAGTCAACTTTGGTCAAAATGGTCATTTTTGACCTAATGAGCAACCCATTGACCTAATAGGTCAACTTTTGAACAAAAAGTCAATTTTGGTCAAAATGGTCCTTTCTTATCCTAATGCCCAACACATTAAGTCAATTTTTGAACAATAAGTCAATTTCTGAACAAAAAATCAATTTGGGTCAAAATAGTTAATTTTTGACCTCATGACCAATTATTGACCCATTAAGTTAATCTCTGACCAAAAGGTCAACTTTGGTCATAATGGTCAATCCTTGACCCAATGCCAAAAAAATTTTCCCAATAGGTCAACTTTTGATCAAAATGGTAAATCCTTAACCCAATGACCAGGCCACTGACACAATAGATCGACTTTTGACCAAAAAGTCAATTTTGGTCAAAATAGTAAGTTTTTGACTTAATGACCAATTATTGACCCAATGGGTCAACTTTTGACCAAAAAGTCAACTTTGGTCAAAATGGTCAATCCTTGACCTAATGACCAACTCATTGACCCAAAAGGGCAACTTTTGAGCAAAAAGTCAATCTTGGTCAATATTGTTAATTTTTCACCTTATGACAACCTCATTGACCCAAAAGGGCAACTTCTGACCAAAAAGTCAAATTTGGTCAAAACAGTCAATTTCTAACATAATGACCTAAAGAAAACTTTGGTAAAAATGGTCAATCCTTGATCTAATGACTAACCTATTGGCCCAATTTGTCAACTTTTGACTAAAAAGTCAACTTTGGCCAAAATGGTTAATCCTTGACTCAACGACCAACCCATTAACCCAATAGGTAAACTTTTGACCAAAAGTCAATTTTTGTCAAAATAATCAATTTTTTACATAATGACCAAATTTTGACCCAAGAACCAATCTCTGTCCAAAAAGTCAACTTTGGTCAAAATTGTTAATCTTTGACCCAATGACAAACCCATTGACCCAATAGGTCAACTTTTGACCAAAAAGTGAGCTTTCATCAAAATGGTCAATTTCTGACCCAATGACCAACCAATTGACCCAATAGGTCAACTTTTGACCAAAAAGTCAACTTTAGTCAAAATGGTCATTTTGTGACTTAAAGACCAACCCATTGATCCAATAGGTCAACTTTTGACCAAAAAGTCAATTTTTATTAAAATACTTAAATTTTCACCTAATGACAACCCATTGTCCTAATTGGTCAACTTTTGACCAAAAAGTCAACTTTGGTCAAAATGGTAAATTCTTGACCCATTGACCAACGCATTAACCCAATAAATCAACTCTTGAACAAAAATTTAATTTTGGTCAAAATAGTCAAATTTTGACCTAATGACCACTCATTGACTAGATAGGTCAACTTTTGAGCTAAAAGTCAACCTTAGTCAAAATGGTCAATTTTTGACCTAATGACCAACACATTGACCCGTTAGGTCAACTTTTAACCAAAAAGTTAACTTTGGTCAAAATGGTCAATTCTAAAACCCAATGACCAACGCATTGACCCAATAAGTCAACTATTGAACAAAATACCAAATTTTAGTCAAAATAGTCAATTTTTGACCTAATGATCAATTATTAATCCAATAAGTCAATCTCTGACAAGAATTTAAACTTTAGTCGTAATGGTCAATCCTTGACCCAATATGTCAACTTTTGACCAAAAAGTCAACTTTGGTCAAAATGGTAAATCCTTTACCCAATAACCAACCCACTTACCCAATAGATTGACTTTTGACCAAAAAAATTAATTTTGGTCAAAATAGTAGATTTTCGACTTAATGACTAATTATTGACACAATAAGTCAACTTTTGACCAAAATGTTAACTTTGGTCAAAATGGTCTATCCTTGATATAATTACTAACCCTTTGACCAAATAGGTCCTCAACTTTTGACCAAAAGTCAACTTTGGTCAAAATGGTCAAACCATGACCCAATGACTAACTCATTGACCCAAAAGGACAACTTTTAACCAAAAAGTCAATTTTGGTCAAAATTTTCAATTTTTGACCTAATGATCACCTCATTGACCCAAAAGGTTAACTTTTGACCAAAAATTCAAATTTGGTCAAAATGATCAATTTTTGACACAATGACCAAAATGTCAACTTTAACAAAAATGGTTAATCCTTGATCCAATGACCAACCCATTGACCCAATTTGTCAACTTTTCACTAAAAAGTTAACTTTGGCCAAAATGGTTAATCCTTGACCCAATGACCAACCCATTGACCCAATAGGTCAACTTTTGACCAAAAAGACAATTTTGCTCAAAATTGTCAATTTTTTACCAAATTTCCGCCTCATTGACTCAAATAGGTCAACTTTTGACAAAAAAAACAGCTTTGGTCAAAATGATTAATCCTTGACCCAATGACCAACCCATTGATCAAACATGTCCACTTTTGACCAAAAAGTCTATTTTGGTCAAAATAGTCAATTTTTGACCTAATGACCAATTATTGACCCAAAGAAGCCAATCTCTGACCAAAAAGTCAACTTTAGTTAAAATGGTCAATCCCTGACCTAATGACCAATCCATTGATCCAATAGGTCAACTTTTGACCAAAAAGTCAACTTTGACCAAAATGATCAATCTTAGACCTAATGAACAACCCATTGGTCTAATAAGTCAACTTTTGACCAAAAAGTCAATTTTGAATTAATGACCTATTATTGACCCAATAAGTCAATCTATAACCAAAAGTCAACTTTGGTCAAAATGGTCAATCCTTGACCCAATGGCCAACCCATTGACCCAATAGGTCAACTTTTGACTAAAAAGTCAACTTTGACAAAAATGGTCAACGCTTGACCCAATGACCAACCTTGTGACCCAATAGGTCAACTTTTGACCAAAAACTCAATTTTGGTCAAAACAATTAATTTTTCAATTAATGACCAATTATTGACCTAAAAAGTCAATCTCTGACCAATATGTCAACTTTAATCAAAATGGACGATCCTTGACCCAATGATAAACCCATTGACTCAATAGGCAACTTTTGAACAAAAAGTCAATTTTGGTGAAAATAAAAATTTTTTGACCCAATGACCACCCATTGACCAAATAGGTCAACTTTTGACCAAAAGTTAACTTTGGTCAAAATGGTCAATTTTTGACCCAATGACCAACCCATTGACCCAATAGGTCAATTTTTGACCAAAAATTCATCTTTGGTCAAAATGGTAAATTCTTGACCCAATTACCAACTAATTGACCAAATACGTCAACTTTTGACCAAAAAGTCAACTTTGATTAAAATGGCCAATTCTTGACCCAATTACCTAATAATAGACCAAATAGGTCAACTTTTGACCAAAAAGTCAACTTTGGTCAAAATGATCAATTTTTTACCCAATGACCACACCGTTGACCTAATGGGTTGACTTTTGACCAAAAATTTAATTTTGGTCAAAATAGTCAATTTTTGACCTAATGACCAATTGTTGACTCAATATGTCAATCTCAGACCGAAAAGTTAACTTTCGTCAAAATGGTAAATCCTTGACCCAATAGATCAACCTTTGACCAAAAAGTCAATTTTGGTTAAAATAGTCTATTTTTGACCTAATGACCACCCATTGACCGAATAAGTCAACTTTTGACCAAAAAGTCAATTTTGGTCAAAATAGTCAATTTTTGACCTAATAACCACCCATTGACCCAATATGTTAACTTTTAACCAAAAAGTAAACTTTAGTCAAAATGGTTAATTTTTGACCCAATGGCCGACCCATTCATGTAATATATCAAATTATGTCCAAAAGCCAACTTTGGTAAAAATGGTCAATTTTTGACCCAATGACCAACCCATTGACCTAATAGGTCAATTTTTGAACAAAAAGTCATATTCGGTCAAAATGGTTAATTCTTGACCCAATTACCAACTCATTGACCAAGTATGTCAACTTTTGACCAAAAAGTCAACTTTGATCAAAATGGTAAATTTCTGACCCAATGACCACCCCGTTGATCCAAGGGGTCAACTTTCGACATTAAATTTAATTTTGGTCAAAATAATTAATTTTTGAACCAATGACTAATTATTAACGCAATAAGTCAATCTCTGACCAAAAACTCAACTTTGGTCAAAGTGATTAACGCTTGACCAAATGATCAACCCACTGACCCAATAGGCCAACTTTGGACCAAAAAGTCAACTTTGGTTAAAACGATCAATCATTGACACAATGACCAACCCATTGACCCGGTAGGCCAACTTTTGACCAAAAAGTCAATTTTGTCAATTTTTAACCTAATGACCAATTATTAACCTAGTAAGCCAATCTATGAACAAAAAGTCAACATTGGTAAATGTGGTCAATCCTTGTCCCAATGACCAACCCATTGACCCAATAGGTCAACTTTTGACCAAAAATCAACTTTGGTCAAAATGATCAAATCCTTGACCCAATGACCAACCCATTGGCCCAATAGCTCAACTTTTGACCAAAAAGTCAATTTTTGTCAAAATAGATACTTTTTGAATTAATGACCAACTATGGAGCCAATAAGTCAATCTCCAACCAAAAAATCAACTTTAGCCAAAATGGTTAATCCTTGACCCGATGACAAACCCATTGACCTAATAGGTCAACCTTTAACCAAAAAATAAATTTTGTTCAAAATAGTCAAATTTTGACATAATGACCACCCATTTACCCAATAGGTCAACTTTTGACTAAAAAGTTAACTTTGGCTAATTTATGACCCAATGACCAACCCATTGACCCAATAGGTTAACTTTTGACCAAAAAGTCAACTTTGGTCAAAATGGTCAATCCTTGACCCAATGACCAACTCATTAACCCAAAATGACAACTTTAAACCAAAAAGTCAATTTTGGTCAAAATTGTCAAATTTTTAGCTAAAAACCATCTTATTGACCCAAAAGGTTAACTTTTGACCAAAAAATCAAATTTGGTTAAAATGGTCAATTTCTGACACAATGACCAAAATGTCAACTTTGGTGAAAATGTTCAATACTTGATCCAATGACCAACCTATTGACCCAACTTACCAACTTTTGACTAAAAAGTCAACTTTGACAAAAATGATTATTTTTTGACTCAATAACCAACCCATTGACTTAATAGGTTAATAAAAGTTAACTTTGGTCAAATTGGTTATTTCTTAACCTAATGACCAACGCATGGACCCAATAACTCAACTTTTGAACGAAAAGTCAATTTGTGTCAAAATAATCAATTTTTGACCTCATGACCAATTATTGACCCAATAAGTTAATCTCTAACAAAAAAGTCAACTTTGGTCATAATGGTTAATCCTTAACCTAATGACAAATCCATTAAACCAATAGGTAACTTTTGACCAAAGTCAACTTTAGTCAAAATGGTAAATCCTTTACCCAATGAGCAGCCCACCGACCCAATAGATCGACTTTTGACTAAAAAGACAATTTTGGTCAAAATAGTAAATTTTTAACTTAATGACCAATTATTGACCCAACAGGTCAACTTTTGACTAAAAAGTCAACTTTGGTCAAAATGGTCAATCCTTGACCCAATGACCAACCCATTGACCCAATAGGTTAACTTTTGGCAAAAAAGTCAACTTTCGCCAAAATAGTCAATCCTTGACCCAATATGTCAACTTTTGACCAAATAATCAACTTTGGACAAAATGGTCAATCCTTGACCCAATCACCAACTCATTAACATGAAAGGATAACTTTTGACCAAAAAGTCAATTTTGGTCAAAATTGTCAATTTTTCACCTAATGACCACCTGATTGACCCAAAAGAGCAACTTTTGACTAAAAAGTCAAATTTGGTCAAAATGGTCAATTTCTGACATAAAGACCTAAGTGTCAACTTTGCCGAAAATGGTTAATCCTTGAATCAATGACCAACCCATTGACCAAATAGGTCAACTTTTGACTAAAAAGTCAATTTTACTAAAAAAATTGTCAATTTTTGACATAATGACTGCCTCATTGACCTAAATAGGTCAAAATTTCTCCAAAAACACAACTTTGGTCAAAATGGTCAATCCTTGTCCAATGACCAACCCATTGACCCAATATGTCAACTTTTGACCAAAAAGTTAATTTTGGTCAAAATAATCAATTTTTGATCTAATGATAAATTTTGACCAAGCCAATCTTTGACAAAAAAGTCAACATTGGTCAAAAAGGTTAACCTTTGACCCAATGACAAACCATTGAACCAATAGCTCAACTTTTGACTAAAAAGTCAACTTTGGTCAAAATGGTCAATTTCGGAACCATTGACCCAATTGGTCAACTTTTGACCAAAAAGTCAAATTCGGTCAAAATGTTCAATTTTTAACCTAATGTCAAACCCATTAACCAAATAGGTCAACTTTTGATCAAAACGTGAATTTTTATTAAAATAGTCAAATTTTGACCTCAAGACAACCCATTGACCCAATAAGTCAACCTTTGACTAAAAAATCAACTTTTGTCTAAATGATAAATTCTTGACACAATAACCAACGCATTGACTCAATAAATCAACTTTTGAACAAAAAATCATTTTGGTCAATTTTGTCAATTTTTGACGTAATGACCACTCATTAACCAAATAGGTCAACTTTTGATCAAAAAGTCAACTTTGGTCAAAATGATCAATTTTTGACCCAATGACCAATACATTGACCTAATAGGTCAACTATTAACCAAAAAGTCAACTTTGGTCAAAATGGTCAATTCTTGACCCAATGACCAACGCATTGACCCAATAAGTCAACTATTGAACAAAATGTCAAATTTGGTCAAAATAGTCAATTTTTGACCTAATGACAAATTATTGACCCAATAAGTCAATCTCAGACTAAAAATTCAACTTTGGTCATAATGGTCAATCCTTAACCCAATGACAAACTTTGGTCAAAATGGTAAATCCTTGACCCAATAGCCACCCCACTTACCCAATAGATCGACTTTTGAGCAAAAAGTCAATTTCGGTCAAAATAGTAACTTTTTACTTAATGACTAACTATTATCCCAATAGGTCAACTTTTGACCAAAAAGTCAACTTTGGTTAAAATGGTCAATCCTTGACACAATGGCATACCCATTGACCCAATAGGTCAACTTTTGACAAAAAAGGTCAACTTTGGTCAAAATGGTCAATCATTGACCCAATGACTACTCATTGACCCAAAACGATAACTTTTGACCAAGAAGTCAATTTTAGTCAAAACTGTCAACTTTTAACCTAATGACCAACTCACTGACCCAAAAAGTCAACTTTTGACCAAAAAGTCAAATTTGGTCAAAATGGTCAGTTTCTGACACAATGACTTAAAGTGTCAACTTTGGTGAAAAAGGTCAATCCTTGATCCAATGAACAACCCATTGACCCAATTTGTCAACTTTTGACTAAAAAGTCAACTTTGGCCAAAATGGTTAATCATTGACCCAATGACCAACTCATTGACCTAATAGGTCAACTTTGTCCAAAAAGTCAATTTTGCTTAAAATTGCCAATTGTTGACCTAATTACCGCCTCATTGACAGAAATAGGTCAACATTTGACCAAAAAGACATGTTTTGTCAAAATGATTAATCATTGACCTAATGACCAACCCATTGACCAAATATGTCAACTTTTGACCAAAATGTCAATTTTGGTCAAAAAAGTCAATTTTTGGCCTATTGACCAATTATTGACCCAGTAAGCCAATCTCTGACCAAAAAGTTAACTTTTGTCAAAATAGTCAATCCTTGACCCAATGACCAACCCATTAATCCAATAGGTCAACTTTTAAACAAAAAGTCAACTTAGGTCAAAATGATCAATCCTTGACCTAATGATCAACCCATTGGTTTAATAGGTCGACTTTTGACCAAAAAGTAATTTTTGAATTAATGACCTATTATTGACCCAAAAAGTTAATCTCTAACCAAAAAGTCAACTTTGGTCAAAATGGTCAATCATTGACCCAATGACCAACCCTTTGACCTAACAGGATAACTATTGACCAAAAAGTCAACTTTGGCCAAAATGATCAATCCTTGACCCAATGACCAACCTAGTGATCTAATAGGTCAACTTTTGAGGAAAAAGTCAATTTTGGTCAAAATATTAAATTTTTGACCTAATGATAAATTATTGACTCGGTAAGCCAATCTCTGACCAAAAATTAAACTTTGGTCAAAATGGTTAATCCTTGACCCAATGACCAAACCATTGACCCAATAAGTCAACTTTTGACAAAAAAGTCAACTTTGGTCAAAATGATCAATCATTGACCCAATGACCAACCCATTAGCTTAATCAGTCAATTTTAGTCACAACAGTCAATTTTTGAATTGATGACCAATTATTGATCCAATAAGTCAATCTCTGACCAAAAGGTCAACCTTGGTCAAAATGGACAATCCTTGACCAAATGACAAACTCATTGACCCAATAGGTCTACTTTAGACCAAAAAGTTAATTTTAGTCAAAATAATCAATTTTTGACCTAATGACTAATTTTTTACCCAGTAAGACAATCTCTGACCAAAAAGAAAACTTTGGTTAATATGGTCAATCATTGACCCAATGACAAACCCAATGACCCAATAGGTCAACTTTTAACCAAAAATTCAATTTTCGTCAAAGTAGTTACTTTTTCACCTAATGACCACCCATGGACCCAATAGGTCATCTTTTCACCAAAAAGTCAACTTTGGTTAAAATGGTCAATTTTTAACCCAAAGAGGTCAACTTTTGTCCAAAAAAGTTATTTTTTGTCAAAATGGTCAATTCTTGACCCAATTACCAACTCATTCACCAAATATGTTAACTTTTTACAAAAAAGTCAACATAGTCAAAATGGTTAATTTTTGACCCAACGAGCTCCCCGTTAACCCAATGGGTTAAATTTTGACAAAAATTCAATTTTGGTCAAAAAAGTCAATTTTTGACCTAATGACCAATTATTGACCCAATAAGTCAATCTCTAACCAAAAAGTGAACTATGGTCAAAATGGACAATCCTTGACCCTATAGGTTAACTTTTGACCAAAAAGTTAATTTTGGTCAAAATAGTACATTTTGACCTAATGACCACCTAATGACCACCTAATGACCAAATAGGACAACGTTTGACCGAAAAGTCAAATTTGGTCAAAATGGTCATTTTTGACCCAATGACCAACCCATTTACCTAATAGGTCAACTTTTGAATAAAAAGTCAATTTTGATCAAAATTGTCCTTTCTTGACCTAATGACCAACACATTAAGTTAATTTTTGAACAATAATTCAATTTTTGAAAAAAAATTAATTTGGGTCGAAATAGTCAATTTTTGACCTCATGACCAATTATTAACCCACTAAGTTAATCTCTGACCAAAAAGTCAACTTTGGTCATAATGGTCAATCTTTGACCCAATGCCAAACCAATTGACACAATAGGATAACTCGTAATCAAAAAGTCGACTTTGGTCAAAATGGTAAATTCTTAACCCAATGACCAGCACACTAATACAATAGATCTACTTTTGACCAAAAAGTTAACTTTGGTCAAAATAATAAGTTTTTGACTTAATGACCAATTATTGACCAAATAGGTCAACTTTTAACCAAAAAGTCAACTTTGGTAAAAAAGGTCACTCCTTGACCTAATGACCAACTCATTGAGCTAAAAGGGCAACTTTGACCAAAAAGTCAATCTTGGTCAAAATTGTTAATTTTTCACCTAATGACCACCTCATTGACCCAAAAGGGCAACTTCTGACCAAAAAGTCAAATTTGGTCAAAACAGTCAATTTCTGACATAATGACCTAAATGGCAACTTTGGTGAAAATGGTCAATCCTTGATCCAATGACTAACCTATTGGCCCAATAGGTCAACTTTTGACCAAAAAGTCAATTTTGGTCAAAATAATCAAATTTTGACATAATGGCCAATTTTTGACCCAGTAAGCCAATCTTTGTCTAAAAAGTCAACTTTTGTCAAAATTGTTAATCTTTGACACAATGACAAACCCATTGACCAAATAGGTCAACTTTTGACCAAAAAGTAAACTTTCATGAAAATGATCAATTTTTGACCCAATGATCAACCCATCGACCCAATAGGTCAACTTTTGAACAAAAAGTTAACTTTAGTCAAAATGGTTAATTTCTGACCTGAAGACCAACCCATTGACCCAATAGGTCAACCTTTGACCAAAAACTCAATTTTGATTAAAATACTCAAATTTTAACTAATGACAACCCATTGACCTAATAGGTCAACTTTTGACCAAAAAGACAACTTTGGTCAAAATGTTCAATTCTTGACCCCTTGACCAACGCATTAATCCAATAAATCTGCTTTTGAACAAAAATTCAATTTTGGTCAAAATAGTCAAATTTTGACCTAATGACCATTCATTGACCAGATAGGTTAACTTTTGACCTAAAAGTCAACTTTAGTCAAAATGGTAAATTTTTGACCCAATGACAAACATATTGACCTGATAGGACAACTTTTAACCAAAAAGTTAACTTTGGTCAAAATGGTCAATTCTTGACCCAATGACCAACGCATTGACCTAATAAGTCGACTATTGAACAAAATATCAAATTTTGGTCAAAATAGTCAATTTTTGACGTAATGATCAATTATTGACCCAATAAGTCAATCTCTGACAAAAAAATCAACTTTGGTCGTAATGGTCAATCCTTGACCCAATGACAAACCCATTGACCAAATAGGTCAACTTTTGACCAAAAAGTCAACTTTGGTCAAAATGGTAAATCCTTTACCCAATAACCAACCCACTGACCCAATATATTGAATTTTGACTAAAATGTTAATTTTGGTCAAAATAGTAAATTTTTAACTTAATGACATTTTTGACCCAATAGGTCAACTTTTGACCAAAAAGTTAACTTTGGTCAAAATGGTCTATCCTTAATACACTGACCAACTCATTGAACCAATGGGTCAACTTTTGACCAAAAAGTTAACTTTGGTCAAAATGGTCAATCCATCACCCAATGACCAACTCATTGACCCAAAAGGCTAACTTTGGACCAAAAAGTCAAATTTGGTGAAAATGATTAATTTTTTACACAATGACCTAAATGTCAACTTTGGCAAAAATGGTAAATCCATGATCCAATGACCAACCTATTGACCCATTTGTCAACTTTTAACTAAAAAGTCAACTTTAACCAAAATGGTTTATCCTTGACCCAAACACCAACCTAATGACCAAATAGGTCAACTTTTGACTAAAAAGTTAATTTTGCTTAAAATTGTCAATGTTTGACCAAATTAGCGCCTACTTTAACCAAATAGGTCAACTTTTGACTAAAAAATAGCTTCGGTCAAAATGGTAAATCCTTGACCCAAAGTCCAACCCATTGATCAAATATGTCCACTTTTGACCAAAAAAGTCAATTTTGGTCAAAATAGTCAATTTTTGACCTAATGACCAATTATTGACCCAGTAAGCCAATCTCGGAGTAAAAAGTCAACTTTGGTCAAAATAATCAATCCTTGACCCAATGACTAATCCATTGATTTAATAGGTCAAATTTTGACCAAAAAGTCAACTTTGGTCCAAATGATCAATCTTTGACCTAATGAAAAACCCATTGGTGTAATAGGTCAACTTTTGACTAAAAAGTCAATTTTGAATTAATGACATATTATAGACCCAATAAGTCAATCTCTGAGCAAAAAGTCAACTTTGTTCAAAATGGTTGACCCAATGACCAACCCATTAACCCAATAAGTCAACTTTTGACCAAAAAGTCAACTTTGGTCAAAATGGCCAATCCTTGACCCAATGACCAACCTAGTAACCTAATAGGTAAGCTTTTGACCAAAAAGTCAATTTTGGTCAAAACAAATAATTTTTGAATTAATGATCAATTATTTAACTAATTAGTCAATCTAGACGATCCTCGACCCAATGACAAACCCATTAACCCAATTAGTCACCTTTTGATCAAAAAGTCAATTTTGGTCAAAATAGTAAATTTTTGACCCATTGACCACCCATTTACCAAATAGGTCAACTTTTAACCAAAAGACAACTTTGGTCAAAATGGTCAATTTTTGACTCAATGACCAACCCATTGACCTAATAGGTCAACTTTTCACCAAAAGTCATCTTCGGTCAAAATGGTCAACTCTTGACGCATTTATCAACTCATTGACAAAATATGTCAACTTTTGACCAAAAAGTCAACTTTGATCAAAATGATCAATTTGTGACCAATGACCACCTCGTTGACCCATTGGATCAAATTTTGACAAAAAATTTAATTTTGGTCAAAATAATTAATTTTTGACTCAATGACCAATTATTTACCCAATAAGTCAACCTCTGACCAAAAAGACAACTTTGGTCAAAATGGTTAATCCTTGACCCAATGAGCAACCCATTGACCCAATAGGTTAACTTTGGACCAAAAAGTCAACTTTGGTCAAGTTAGTCAATCCTTGACCCAATGGCCAACCCAATGACCCAGTAGGTCACCTTTTGACCAAAAAGTTAATTTTGGACTAAATAGTTAATTTTTGACCTAATGACCAATTATTGACCCAGTAAGCCAATCTATGATCCAAAAGTCAACATTGGTAAAAATGTTCAATCTTTGTCCCAATGACCAACCCATTAACATAATAGGTTAACTTTTGACCAAAATTTCAACTTTGGTCAAAATGATCAATCCTTGTGACCAACACATTGACCTAATAAGTAAATTTCGGAACAAAAAGTCAATTTTGGTCAAAATAGTTAATTTTATAAATAATGACCAATTATTGACCCAATAAGTCAATATCTAACCAAAAAGTCAACTTTGGCCAAAATGGTCAAACCCTGACCCAATGACAAACCCATTGACCCAATAGAACAACATTTGACAAAAAAGTTAATTTTGGTCAAAATAGTCAATTTTTGGCCTAATGACCGCCCATTGACCCATTAGGTCAACTTTTGATCAAAAATTTAACTTTGGTTAATTTTTGACCCAATGACCAACCCATTGACCCAATAGGTCAACTTTTGACCAAAAAATCATCTTTAGTCAAAATGGTCAATTCTCGACCCAATTACCACCAACTAATTGACCAAATAGGTCAACTTTTGACCAAAAAGTCAACTTTGGTCAAAATGGTCAATTTCTGAACCAATGACCACACCGTTGACCTAATGGGTTAACTTTTGACCAAAAATTTAATTTTGGTTAAAATAGTCAATTTTTGACCTAATGACCAATTATTGACCTAATAAGTCAATCTCAAATAAAAAAGTCAACTTTCGTCAATGGTCAATGCTTGACCCAATGACAAACCTATTGACCCAATAGATAACCTTTTGACCAAAAATTCAATTTAGGTTAAAATAGGCAATATTTTACCTAATGACCACCCATTAACCCAATAGGTCAACTTTTGACCAAAAAGTCAATTTTGGTTAAAATAGGCAATTTTTTACCTATTGACCACCCATTGACCCAATAGGTCAACTTTTGACCAAAAAGTCAATTTTGGTCAAAATAATCACTTTTTGACCTAATAACCACACATTGACGCAATAGGTCAACTTTTGACCAAAAAGTAAACTTTAGTCAAAATGATCAATTTTTGACCCAATGACTGACCCATTCACCTACTATATCAAATTTTGACCAAAAGTTAACTTTGGTCAAAATGGTCAATTTTTGACCTAATGACCAATCGATTGACCCAATAGGTCAACTTTTGAACAAAAAGTCATCTTCAGTCAAAATGGTCAATTCTTGATCCAATTACCAACTCATTGACCATATATGTCAACTTTTGACCAAAAAGTGAACTTTGATCAAAATGGTAAATTTCTAACCTAACGACCACCCCGTTGACCCAAAGGGTCAACTTTTGACAAAAAACTTAATTTTGGTCAAAATAATTAATTTTTGACCCAATGACCAATTATTGACAAAATAAGTCAATCTCTGACCAAAAAGTCAACTTTGCTCAAAGTGATTAATCCTTGACCCAATGACCAACCCATTGACTCAATTGGTCAACTATGAAACAAAAAGTCAACTTTGGTCAAAATGGTCAATCATTAACTCAATGACGAACCCGTTGACCCAGTGGGTTAACTTTTGACCAAAAAGTCAATTTTGGTCAAAAGTGTCAATTTTTGACCTAATGACCAATTATTAACCCAGTAAGCACATCTATGACCAAAAAGTCAACATTGGTAAAAATGGTCAATCCTTGACCCAATGACCAACCCATTGACCCCATAGTTCAACTTTTGACCAAAAAGTGAACTTTGGTCAAAATGATCAATCCTTAACCCAATGACCAACCCATTGGCCAATTAGTTCAACATTTGACAAAAACGTCAATTTTGGTCAAAATAGTTAATTTTTGAATTAATGAACAATTATGGACCCAATAAGTCAATCTCCAAGCAAAAAGTCAACTTTGGCCAAAATGGTCAAACCTTGACCCAATGACAAACCCATTGACCTTATAGGTCAACATTTAACCAAAAAGTAAATTTTGTTCAAAATAGTTAATTTTGGACCTAATGACCACCCATTGACCGAATAGGTCAACTTTTGACCAAAAAGTTAACTTTAGTTAATTTTTGACCCAATGACCAACCCATTTACCCAATAGGTCAACTTTTGACCAAAAATTCATCTTTAGTCAAAATGGTAAATTCTTTACCCAATTACCAATTCATTGACCAAATAGGTCCACTTTTAACCAAAAAGTCAACTTCGGTCAAAATGGTCAATTTTTGACCCAATTACCACCCCGTTAACCTAGTGGGTTAACTTTTGACCAAAAGTTCAATTTTGATAAAAATAGTTAATTTTTTACCTAATGACCAATTATTGACCAAATAAGTCAACATCTGACCAAAAAGTCAACTTTCGTCAACATGGTCAATCCTTGACCGAATGACAAACCCATTGACCTAATAGGTCAACTTTCGACCAAAAAGTCAATTTTGGTCAAAATTGTCAATTTTTGACCTAATGACCACCCATTGACCCAATAGGTCAACTATTGACCAAAAAGTAAACTTTGGTCAAAATGGTCAATTTTTAACATAATGACCAACCCATTGACCTAATAGATTAAATTTTGACCAAAAAGTCATCTTCGATCAAAATGGTCAATTCTTGACCTAATTACCAACACATTGACCAAATAGGTTAACTTTTGAACAAAAAGTCAACTTTGGTTAAAATGGTCAATTTCTGCCCCAATAACCACCCCGTTGACCCAATGGGTGAACTTTTGACCAAAACTTTAATTTTGATCAAAATAATCAATTTTATGACCTAATGACCAATTATTGACCTAATGATCAAAAAGTCAATTTTGGTCGAAACAATTAATTTTTCATTTAATTACCAATTATTGATCTAATAAGTCAATCTCTGACCAAAAGGTCAACTTTGGTCAAAATGGACACTCCTTGACCCAATAGGTCAACTTTTGACCAAAAAGTCAAGTTTGGTCAAAATGGTTAATTTTGTCCCAATGACTAACCCATTGACCCAATAGATCAAATTTTGACCAAAAAGTCATCTTTGGTCAAAATGGTCAATTCTTGACCCAATTACAAACTCATTAACCAAATAAGTCAACTTTTGACCAAAAAGTCAACTTTGGTTAAAATGGCCACTTTTTGATCCAATGACCACCCCATTGACCAAAAGAGTCAACTTTTGACAAAAAAATAATTTTTATCAAAATAATCAATTTTTGACCTATTGACCAATTATTGACCCAATAATTCAATCTCTAACTAAAAAGTAAACCTTGGTCAAAATGGTCAATCCTTGACCTAATGAGCAACCCATTGACCCAATAGGTCAACTTTTGACCAAAAATTCAATTTTGGTCAAAAAAATCAATTTTCTACCTAATGACCAATTATTGACCCATTAAGCCAATCTCAGACCAAAAAGTTTACTTTGGTCAAAATGGTTAATCCTTGACCCAATGACCAACCAATTGATTCAATAGGTCAACTTTTGACCAAAAAGTCAACTTTGGTCAAAATGATCAATCCTTAACCCACTAACCAATCCATTGACCCAATAGGTCAACTTTTGACCAAAAAGTCAACTTTGGTCAAATGGTCAATCCTTGACCCAATGACCAACCCATTAATCCAATAGTTCAATTTTTGACCAAAAAGTCAACTTTGAACAAAATGATCAATTTTTCACCTAATGACCACCTCATTAACCCAAAAGGGCAGCTTTTAACCAAAAAAATCAATTTTGGTAAAAATAGTTAATTTTCGACCTAATAACAACCAATTGACCCAATGGGTCACCTTTTAACCAAAAAGTTAGTTTTGGTTAAAATGGTCAAATTTTGACCCAATGACTAACCCATTGACACAATAAGTCCACTTTTGACCAAAAAAGTCATCTTTGGTCAAAATGATCAATTCTTGACCCAATTACCAACTCATTGACCAAATAGGTTAACTCTTGACCAAAAAGTAAACTTTGGTCAAATGGTCAATTTTTGACCCAATCACCACCCTGTTACCCCAATGGGTTAATTATGACCAAAAATTAAATTTTGGTCAAAATATGTCAACTTTTGACCAAAATGTCATCTTTAATCAAAATGGTCAATTTCTGACCCAATGACCACCCCATGCACCAAATGGAGTCAACTTTTGACTAAAAAATTAATTTTGGTCAAAATAATCAATTTTTGATCTAATGACCAGCTTATCGATCCAAGAAGCTATTCTCTGATCAAAAAGTCAACTTTAGTCAAAATGGTTAATCTTTGACCCAATGATAAACCCATTGACCCAATAGGTTAACTTTTGACCAAAAAGTCAACTTTTGTCAAAATGGTCAATTTCTGACCCAACGAACAACCCATTGACCTAATAAGTCAATTTTTGACGAAAAAGTCAATTTTAGTCAAAATGCTCAAACCTTGACCAAATGATCAACCCGTTGACCCGATAGGTCAACTTTTCACCAAAAACTCAATTTTGGTCAAAATACTCAAATTTTGATGTCATGATCACCCATTGACCAAATAGGTCAACTTTTGACCAAAAAGTCAACTTTGATCAAAACGTTCATTTTATAACTTAATTACCAACCCATTGACTATTAGATCAAATTTTCAACAAAAAATCATCTTCGGTCAAAATGGTCAATTCTTGACCTAATTACTAACACATTAAGTCAATTTTTGAACAATAAGTCAATTTTGAACAAAAAGTCAATTTGGGTCAAAATAGTCAATTTTTGACGTCATGATCAATTATTGACCCAATAAGTTAATCCCTGACCAAAAAGTCAACTTTAGTCATAATGGTCAATTCTTTACCCAATGCCAAACCCATTGACCAAATAAGTCAAATTTTGATCAAAAAGTCAAATTTGGTCAAAATAGTAAATCCTTGACCTAATGACCAGCCCACTGACACAATATACCGACTTTTAACCAAAAAGTCAATTTTGGTCAAAATAGTAAATTTTTTACTTAATGACCAATAATTGACCCAATAGGTCAACTTTTGACCAAAAACTCAAATTTGGTCAAAATGGTCAATCATTGACCGAATGACCAACTCATTGACCCAAAAGGACAACTTTTGACCAAAAAATTAAATTTGGTTAAAATTGTTAACTTTCACCAAATGACCACCTCATTGACCCAAAAGGGCGACTTTTGACCAAAAAGTCTAATTTGGTCAAAATGGTCAATTTCCGACATAATGACCTAAATTGCAACTTTGGTGAAAATGGTCAATCCTTGATCTATTGACTAACTCATTGGCGCAATTTGTGAACTTTTGACTAAAAAGTCAACTTTGTCCAAAAAGGTTAATCCTTGACTCAATGACCAACACATTAACCCAATAGGTCATCTTTTGACCAAAAAGAAAATTTTGCAAAAAAATTATCAATTTTAGAGATAATGACAACCTCATTGACCTAATTAGGTTAAATTTTGTCCTAAAAGTCAACTTTGGTCAAAATGGTCAATTATTGACCCAATGACCAACCCATTTACCCAATAGGTCAACTTTTGACCAAAAAGTAATTTTTGTCGAAATAATCAATTTTTGACCTAATGACCAATTTTTGACTCAGTAAGCCAATCTCTGACCAGAAAGTCAACTTTGGTCAAAATGGTCAATCCTTGACCCAATGACCAACCCATTGACCCAAATAAGTCAACATTTAACGAAAAAGTTAACTTTGGTCAAAATGGTCAATTTCTGACCCAATGACCAGCCCATTGACCCAATAGGTCAACTTTTGACCAAAAAGTCAACTTTAGTCAAAATGGTCAAGTTCTGACCCAAAGACCAACCCATTAACCCAATAGGTCAACTTTTGACCAAAAAGTCAATTTTAATTAAAATACTCAAATTTTGACCTAACGATAACCCATTGACCCAATAGGTCAACTTTTGACCAAAAAGTCAACTTTGGTCAAAATGGCCAATGCTTGACCCATTGACCATTGACCCAATAAATCAGCTTTTTAACCAAAAGTCAATTTTGGTCAAAATAGTCAAATTTTATACCTAATGACCACTCATTGACCAAATATGTCAACTTTTGACCAAAAAGTCAACTTTGGTCAAAATGGTCAATTTTTGACCTAATGACCAACACATTGACCCAATAGGTCAACTTTTGACCAAAAAGTTAACTTTGGTCAAAATGGTCAATTCTTGACCCAATGACCAATACATTGACCCAATAAGTCAACTATTTAACAAAATACCAAATTTGGTTAAAATAGTCAATTTTTGACCTAATGATCAATTATAGACCCAATAAGTCAATCTCTGACAAAAAATTGAACTTCGGTCATAATGATCAAACCTTGACCCAATGACAAATCCATTGACCCAATAAGTCAACTTTTGACAAAAAGTCAACTTTGGTCAAAATGGAAAATCCTTGACCCAATAACGAACACAGAAACCCAATAGATCGACTTTTAACCAAAAAGTCAATTATGGTCAAAATAGTAAATTTTCGCCTTAATGACTAATTATTGACCTAAAAGGTCAACTTTTAACCAAAAAGTCAACTTTTGTCAAAATGTTCAATCCTTGATACAATGACCAACCCATTGACCTAATAGGTCAACTTTTGACCAAAAAGTCATCTTTGGCCAAAATGGTCAATCCTTGACCCAATGACCAACCTAGTGACCCAATAGGGCAACTTTTGATCAAAAAGTCAATTTTGGTCGAAACAATTAATTTTTCATTTAATTACCAATTATTGATCTAATAAGTCAATCTCTGACCAAAAGGTCAACTTTGGTCAAAATGGACAATGCTTGACTAAGTAACAAAACCATTGACCCAATTAGTCAACTTTTGACCAAAAAGTCAATTTTGGTCACAATAGTAAATTTTTGGCCCAATGACCACTCATTGACCCAATAGGTCAACTTTTGACCAAAAGTCAACTTTGGTCAAAATTGTAAATTTTTGAACCAATGACCAACCCATTGACCAATAGGAAAACTTTTGACCAAAAAATGATTTTCGGTCAAAATGGTCAATTCTTGACCCAATTATCAACTCATTGATCAAATATGTCAACTTTTGACCAAAAAGTCAACTTTGATCAAAATGGTCAATTTTTAACCAACGACCACCCCGTTGACCAAATGGATCAACTTTTGATAAAAAATTTAATTTTGGTCAAAATAATTAATTTTTGACCCAATGACCAATTATTGACCCAATAAGTCAATCTCTGACCAAAAAGTCAACTTTGGTCAAAATGGATAATCCTTGACCCAATGAGCAACCCATTAACCCAATAAGTCAACTTTAGACCAAAAAGTCAACTTTGGTCAAATTGTTCAATCCTTGACCCAATGACCAACCCATTGACCCAGTAGGTCACCTTTTGACCAAAAAGTCAATTTTAGTCAAAATAGTCAATTTTTAACCTAATGACCAATTATTGACCCAAAGAAGCCAATCTGTGACCAAAAAGTTAACATTGGTAAAAATGGTCAATCCTTGACCCAATGACCAACCCATTAACCCAATAGGTCAACTTTTGACCAAACAGTCAACTTTGGTTAAAATGAGCAATCCTTGACCCAATGACTAACACATTGACCTAGTAAGTCAACTTTAAACCAAAAAGTCAATTTTGGTCAAAATAGTTAATTTTTGAAATAATGACCATTTATTGACCCAATAAGTCAATCGCTAACCAAAAAGAAAACTTTGGCCAAAATGGTCAATCTTTGACCCAATGAAAAACCCATTGACCCAAAAGGTCAACATTTGACAAAAAAGTCAATTTTGGGTCAAAATACTCAATTTCTGACCAAATGACTACCCATTGCCTAATAGGTCAAAATTTGACCAGAAAGTTAACTTTGATTAATTTTTGACCCAATGACCAACCCATTGACCTAATAGGTCAACTTTTGACCTTTGGTCAAAAAGGCCAATCTTGACCCAATTACCAACTAATTGACTAAATAGGTCAACTTTTGACCAAAAAGTCAACTTTGGTCAAAATTGTCAATTTCTGACCCAATGACCACCCCATTGACCTAATGGGTTAACTTTTGACCAAAAATTCAACTTCGGTCAAAGTATTCAATTTTTTACCCAATGACCAATTATTGAGCCAACAAGTCATTCTCGGACTAAAAAGTCAAGTTTCGTCAAATTGGTCAATCCTTGACCCAATGACAATCCCATTGACCCAATAGGTCAACTTTTCACCAAAAAGTCAATTTTGGTCAAAATTGTCAAGTTTTGACCGAATAACCACCCATTGACCCAATAGGTCAACTTTTAACCAAAAAGTCAATTTTAGTCAAAATAGTGAGTTTTTGACCTAATAACCACCCGTTGAACCAATAAGTCAACTTTTTACCAAATAGTAAACTTTAGTCGAAATGGTCAATTTTTGACCTAATGACCGACCCATTCGCCCAATATATCACATTTTGACTAAAAGTCAACTTTGGTCAAAATTGTCAATTTTTGACCCTTGACCAAATAGATTAACTTTCGAACAAAAAGTCATCTTCGGTTAAAATGGTCAATTCTTGACCCAACAACCAACTCATTGACCAAATATGTCAACATTTGACCAAAGTGTCAACTTTGATCAAAATGGTAAATTCCTGACCCAATGACCACCCCGTTGACCCAATGGGTCAACTTTTGACAAAAAAAATTAATTTTGGTCAAAGTGATTAATCCTTGATCCAATGACCAACCCATTGACCCAATATGTCAACTTTGGACCAAAAAGTCAACTTTGGTCAAAATAGTCAATCCTTGACCCAATGACCAACCCATTGACCTAGTTGGTCAACTTTTGACCAAAAAGAAAATTTTGGTCAAAATTTTTAATTTTTGACCTAATGACCAATTATTAACCTAGTAAGCCAATCTGTGACCAAAAAGTCAACATTAGTAAAAATGGTCAATCCTTGACCCAATGACCAACCCATTGACCAATAGGTCAACTTTTGACAAAAAGTCAACTTTGGTCAAAATGATCAATCCTTGACCCATTGACCAACCCATTGGCCTAATTGCTCAACTTTTGACCAAAAAGTCAATTTTTGAGTTAATGATCAATTATGGACCCAATAAGTCAATCTCTAACCAAAAGTCAACTCTGGCCAGAAAGTAGATTTTGTTTAAAATTGTCAATTTTTGACCTAATGACCACCCATTGACCTAATAAGTCAAATTTTGACCAAAAAGTTAACTTTGGCCAATTTTTGACCCAATGACCAACCCATTGACCCAATAGGTAACTTTGGACCAAAAATTCAACTTTGGTCCAAATGGCCAATTCTTGACCCAGTTACCAATTCATTGACTAAACAGGTCAACTTTTAACCAAAATGTCAACTTAGGTCAAAATGGTCAATTTTTGATCGAATTACCACCCCGTTGACCTAATGGGTTAACTTTGAAAAAAAAAATTATTTTGGTCAAAATAGTTAATTTTTGACCTAATGACCAATTATTGACCCAATAAGTCAATCTCTGACCAAAAAGTCAACTTTGGTCAAAATGGTCAATCGTGGACCAATGACAAACCCATAGACCCAGTTAGTCAGCTTTCGACCAAAAAGTCAATTTTGGTAAAAATAGTCAATTTTTGACCTAATGACCACTCATTGACCCAATAGTTCAACTTTTGCCCAAAAAGTAAACTTTAGTCAAAATAGTCAAGTTTCGACCCAATGACCAGCCCAATGACCTAATAGATAAAATTTTGACCAAAAAGTCATCTCCGGTCAAAATGGTCATTTCTTGACCTAATTAACAACACATTGACCAAATAGGTCAACTTTTGAACAAAAAGTTAATTTTGGTTAAAATGGTTAATTTCTGACCCAATGACCACCCTGTAATTGGTCAACTTTTGACAAAAAATGTAATTTTGATTAAAATAATCAATTTTTTTGACCTAATGGCCAATTATTGACCTAATAAGTCAATCTCAGACTAAAATGTCAACTTTGGTTAAAATGGTCAATCCTTGACCCATTGACCAACACATTGACCCAATAGGTCAACTTTTGGCCAAAGAGTCAACTTTGGTCAAAATGGTCAATCCTTAACCTAATGACCAACCCACCAACCCAATAGGTCGACTTTTGACCAAAAAATTAATTTTTTTCAAAATAGTCAATTTTGACCTAATGAAAAAAATAGTTAATTTTTGAATTAATGACCAATTATTGATCCAATAAGTTAATATCTGACCAAAAAGTCAACTTTTATCAAAATGGTCAACCCTTGACCCAATGACAAACCCATTCACCCAATAGGTCAACTTTTGACCAAAAAGTCAATTTTGGCCAAAATAGTTAATTTTTGACCTAATGACCACCCATTGACTCAATAGGTCAATTTTTGACCAAAAAGTCAACTTTGGTCAAAATGGTCAATTTTTGACCCAATGACTAACCCATTAAAGCAATAGGTCAACTTTTGACCATAAAGTCATCTTTGGTCAAAAGGGTCAAATGTTGACCCAATTACCAACTAATTGACCAAATATGTCAACTTTTGACCAAAAAGTTAACATTGGTAAAAATGGTCAATTTTTGACCCAATGACCACCCCGTTGACCCAATTGATGAACTTTTGACCAAAAATTTAATTTTGGTCAAAATTGGTCAAATTTTGACCAAAAAGTCATCTTTGGTCAAAAAGGCCAATTTCTGACCCAATGACCACCCTGTTCACCCAGTGGGTTAACTTTTGACCAAAAATTCAATTTTTGCCAAAATAATCAATTTTTTATCTAATGACCAACTATTGACCCAATAAGTCAATTACTGACCAAAAAGTCAACTTGGGTCAAAATGGTCAATCTTTGACCTAATGACAATCCCATTTTCCCAATAGGTTAACTTTTGACCAAAAAATCAAGTTTGGTTAAAATGGTCAATTTATGACCAATTGCCCAACTCATTAACCTAATAGGTCAATTTTTAACCAAAAAGTCAACTTTGGTCAAAATGGTCAATCCTTGACCTAATGACCACTAATACATAGACCCAATAGGTCAACTTTTGACCAAAATAATCAATTTTTGACATAATGACCAATTATTGACCCAATAAGTTATTCTCTGACCATATGGTCAACTTTGGTCAATATGGTCTATCCTTGACCCAAAGACCAAACCATTGACCCAATAGGACAACTTTTGAACAAAAAGTGAACTTTAGTCAAAATAGCCAATCCTTGACACAATGACCAACCCATTGACACAATATGTCAACTTTTGACCAAAAATTTAATTTTGGTCATTATAGTCATATTTTTACCTAATGACCCCCCATTGACACAATATGTCAACTTTTGACAAAAAGTCAACTTTGGTTAAAATGGTCAATTTCTGACACAATGAACACCCCATTGACCCAATGGGTCAACTTTTAACCAAAAATTTAATTTTTGTCAAAATTGCTAATTTTTTACCTAATGACCAACTATTGACCCAAAAAGTCATTCTCTGACCAAAAAGTCAACTTTGGTGAAAATGGTTAATACTTGACCCAATGACCAACACATTGACCCAATTAGTCAACTTTTGACCAAAAAGTCAACTATGGTCAAAGTGGTCAATCTTTGACCCAATGACCCAATAGGTCAACTAATGACAAAAAAATCAATTTAGGTTAAAATAATCAATTTTTTACATAATGACAAACTCATTGGCCCAATAGGTCAACTTTTGACCAAAAAGTCAATTTTGGTCAAAATAGTAAATTTTTGACCTAATGACGACACAATTACACCAATAGGTCAACTTTTGACCAAAAATTTAACTTTTGTCAAAATAGTTAATTTCTGACCCAATGACCAACCCATTAACCCAATAAGTCAACTTTTGAACAAAAAGTTAATTTTGGTCAAAGTAGTCAATTTTTGACCTAATGACCAATTATTGACACAGTAAGCCAATCTCTGATCAAAAAGTCAACTTTGGTTAAAATAGTTAATCCTTGACCCAATGACCAACCCTTTGACCCAATATGTCAACTTTTGACCAATAAGTCAACTTTAGTAAAAATGACCAATCCTTGACCCAATGACCAACCAAATAGCCTAATAGATTAACTTTTGACAAAAAAGTCAATTTTAGTCAAAATAGTCAATTTTTGAGTTAATGGCAAATTATTGACCCAGTAAATCAATCTCTGACCAAAAAGTCAACTTTAGTCAAAATGGTCAATCCTTGACCCAATCACAAATCCATTGACCCATTAGGTCAACATTTGTCCAAAAAGTGAATTTTGGTCAAAATAGTCAATTTTTGACCTAATGACCACACATTGACCCAATACATCAACTTTTGACCAAAAAGTCAACTTTGGTTAAAATTGTCATTTTTTGACCCATTGACCCAATCGGTCAACTTTTGACCAAAAATTAATCTTTGGTCAAAATGGTTAATTGTTGACCCAATTACCAACAACATTGACCAAATAGGTCAACTTTTGACCAAAAAGTTAACTTTAGTCAAAATGGTCAATTTCTGACCCAATGACAACCCTGTTAACCTAATTGGTCAAAATAATTGACCTAATAAATCAATCTTTGACCAAAAGGTCAACTTTCTTCAAAATGGACAATGCTTAACCAAATAACCAACCCATTGACCCAATAGGCAACTTTTGACCAAAAAGTCATTTTTGGTCACAATAGTAAATTTTTAACCCAATGACCACCCATTGACCCAATAGGTCAACTTTTGACCAAAAGTCAACTTTGGTCAAAATTGTCAATTTTTAAACCAATGACCAACCCATTGACCAATAGGTCAACTTTTGTCCAAAAAATGATTTTCGGTCAAAATGGTCAATTCTTGACCCAATTATCAACTCATTGACCAAATATGTCAACTCTTGACCAAAAAGCCAACTTTGATCAAAATGGTCAATTTTTAACCAATGACCACCCCGTTGACCCAATGGATCAATTTTTGACAAAAAATTTATTTTTAGTCAAAATAATTAATTTTTGTCCTAATGACCAATTATTGACCCAATAAATAAATCCCTGAACAAAAAGTCAACTTTGGTCAAACTGGTTCATCCTTGACCTAATGACAAACACATTGACCCAATAGGTCAACTATTGACCAAAAAGTCAATTTTGGTCAAAATAGTGTATTTTTGACCTAAAGAACACTCATTGGCCCAATAGGTCAACTTTTGAACAAAAAGTCAACTTTGGTGAAAATGGTCAATTTTTCACCCAACGACCAAACCATTGACCCAATAGGTCACATTTTGACCAAAAAGTTATCTTTGGTTAAAATGGTCAATTTTGACCAAGTTACCAACTCATTGTCCAAATAGGTCAACTTTTGACCAAAAATTGAACTTTGATCAAAATGGACTATTTCTGACCCAATGACTACCACGTTGACCCAATAGGTTAACTTTTGACAAAAAATTCACTATTTCGACCAAGAATTCTATTATGATCCAAATAGTTAATTTTTATCCTACTGATCAATTATTGATACAATAAGCCAATCTCTGACCAAAAAAGTCAACTTTGGTGAAAAAGGTCAGTCCTTAACCCAATCACCAACCCATTAACCCAACAGGTCAACTTTTCACAAAAAAATCAATTTTGGTCAAAATAGTCAATTTTTGACCAAATGACCAATTATTAACTTAGTAAGCCAATCCCTGACCTAAAAGTTAACTTTGGTCAAAATGGTCAATCCTTGACCCAATGACTAACCCATTGACCCAATAGGTCAAATTTTGACGAAAAAGTCAGCTTTGGTCAAAATGATCAATCCTTGACCCAATGACCAACCCCTTGGACTAATAGGTCAACTTTTGACCAAAAAGTCAATTTTGGTGAAAATAGTTAATTTTTGAGTTAATGACCAATTATTTACCCAATAAGTCGATCTCTGACCAAATGTCAACTTCGATTAAAAAAGTCAATCCTTAACCTAAAGACAAACCCATTGACCCAATAAGTTAACTTTCGACCAAAAAGTCAATTTTGGTTAAAATAGTCAATTTTTTTACCTAATGACCACCCATCGACCCAACAGGTTAACTTTTGACTGAAAAGTCAACTTTGGTTAAAATGATCAATTTTTAAACCAATGACCAACCAATTGACCCAATAGGTCAAATTTTGACCAAAAAAGTCATCTTTGATCAAAATGGTCAATTCATGACCCAATTACCAACTCATTGACTAAATAGGTCAACTTTTGATGAAAAAGTCAACTTTGGTCAAAATGGTCAATTTCTAACCCAATGACCACCCCGTTCACGCAATGGGTAAACTTTTGACCAAAAATTCAATTTTGGTCAAAATAGGCAATTTTTAGCCTAATGACCAATTATTGACCCTATAAGTCAATCTCTAACCAAAAAGTCAACTTTAGTCAAAATGGTCAATCTTTCACTCAATGACAAACCCACTGACCCAACAGGTCAACTTTTGACTAAAAAGTCAATATTGGTCAAAATAGTCAATTTTAACCCAACGACCAACCCATTGACCCAATAGATCAACTTTTAACCAAAATGTCATCTTCGGTCAAAATGGTCAATTCTTGACCCAATTACAAACTCATTGATAAAATAGGTCAACTTTTGACCTAAAAGTTAACTTTTGACCAAAAAGTTAACTTTTGTCAAAATGGTCAATTTCTGACCAAAAGGGTCAACTTTTGACAAAAAAATATTTTTGGTCTAAATAATCAATTTTTGACCTAAACACAAATTATTGACCCAATAAGTCAAAAGTAAACTTTGGTCAAGATGGTCTGTCCTTAACCCAATAGGTCAATTTTTGACCAAAAAGTCGATCAAAATGGACAATATTTGACCCAATGACCAACCCATTGACCCAATAGATCAACCATTGACCAAAAAGTCATCTTCGGTCAAAATGGTCAATTCTTGACCCATATACCAACTCATTGACTAAATATGTCAACTTTTGACGAAAAAGTCAACTTTTGTCAAAATTGTTGATTTCTGACAAAATGGGTCAACTTTTGACAAAAAAATTAATTTTGGTCAAAATAATTAATTTTTGACCTAATGACTAATTATTGACCCAATAAGTCAATCTTTGACCAAAAAGTCAACTTTGGTCGAAATGGTTAAAACTTGACCCCATGAGCAACCCATTGACCCAATATGTCAACTTTTGACCAAAAAGTCAACTTTGGTCAAAATGATCAATCCTTGACCCAATGACCTACCCATTAGCCTAATAGGTCAACTTTTGACCCAAAAGTCAATTTTTGAATTAATCTCCAATTTTTGACCCAATAAGTCAATCTCTGAACAAAAAGACAACTTTGGTCAAAATGGTCAATCCTTGACCCAATGACCAACCCATTGACCCAATAGGTCAACTTTTGACCAAAAAATCAACTTAGATCAAAATGGTCAATTCTTGACCAAATGACCAATGCATTAACCCAATAAGTGAACTTTTGAACGAAAAGTCAATTTGGGTCATAATAGTCGATTTTTGAGCTAATGAACAATTATTGACCCAATATGTCAATCTCTGACCAAAAACTAAACTTTGGTCATAATGGTCAATCCGTGACCCAATGACAAGCCCATTGACCTAATAGGTCAACTTTTGACCAAAAAGTGAACTTTGGTCAAAATGGAAAATTCTTGACCCAATGACCAACCCACTTACCCAATAGATCGACTTTTGACCAAAAAGTCAATTTTGGTCAAAATAGTAAATTTTTTACTTAATGACCTATTATTGCCCAATAAGTCAATCCTTGATCGAAAAGTCAACTTTGGTCAAAAAGGTCAATCCTTGACCCAATGACAAACCCATTGATCCATTAGGTCAAGTTTTGACCAGAAAGTCAATTTCTGACCTAATGACCACGCCTTGACCCAATAAGTCAACTTTTGACCAGAAAGTCAACTTTGGTCAAAATGGTTAATTTTTGACCCAATGGCCAACCCATTTACTCAATATGTCAACTCTTGACCAAAAAGTCATCATTGGTAAAAATGGTCAATTCTGACCCAAATACCAACTCATTGACCCAATAGATCAACTTTTGACCAAAAAGTCAACTTTTGTCAAAATGTTCAATTTCTGACCCAATGCCCACCCCATTGACCCAATGAGATAACTTTTGACCAATAATTTAATTTTGGTCAAAACAGTCAATTTTTGACCTAATAACCAATAATTGAACCAATAAGTTGATCTCTGACCAAAAAGTCAACTTTCGTCAAGATGGTCAATCCTTGACTCAATGGCCAACCCATTGACCCAAAGGTCAACTTTTGACCAAAAAATCAACTTTGGTCAAATGATCAATCTTTGACCCAATGACCAACCCATTGGCCTAATAGGTCAACTTTTGACCAAAAAGTCATTTTTGGTCAAAATAGCCAAATTTTGAATTAGAGACCAATTATTGACCAAATAAGTTTATCTCTCACCAAAGAAGTAAACTTTGGTCAAAATGGTCAATCCTTGAACCAATAAAAAACCCAATGACCCAATCGGTCAACCTTTGACTAAAAAGTCAATTTTGACCTAATGAACACCCATTGACCCAATGGGTCAACTTTTGACTAAAAAGTTAACTTCGGTCAAAATAATCAATTTTAGTTCTAATGACCAACCCATTGACCCAATAGGTCAACTTCTGACCAAAACGTCATCTTTGGTCAAAATGGTCAATTCTTGACCAAATAACCAACTCATTGACCAAATAAATCAACTTTTGACTAAAAAGTCAATTTTGGTCAAAATGGTCAATTTCTGACCAAATGACCACCCCGTTCACTCAATGGGTTAACTTTTGACCAAAAATTCAATTTTGATCAAAATATTTAATTTTTGACCTAATGACCAATTATTGACCCAATAAGTCAATTTCTGACCAAAAAGTTAACTTTGGTCAATATGGTCATTCCTTGACACAATAAATAATCGATTAACCGAATAGGTCAACTTTGACCAAAACGTCAATTTTGATCAAAATACTCAAATTTTGACTTAATGACCAATTATTGACCTAGTAAGCCAATCTCCGACCAAAAAGTCAACTTTGGTCTAAAGGGTCGATCATTGACCCAATAAGTCAACTTTCAACCAAAAAGTCAACTTTAGTCAAAATGATCAATCCTTGACACAATGGCCAACCCATTGTCCTAATAGCTCAACTTTTGACCAAAAAGTCAATTTTGGTCAATATAGTCAAATTTTCAATTAAAGACTAGTTATTGACCTAATATGTCTATCTCTGACCAAAAAGTTAATTTTGGTCAAAATGATCAATCCTTAACGCAATGACAAAACCATTTACCCAATAGGTCAAATTTTGAGCAAAAAGTCAATTTTGGTTAAAATAGTTAATTTTGGACATAATGAACACCCACTGACCCAATATGTTAACTTTTGACCAAAATGTCAACTTTGGTCAAAATTGTCAATTTTTGACCCAAAGACCAATCCATTGACCCAATAGATCAACTTTTGACCAAAAAGTCATCTTCGGTCATGACGGTCAATTTTTGACCCAATTACCAACTCATTGACCAGATCGGTCAACTTTTGACCAAAAAGTTAACTTTAATCAAAATGATCAATTTCTAACCCAAAAACAATACCGTTGACCCAATGGGCAACTTTTGACAAAAACTTTAAATTTGGTCAAAATAATCAATTTTTGACCTAATGATGAAATTATAGACCAAATAAGTCAATCTCTGACCAAAAGGCCAACTTTGGTAAAAAATGGTCAATCCTTGACCCAAAAACCAACCCGTTGACCCAATAGGACAATTTCTAACAAAAAAGACAACTTTGGTAAAAAAGGTTATTCCTTGATCGAATGACCAACTCATTGACCCAATAGGTAAACTTCTGACCAAAAAGTCAATTTTTTACCCATTGACCAATTATTGACCCAGTAAGTCAATCTTTGACCAAAAAGTCAACTTTAGTCAAAATGGTTAATCCTTGTCCCAATGACTAACGCATTTACCCAATTGGTCAACTTTTGACCAAAAAGTCAACTTTGGTCAAAATGATCAATCCTTGAACCAATGACCAACCTAATGAGCTAATAGGTCAACTTTTAACTAAAAACTCAATTTTGGTCAAAATAGTCAATTTTTGAATTAATGACCAATTATTGACCCAATATGTCAATCTCTGACCAAAAAGTAACTTTGGTAAAAATGGTTAATCCTTGACCCAATGACAAACTCATTGACCCGATAGGTCAACATTTGACCAAAAAGTCAATTTTGGTAATAACAATCAATATTTGACTTAATGACCACCAATTGACCCAATATGTCAACTTTTGACCAAAAAGTCAACTTTGGTCAAAATGGTCAATTTTTGACCCAATGACCAACCCATTGACCCAATAAGTCAACTTTCGACCAAAAAGTCATTTTTGGTCAAAATTGTTAATTCTTGACCCAATTACCAACTCATTGACCAAATAAGTCAACTTTTGACCAAAAAATCAACTTTGATCAACATGGTCAATTTCTGACTTATTGACCACCCCATTGACCCAATGGGTTAACTTTTGACCAAAAAGATAATTTTGGTCAAAATAGTCAATTTTTTACCTGATAACCACCCATTGACCCAATTGGTCAACTTTTGACGAAAGTCAACTTTGGTTAAAATGGTCAATTTGTGACCCAATGGATCAGCTTTTTACAAAATAGTCATCTTCAGTCAAAAAGGTTAATTCTTGACCCTATTACAAACTCATTGACCCAATATGTTAACTTTTGACTAAAAAAGTCAATTTTGGTCCAAATGGTTTATTTCTGACCCAATGACCACCCTGTTGACCCATTGGGATAACTTTTGAACAATTTTTGACTGAATGACCAGTTATTGATACAATAAGTCAATCTTTTTGACCCAAAAAGTAAACTTTGGTCGAAATTGTCAAACTTTTGCTTAATGACCAACCCATTGACCCGACAGGTCAACTTTTGACCAAGAAGTTAACTTTGGTCAGAATGGTTAATCCTTGACCCAATGACCAACCCTTTGACCCAATAGGTCAACTTTTGAACGAAAAGTTTATTTTGGTCAAAATTGTCAAATTTTGATTTAATGACCACCCCATTAACCCAATAAGTCGACTTTTGACCAAAAATTCAAATTTGGATAAAATGGTCAATTTCATACCCAGTGACAAACCCACTAACCTAATAGGTCAACTTTTGACCAAAAAGTCAACTTTGGTCAAAATGGTCAATCTTTGACCCAACGACCAAACCATAGACCCAATAGGTCAACTTTTGTCCAAAATAGTCAATTTTTTACATAATGACCAATTATAGACCCGATAAGTCAATCTCTGACCAAAAGGTCAACTTTGGTCAAAATGATCAATCCTTGACCCAATAGGGTAACTTTCGAACAAAAAGTAAACTTCAGTCAAAATAGTCAATCCTTGACACAATGACCAACTCATTGACACAGGTTTACTTTTGACCAAAAAGTTAATTTTGGTCAATATAGTCAATTTTTTACCTAATGACCATCTCATTGTCCCAATATGTCAACTTTTGATCAAAAGTCAACTTTGGTCAAATTGGTCAATTTCTGACCCATTCATCACCTTATTGACCCAATGGGTTAACTTTCGACCAAAAGTTCAATTTTGGTCAAAATAGTTAATTTTTGACATAATGACCAATTATTGACCCAATAAGTCAATCTGTGACCAAAAAAACAACTTTGGTCAAAATGATCAATCCTTGACCCAACAAACTCATTGACCCAGTAGGTCAACTTTTAACTAAAAAGTCAATTTTGGTCAAAATAGTCAATTTCTGACCTGATGACCACCCTTTGACCCAATAGGTCAAGTTTTGACCAAAAAGTCAACTTTGGTCAAAAAGATCAATTTTTCACCCAATGACCAACCCATTGACCCAATAGATCAACTTTTGACCAAATAGTCATCTTCGGTCAAAATAGTCAATTCTTGACCCAATTACGAACTCATTGACCAAATATATCAACTTTTGAAGAAAAAGTCAACTTTGGTCAAAATGTTCAATTTCTGACCCAATGATCACCCCGTTGAGCCAATGAGTAAACTTTTTATCAAATATTTAATTTTAGTAATACTAATCAATTTTTGACCTAATGACCAATTTTTGACCCAATAACTCAATCTCTGACTAAAAAGTAAACTTTGGTCAAAATGGTCAATCCTTGACCCAATGACCAACCCATCGACCCAATAGGTAAACTTTTGAAAAAAAGTTAATTTTTGTCAAATTTATCAATTTTTGATTTAATGACCACCCCATTAACCAAACAAGTCAGCTTTCGACCAAAAAGTGAAGTTTGATTGAAATGGTTTATTTTATACCTAATGGCAAACCCATTAACCCAATAAATCAACTTTTGACAAAAAAATCAACTTTGGTCAAAATGGTCAATCCTTGACCCAAAGACCAACCCATAGAACCAATAGGTCAACTTTTGACGAAAATAGTTAATTTTTGACATAATGACCAATTATTGACCCAATAAGCAATCTCTGACCAAAAGTTCTACTTTGGTCAAAATGACCAATCCTTGACCTAATGACCAAATCATTGACCCAATAGGTCAACTTTTGACCAAAAAGTAAACTATAGTCAAAATAGTCAATCCTTGACAGAATAACCAACCCATTGGCACAATAGGTCAACTTTTGACCAAAAAGTTAATTTTGGTCAATATAGTCATTTTTTTACCTAATGACCACCCATTGACCCAATATGTCAACTTTTGAACAAAAGTGAACTTTGGTCAAATTGGTCAATTTCTGACCCATTGACCACCCCATTGACCCAATGGGTTAACTTTTGACTAAAAGTTCAATTTTGGTCAAAATAATCAATTTTTTTCTGAATGACCAATTATTGACCCAATAAGTCAATCTCTGACCAAAAAGCCAACTTTGGTCAAAATGATCAATCCTTGACTTAATGACAAACCCATTGACCCAGTATGTCAACTTTTAGCAAAAATGATTATTTTGGTCAAAATAGTCAATTTTTGACCGGATGACCAAAATTGACCCGTAAGGTCCACTTTTGACTAAAAAGTCAACTTTTATCAAAATCGATAATCTTTGACCCAATAACCAACCCATTGACCCAATAGATCAACTTTTGACCAAATAGTCATCTTTGGTCAAAATGGTCAATTCTTGACCCAATTACAAACTCATTGACCAAATATGTCAACTTTTGATGAAAAAGTCAACTTTAGTCAAAATGGTCAATTTCTGACTCAATGACCACCCCGTTGACCCAATGGGTTAACTTTTGACCAAATATTTAATTTTAGTCAAACTACCCAATTTTTTACCTAATGACTAATTTTTGTCCCAATAACTCAATCTCTAACTAAAAAGTCAAATATGGTCAAAATGGTCAATCCTTGACCCAATGACCAACCCAATGACCCAATAGATCAACTTTTGACCAAAAAGTCAACAATGGTCAAAATGGTCAATCTTTTACCTAATGACCTAGTAGTCAAATTTTCACCAAAAAGTTAATTTTGGTTAATAAAGTCAATTTTTGACATAATGACCAACTCATTCGCCCAATAGGTCAACTTTTGACCAAAAAGTCAATTTTGGTCAAAATAGTAAATTTTTGATCTGATGACCACCCAATTGACCCATTAGGTCAACTTTTGACAAAAAAGTCAACTTTGGTCAAAAAGGTCAATTTCTGACCCAATGACTAACCCATTGACCCAATAGGTCAACTTTTGACAAAAAATGTAATTTTGGCCAAACTAGTCAATTTTTGATCTAATGACCAATTATTGACCCAATAAATCAGAGTTTAACCAAAAAGTTAACTTTGGTCAAAATAGTCAATCCTTAACCCAATGACTAACCCATTGACCCAATAGGTCAACTTTTGACCAACAAGTTAACTATGGTTAAAATGGTCAATCTTTGTCCTAACAGGTCAACTTTTCACCAAAAAGTCAAGTTTGGTTAAAATAGACAATTTTTGACATAATGACCAGATCATTGACCCAATAGGTCAACTTTTAACCAAAAAGTCAATTCTGATCAAAATTTTCAATTTTTGACCTAATGACCACCCAATTAACCCATTAGGTCAACATTTGACCAAAAAGTCAACTTAGGTCAAAATGGTTAAATTCTGACCCAAAGACCAACCCATAGATATAATGGGTCAACTTTTGACAAAAAGTCAATTTTAGTCAAAATAGTCAATTTTGATCTAATAATGAATTATTGACCCAATAAGTCAATCTCCGACCAAAAAGTCGACTTTGTTCAAAATGGTCAATTCTTGACCCAATGGCCAACCCATTGACCCAATAGGTCAACGTTGACTAAAAAGTTAATTTTGGTCAAAATAGTCAATTTTTGACCAAATGACCACCCCATTGACCCAAATGGGTCAACTTTTGAGCAAAATATCAATTTTGGTCAAAATGGTGAATCCTTGACATAATGACATACCCATTTAATTGGTCAACTTTTGACATAAAAGTAAATTTTGGTCAAAATAATCAAGTTTTAAACTAACAACCAGTCCCCAGACCCATTAGGTCAAGTTTTGACCAAAAAGTAAACTTTTGTTACAATTGTCAATTTCTGACCCAATAATCAACCCATTGACTCAATAGGTCAACTTTTGACCAAAAAGATATCTTTGGTCAAAATGGTTTTCCTTGACCCAATGACCAACCCATTGACTAAATAGGTCAATTGTTGACCAAAAAGTCAATTTTGGTCAAAATAGTAAATTTTTTACCAATGACCATCTCATTGACCAAATAGTTTAACTTTTGACTAAAAAGTCAACTTTGGTCAACCAGTTGGTCAATGCTTGACCCAATCACCAACCTATTGACCCAATAGGTCAAATTTTAACCAAAAAGTTAATTTTGGTCAAAATAGTCAATTTTTGACCTAATGACCAGACCCAATAGGTCAACTTTTGACTAAAAAGTCAATTTTGGTCAAAGTAGTCAATTTCTGACCTAATGCCACCCATTGACCCAATAGGTCAACTTTTAACTACAAAGTTGATTTGGTCAAAAAGGACAATTTCTGACCCAATGACCAACCTATTGACCCAAAAGATCAACTTTTGACCAAAAAGTCAATTATGGGCAAAATTGTCAATCCTAGACCCAATGACCAACCCATTGACCCAATAGTTCAACTTTTGACCAAAAAGTCAGTTTTGTTAAAAGAGTTAATTTTTGACCTACAGACCAATTATTGACCCAATCTGTCTATCTCTAACAAAAAATTCTACTTTGGTCAAAATGGTTAATCCTTGACCTAATGACCAACCCATTTTCCTAATTGATTAACTTTTGACCAAAAAATCAACTTTGATCAAAATGGTTACTCATTGACCCAATGACGAACCCATTGACCCTATAGGTCAACTTCTGATGAAAAAATCAACTTTGAATATAATGGTCAATCCTTGCCCCAATTAGGAACCCATTGACCTAATAGTTCAACTTTTGACCAAATAGTCAACTTTGTTCAAAATGGTCATTCCTTGACCCAATGACCAACCCATTGACCTAATACTTTAACTTTTGACCAAAAAGTCAGTTTAGGTCAAAATAATCAATTTTTTACATAGTGAGAGTTTTTTTACTCAATAAATCAATCTTTGACCGAAAAGTTAACTTTGGTGAAAATACTCAATCCTTGACCCAATGAACAACACAATGACCCAATAGGTCTCGTACCAAAAAGTTAACTTTGGTAAAAAATGGTCAATTCTTGACCCAATGACCAACCTAATGACCAAATAGGTCAAATTTTGACAAAAAAGTTAATTTTGGTCAAAATAGTCATTTTTGACTTAATAACCAATTATTAACCCAATAAGCCAATTTCTAATCAAAAAGTCAACTTAAGTTATAATGGTCAATCCTTGACTAAATGACCAACCCATTAACCCAAGAGTTCAACTTTTGACAAAACTTTTAACTTTGGTCAAAATGGTCATTCCTTCACCCAATGACCAACCCAACATACTAGGTCAACTTTTGACTAAAAAGTCAGTTTTGGTCAAAAAAGTCAATTTTTGACCTAATGACTAATTATTGACCAATAAGCCAATCTCTGACCAAAAAGTCAACTTTTGTCAAAATAGTCAGTCCTTGACCCAATGACAAAGAGGTCAACTTCTGACCAAAAAGTCAACTTTGGTCAACGCGGTTAATCCTTGACCCAATGATAACCTCATTGATCCAATATGTCAACTTTTGAACAAAAGGTCAATTTTGGTCAAAATAGTCAATTTTTGACCAAATTACCAATTATTAAACCAATAGGTCAATCTCTGACAAAAAAGACAACTTTGGTCAAAATGGTCAATCCTTGACACAATGACCAACCCATTGAACCAATATTTTAACTTTGACAAAACAATCAATTTTGGTCAAAATGGACTTTCCTTGACGCGATGACCTAATAGGTCAACTTTTGACCAAAAGCTAATTTTGGTCAGAATTGTTAATTTTTGAATTAAACACCAATT
This sequence comes from Papilionanthe hookeriana x Papilionanthe teres, assembly GCA_022702705.1. Classification (NCBI taxonomy): domain Eukaryota; kingdom Viridiplantae; phylum Streptophyta; class Magnoliopsida; order Asparagales; family Orchidaceae; genus Papilionanthe; species Papilionanthe hookeriana x Papilionanthe teres. The sequence continues at coordinate 80,623,340 of CM040429.1, read as the reverse complement.
ATTAACCCAATAAATCAATCTCTGACCAAAAACTCAACTTTGGTCAAAATGGTCAATCTTTGACCCAATGACCAACCCATCGTCCGAATAGGTCAACTTTTGAATAAAAAGACAACTTTGGTCAAAATGGTCAATTCTTGAACCAAAGGCCAACCCATTGACCTAATAGGGTAACTTTTGACCAAAAAGTCAACTTTAGTCAAAATGGTCAATCCTTGACCTAATGACCCACCCATTGACCTAATAGGTCAACCTTTAACCAAAAAGTCAATGTTTGTCAAAATAGTCAGTTTTTGATAGAATGACCACCCATTAACTCAATAGGTTAACTTTTGACCAAAAAGTCAACTTTGGTCAAAATGGTCAATTTCTATCCCAAAGACCAACCCATTGACCCAATAGGTCAACTTTTGACTAAAAAGTCAACTTTGGCTAAAGTAGTCAGTCCTTGACCCAATGACCAACCCATTAACCCAATAGGTCAACTTTTGACCAAAAAGTTAATTTTAGTTAAAATTGCCAAACCACCCCATTATGCCAATAGGTCAACTTTTGACAAAAAGACAAGTTTGGTCAAAATGGTAAATTTCTGACCCAATGGTCAACCCTTTGACCCAATAAGTCAACGTTTTACCAAAAATTCAACTTTGGTTAAAATGGTAAATCCTTGACCACCCAATGACCAACCCACTGACCCAATAGATCGAATTTTGACCAAAAAGCCTCAAAATAGTCAATTTTTACCTAACCATCCCATTGACACAATAAGTCAACTTTTGAACAAAATGTCAACTTTGGTCAAAATGGTCAATTTCTGACCCAATGACCACCCCGTTGACCCAATGGGTCAACTTTTGACCAAAAATTCAATTTTGCTCAATTCTTTGACCAAAAAATCAACTTTATTCAAAATAGTCAATCATTATCCTAATGACCAACCTATTGACCTAATAGGTCAACTTTTGACCAAAAAGTCAACTCTGGTCAAAATGGTCAACCTTGACCGAACTACCAGCCCATTGGCCCAATAGTTCAACTTTTAACCAAAAAGTCAATTTTGGTCAAAATAGTCAATTTTTGACCTAATGGCTACCCATTGACCTAATAGGTTAACTTTTGACCAAAAGCCAAGTTTGGTCAAAATGGTAAGTCCTTGACCCAATGACTAACCCATTGATCCAAAAGATTGACTTATGAACAAAAAGTCAATTTTGGTTAAAATAGTAAATTTTTGACCTAATGACCAATTATTTATCCAATAGGTCAACTTTTGGCAAAAAGTCAACTTTGGTCAAAATGGTCATTCTTCGACCTAACGACCAACTCATTAACCTAATAGGACAACTCTTGACCAAAAAGTCAATTTTGGTCAAAATAGACAATTTTTGAATTAATGACAAATTGATGACCCAATAAGTCAATCTCTTACCAAAAAGTCAACTTTGGTCAAAATCGCCCATCCTTTACCCAATGACCAACCTATTGACCCAATAGGTCAACTTTTGAGCAAAAAGTCAACTTTGGTCAAAATGGTCAATCCTTGACCCAATGAGAAACCCTTTAACACAATAGGTCAACCATTGACCAAAAAGTCAATTTTGGTCAAAATTGGCAATTTTTTACTAAATGACCACCCATTGACCCAATAGGTCAACTTTTGACCAAAAAGTTAATTTTGGTCAAAATGGCCAATTTTTGATCCAATCACCAACCCATTCACCTAATAGGTCAACTTTTGACCAAAGACTCATTTTTTGTCAAAATGGTCAATTTTTAACCCAATGATCAACTCATTGACCAAAAAGGTTAATTTTTGACCAAAAATTAAACTTTGGCCAAAATGTTCAATTTCTGATCTAATGACCACCCCATTGACCCAAAGGGTCAACTTTTAAGCAAAAATTCAATTTTGGTTAAACTTATCAATTTTTGATATAATGACCAATTATTCACCCAATAAGTCAATCTCTGACTAAAAATTCAACTTTGGTTAAAATTGTAATCATTGACCAAATGACGAACCCATTGACCCAATAGGTCAACTTTTGACAAAAAAGTCAATTTCTGTTAAAATACTCAAGTTTTGACTTAATGACTGCCCCATTGACCCAATAGGTCAATTATTTACCAAAAAGTCAACTTTTGTTAAAATGGTCAATTATTTAAAGCAATGAACACCCATTGACCCAATAAGTAAAATTATAACAAAAAAGTCAACTTTGGTCAAAATGGTCAATCCTTGACCCAATGACCAACCCATTTACCAAATAGGTTAACTTTTGACCAAAAAGTCAATTTGGTCAAAATAGTCAATTATTGACCTAATGACCTCCTCATTGACACAATAGGTAAACTTTGTTTACAATGGCCAATTTCTGACCCAATGTCCAAACCATTGACCCAATAGGTCAACTTTTGACCAAAAAATCAACTTGGGTTAAAATGATTAATCGTTGGCCCAATGACCAACCCATTGACCTAATATAATAACTTTCTACCAAAGAGTCAATTTTAGTCAAAATAGTCAATTTTTTTACTAAATAACTCATTATTTACCCAATAAGCCAATCTTTTACAAAAACATAAACTTTCGTCAAAATGGCTAATCATTGACTCAATGACCAACCCATTGACCCAATATGTCCAACTTTTGAGCAAAAAGTCAACTTTGGTCAAAATGGTAAATCCTTGACCTAATGATCAACCCATTGACCCTAGAGGTCAACTTTTGACCAAAAAGTCAATTTTGTTGCAAAATATTCATTTTTTGACCTAATGACCACCTATTGACCCAGTAGATCAACTTTTGACCGAAAAGTCAACCTTAGTCAAAATGGTTAATTTTTAACCCAATGACCAACCCATTCACCCAATAGGTCAACTTTTGACTAAAAAGTCAGCTTTGGTTAAAATGGTCAATTTCTAACCCAATGACAACCCTGTTGACCCAATGGGTCAACTTTTGACTAAAATTTTATTTTAGTCAAAATAGTTAATTTTTGACCTGATGACCAATTTTAGACCCACTAAGTCAATCTTTGACCAAAAAGTCAACATTGGTTAAAATGGTCAATCCTTGATCCAATGACCAACCCATTGACTCAATATGTTAACTTTTCACCAAAAAGTCAATTTTGGTCAAAATCATCAATTTCTGACACAATAACCACCTATTAACCCAATGGGTCAACTTTTGATCAAAAAGTCAACTTTGGTCAAAATGGCCAATTTCCAATCCAATTACTAACTCATTGACCCAGTTTGTTATCTTTTGACTAAAAAGTCAACTTTGGTCAAAATGGTAAATTCTTGACCCAATGACCAACTTCTTGACCCAATAGGACAACTTATTGACCTAAAGGACAACATTTGACTAAAAAGTCAGTTTTAATCAAAATAGTCAATTTTTGACCTAATGACCAATTATTGACCCAATAAGTCAATCTCTGACTTAAAAGTCAACTTTGGTCAAAATGGTCAATCCTTGACCCAACGACTAACCCATTGACCCAATAGTTCAATTTGTAACCAAAAAGTAAACTTAGGTCAACATTGTCAATTCTTGACCCAATGACAAACCCATTGACGAAATATGTCAACTTTTGACGAAAAAGCCAATTTTAGTCAAAATAGTCATTTGTTGACCTAATGACCAATTGTTGACCCAATAAGTCAATCTCTGACCAAAAAGTCAACTTTTGTCATAATGGTCAATCCTTGACCCAATGATCAACCCATTGACCCAAGAGTACAAATTTTGACAAAATAGTCAACTTTGATCAAAATGGACATTCCTTGACCTAATGACCAACACATTGACCCAATAGGTCAACTTTTGACCAATAAGACATTTTTTGTCAAAATAACTAGTTTTTGACCAAATGACAACCCATTAACCCAATATGTCAACTTTGGTCAAAATAATCAATCGTTGACCCAATGACCAACCCATCGACCCAATATATTAACTTTCTATCAAAAAGTAATTTTAGTGAAATTAAATTTTTGACCTAATAACCAATTATTGACTAAATAAGCCAATCTCAGACCAAAACGTCAACATTGGTCAAAATGGTCAATCCTTGAACCAATGATCAACCCATTATCCCAATATGTCAACTTTTGAGCAAAAACTCCGCTTTGATCAAAATGGTCAATCATTCACCCAACGACCAACCCATTGACCCAATCACCAACCCATTGACCCAATAAGTCAATCCCTGGCCAAAAAGTTAACTTTGGTCATAATGGTCAATCCTTGACGCAATGACTTACCTTTTGACCCAATAGGTCAACTTTTGAAAAAAAATTCAACTTTGATCAAAATGGCCAATCCTTGACCCAATGAACAACCCATTGACCTTATAGGACAACTTTTAAACAAAAAACTCAATTTTGGTCAAAATACTCAATTTTAACCTAATGACCAATTATTGACCCTATAAGTCAATCTTTGACCAAAAAGTTAGCTTGGTCAAAATGGTTAATTTCTGACCCAATGATCAACCCTTGGCCCAATAAGTCAACTTTTGACCAAAAAGTCAACTCTGATCAAAATGGTAAATCTTTGACCCAATGACCAACCCACTGACCCAATAGATAACCTTTTGACTAAAAAGTCAATTTATGACCTAATGACCAATTATTGACCCAATAGGTCAACTTTCGACCTAAATGTCAACTTTTGTCAAAATGGTCTATCTTTGACATAATGACCAACCCATTAACCCAATAAGTCAACTTTTATCCAAAAAGTTAATTTTGGATAAAATGGTCAATCCTTGAACCAATGTCCAACCCATTGACCCAATAGGTCAACTTTTGACAAAAATGTCAATTTTTGTCAAAATTGTCAATTTTTGACTTAATGACCACCTCATTGACCTAAATAGGTCAACTTTTGACCAAAAAGTTAACTTTGGTCAAAATGGTCAATTTCTGACACAATGAACACCCCATTGACCCAATGGCTCAACTTTTGACCAAAAATTCAATTTTAGTCAAAATAATCAATTTTTGACCTAATGACCAATTATTGACCCAATAGGTCAACTTTTAACCTAAATGTCAATTTTGATCAAAATGGTCTATCTTAGACCTAACGACCAACCCATTGACCCAAAAGGTCAACTTTTGACCAAAAAATTTACTTTGGCCAAAATGGTCAATCCTTGACCCAATGACCAACCTATTGACCCAATAGGTCAATTTTTGACTAATAAAGTCAATTTTTGACCTAATGACCACCTCTTCGACCTAAATAGGTCAACATTTGAAAAAAAAAGTCAACTTTGGTCAAAATGGTCAATTTCTGACACAATGACTATGACCACTTCATTGTCCCAATGGATTAACTTTTGACCAAAAATTTAATTTTGGTCAAAATAATCAATTTTTGACCTAATGACCAATTATTGACCCAATAGGTCAACTATTGACCAAAATCTCAACTTTTATCAAAATGGTCTATCCTTGACCTAATGACCAACCCATTAGCCCAATAGGTCAACTTTTGACCTAACGACCACCTCATTGACCTAATTAAGTCAACATTTGACCAAAAAGTCAACTTTGGTCAAAAGGTCAATTTTAACACAAATATCACACCATTAATCCAATAGTTCAACTTTTAACCAAAAAGTTAACTTTGATCAAAATGGTAAATTCTTGACTCGATGACTAACTCATTGACCCAATAGGTTAACTTTTGACCAAAAAGTCAACTTTGGTCAAAATGGTCAATTTCTGACGCAATGACCACCCCGTTGACCCAATGGGTCAACTTTTAACCAAAAATTTAATTTTGATCAAAATAGTCAAATTTTGACCTAAAGACCAATCATTGACTCAATAAATCATATTCTAACAAAAACATCAACTTTGGTCAAAATGGTCAATCCTTGACCCAACAACCAACCCATTGACCTAGTTGGTTAACTTTGGACCAAGAAGTCAATTTTGGTCAAAATGGTCAATTTCTGACCCAATCACCAACCCATTGACCCAATAGGTCAACTTTTGACCAAAAAGCCAACTTTGGCCAAAATATTCAGTCCTTGATCCAATGACTAACCCACTGATCTAATAGGTCAACTTTTGACCCAAAAGTCATTTTTTGTTAAAATTGTCAATTTTTGACCTAATGACCACCTCATTGACCTAAATTGGTCAACTTTTGGCCAAAAAGTCAACCTTGGTCAAAATGGTCAATCCTTAAACCGATGACCAACCCGTTGACCAAATAGGTCAACTTTTGACCAAAAAGTCGACTTTGGACAAAATGGTCAATTGTAGACCTAAAGACCAACCAATTGACCCATAAGTCAACTTTTGACCAAAATGTCAATTTTGGTCACAGTAGTTAATTTTTGGCCTAATGAACAATTATGGATTTAAAAAGGTCAAGTTTTGACCAAAATGTCAACTTTAATCAAAATGGTCTATCTTTGACCCAATGACCAACCCATTGACGCAATAGGTTAACTTTAGACAAAAAAGTTAACTTTGGCAAAAAATGGTAAATTCTTGACCCAATGATCAACTCATTGACCCAATAGGTCAGCTTTTGACCAAAAACTAAATTTTTATCAAAATTGTCAATTTTTTACCTAACGATCACCTCATTGACCTAAATAGGTCAACTTTTGACCAAAAAGTCAACTTTTGTCAAAATGGTCAATTTCTGACACAATAACTACCTCATTAACCCAATGAGTCAACCTTTGATCAAAAATTCAATTTTGGTCAATATAATGAATTTTTGACCTAATGACCAATGATTGACCGAAATAGTCAATATACGACCAAAAGGTCAACTTTGGTCAAAATGTTCAATCATTGACCCAATGACCAACCTATTGACCCAAAAGGTCAACTATTAAACAAATAATCAACTTTTGTCAAAATGGTCAATTCTTGACCCAATGACTAACCCATTAACCCAATAGGTCAACTTTGGTCAAAATGTTCAATCATCGACCCAATGACCAACCTATTGACCCAAAAGGTCAACTATTAAACAAATAATCAACTTTTGTCAAAATGGTCAATTCTTGACCTAATGACTAACCCATTGACCCAATAGGTCAACTTTTGATTAAAAAGTCAATTTTGGTCAAAATAGTCAATTTTTAATCGAATGACCAATTATTGACCCAGTAAGTCATTCTCTGACCAAAAACCAACTTTGGACAAAATGGTCAATCCTTGACCCCTTGACCAACCCATTAACCCAATAGGTTAACTTTTGACCAAAAAGTCAACTTTGGTCAAAATGGTTAATCCTTGTCCCAATGACTAACCCATAGACCTTATAGGTTAACTTTTGACCAAAAGGTCAATTTTGGTCCAAATAGTCAATTTTTGAATTAATGAACAAATATTGATCCAATAAGTCAATCTCTGACCAAAAAGTCAACTATGGTCATAATAGTCAATCCTTGACCAACTGACCAACCCATTGACCCAATAGTTCATTTTTTGACCAAACATTCTTTGGTCAAAATGGTCATTCCTTGACTGTATGACAAAGTGATTGACCTAATAGGTCAACTTTTGACCAAAAGTCAATTTTGGTCAATGTATACTCAATTTTAGAATTAATGATCAATTATTGATGCAATAAGTCAGTCTGTGATAAAAAAGTTATTTTTTGTTAAAATGGTCAATCCTTGACCCAATAACCAACCCATAGACCTAATAGGTCAACATTTGAGGAAAAAGTCAACTTTGGTCAAAATTTTCAATCCTTGACCCAATGAAAACCCCATTGAGCCAATAGGTCAACTTTTGACCAAAAAGTCAATTTTGGTCAAAATAGTCAATTTTTGACCAAATGACCACCCAATAACCCAATAGGTCAAGTTTTGACCAAAAAGTAAACTTTGGTAAAAATAGTCATTTTTTGACCCAATGACCAACCCATTGACCCAATAAATCAAATTTTGACCAAAAAGTCAGCTTCCGTCAAAATGGTCAATTATTGAGCCATTTACCAACTCATTGACCAAATAGGTCAACTTTTGACCAAAAAGCCAACATTGGTTAAAATAGTCAATTTCTGACCTAATGACCACCCCGTTGACCAAATGGGTCAACATTTAACCAAAAATTTAATTTTGGTCAAAATAATCAATTTTTGACCTAATGACCAATTATTGACCCAATAAGTCAATCTTTGACCAAAAAGTCAACTTTGGTCAAAATCGACAATCCTTGACCCGATGACTAACACATTGACCCAGAAGGTCAACTTTCGACCCAAAAATCAATTTTGGTCAACATAGTCAATTTTTAACCAAATGACCAATTATTCACCCAATAAATTAATCACTGACCAAAAAGTTAACTTTGGTCAAAATGGTCAATCCTTGACCCAATGACAAACCCATTGACCCAAAAGGTCAACTTTTGACCAAAAAGTCAATTTTGGTCAAAATAATCAATTTTTGACCTAATGACCACCCATTAACCAATAGGTTAACTTTTGATCAAAAAGCGAACTTTGGTAAAAATGGTAATTTTTTGACTCAATGACCAACCCATTGAACCAACAGATCAAATCTTGACCAAAATGTCAGCTTCCTTCAAAATGGTTAATTATTGACCCAATTACCAACTCATTGACTAAATATGTCAACTTTTGACCAAAAAGCCAACTTTGGTTAAAATAGTCAATTTCTGACCTAATGACCACCCCGTTGGTCAAAAGTCAACTTTTGGTCAAATGGTCAATCCTTGACCCAATTTCCAACTCATTGACCCAAAAGGATAACTTTGACCAAAAAATTAATTTTGGTCAAAATTGTCAATTTTTAACGTATCGACCCCACTATGACCAAAAAGGTCAACTTTTGACCAAAAAGTTAAGTATGGTCAAAATGGTCAATTTCTGAGACAATGACCTAAATGTCAACTTTGGTGAAAAAGGTCAATTCTTGATCTAATGAGCAACCCATTGCCCCAATTTGTCAACTTTTGACTAAAAAGTCAACTTTAGCCAAAATGGTTAATCCTTGACCTAATGACCAACCCATTAACCAAATATGTCAACTTTCGACAAAAAGTCAATTTTGCTTTAAATTGTCAATTTTTGACCTATTAACCGCCACATTGACCTACATAGGTCTACTTTTGACCAAAAAGTTAACTTTGGTCAAAATTGTCAATCCTTGACCCAATAGGTCAAATTTTAAGCAAAAAGTCAATTTAGGTCAAAATAGTCAATCTCTGACCAAAAAGTCAACTCTGGTCAAAATACTCAATCCTTGACCCAATGAACAACCCATTGATCCAATATGTCAACTTTTGACTAAATAGTCAATTTTGTTCAAAATAGTCAATTTTTGACTGAATGACCACCCATCGACCCAATAGGTCAACTTTTGACCAAAAAGCCAACTTTGGTCAAAATGGTCAATTTTTGAACCAATGACCAACCCATTGCCCCAATCGATCAACTTTTGACCAAAATGTCATGTTTGGTCAAAAAGATCATTTCTTGACCCAATTCTGAACTCATTGACCAAATAGGTCAACTTTTCACCAAAATGCCAACTTTAGTCAAAATGGTCAATTTCTGACCCAATGACCACCCCATTGACTCAATGGGTCAACTTTTGACAAAAAATTTAGTTTTGGTCAAAATAATTAATTTTTGATCTAATGACCGAAATAGTCAACTTTTTGAATTAATGATCAATTATTGAATGAATAAATCAATCTCTGACCAAAATGTCAACTTTGGTCAAAATGGTCGATCCTTGACCCAATGACAAAACCAATGCCCAATAGGTGACCAAAAAGACAATTTTGGTTAAAATGGTCAATTTTTGACCTAATGACCACCCATTGACACATAGGTCAACTTTTGACCAAAAAGTCAACTTTGGTCAATTTTTCACCTAATGACCAACTTATTGACCCAATAGATCAAACTTTTGACCAAAAAGACATATTCGGTCAAAATGGTCAATTCTTAACCCAATTACAACATCATTGACCAATTATGTCAAATTTTGACCAAAAAGTTAACTTTGGTCAAAATGATCAATTTCTGACCCAATGACCACCTCGTTGACCCAATGGGTCAACCTTTGACCAAAAATTAATTTTGGTCAAAATAATCAATTTTTGACCGAATGACCAATTATTGACCCAATAAGTCAATCACTGACTAAAAGTCAACTTTGGTCAAAATGGTTAATCCTTTACCCAATGAATAACCCATTGACTCGATAGGTCAACTTTTGACCAAAAAGTCAACTTTGTAAAAATGGTCAACCCTCGACCCAATGACCAACCCATTAACCCAATAGGTCATCTTTTGGAGAAAAGTCCATATATTGGGTCAAAATGGTTAATTCTTGACCCAATGACCAACGCATTTACCCAGTAAGTCATCTTTTGGACAAAAAGTCAATTTTGGTTAAGATAGTAAATTTTGATCTAATAACTAATTATTGACCCAATAAGTCAATCTCTGACCAAAATGTCAACTTTGATCAAAATGGTCAATCTTTGACCCAATGACAAATCCATTGACCCAATGACAAATCCATTGACCCAATGACAAATCCATTGACCCAATAGGTCAACTTTTGACCAAAAAGTTAACTTTGGTCAAAATGGTAAATCCTTGACCCAATGACCAACACACTGACACAATAGATTTACTTTTAACCAAAAAGTCAATTTTGGTCAATATAAAAAATTTTAGACTTAATGACCAATTATTGACCCAATAGGTCATCTTTTGACTAAATAGTTAACTTTGGTCAAAATAATCAAACGTTGACCCAATGAGCAACCCATTAACCCAATAAATCAAATTTTGACCCAAAAGTCTATTTTGGTCAAAACAGTCAAATTTTGACCTAATGACCACCCATTAACCAAATAGGTTAACTTTTGACCAAAAAGTCTACTTTGGTCAAAATGGTCAATTTTTGACCCAATGACCAACCCATTGACCAAATAGGTCAACTTTGGTCAAAATGTTCAATTCTTGACCTAATGACCAATGCATTGACCCAGTAAGTCATCTTTTGAAGAAAAAGTCAATTTTGGTCAAAATAGTAAATTTTTACCTAATGTCTAATTATTGACCCAACAAATCAATCTCTGATCAAAATGTCAACTTTGGTCATAATGGTCAATCCTTGACCCAATGACAAGCCCATTGACCCAATAGGTCAACTTTTGACCAAAAAGTCAACTTTGGTCAAAATGGTAAATCCTTTACCAAAGATAGATCGATGTTTAACCAAAAAGTTAATTTTGGTTAAAATAGTAAATTATTGACTTAATGACCAATTATTGACCCAATAGATCAACTTTTAACCAAAAAGTCATCTTTGGTCAAAATGGTCAATCGTTGACCCAATAACCAACCCATTGACCCAAATGGGTAAACTTTTGACCAAAAAGTTAACTTTGGTCAAAATTGTCATTCCTTGACCCAATGACCAACTCATTGACCCAAAATGACAACTTTTGACCAAAAACTCAATTTTGGTTAAAATTGTCAATTTTTTACCTAATGACCACCTCATTGACCCAAATGGTCAACTTTTGACCAAAAAGCCTTGGTCAAAATGGTTAATTTCTGACACAATCACCTAAATGCCAACTTTGGTGAAAAAGGTCAATCCTTGATCTAATGACCAACCCATTGACCTAATTTGTCAACTTTTGACAATAAAGTCAACTTTGGCCAAAATGGTTAATCCTTGACCTAAAGACCAACCCATTGACCAAATAGGTCAACTTTTGACCAAAAAGTCAATTTTGCTTCAGATTGTCAATTTTTGACCTAAATAGGTCAACTTTAGACCAAAAAGCAACTTTGGACAAAATTATCAATCCTTGACCCAATAACAAACCTATTGACCAAATAAGTCAACTTTTGACCAAAAAGTCAATTTTGGTCAAAATAGCCAATTTTTGACTTAATGTCATATTATTGACCCAGTAAGCCAATCTCTAACCAAAAAGTCAACTTTGGTCAAAATGGTCAATCCTTGACCCAAGGACCAACCCATTGACCGAACAGGTCAGCTTTGGACCAAAAACTCAACTTTGGTCAAAATGATCAATCCTTGACCCAATGACCAACCCATTGGCCTAATAAGTCCACTTTTGACCAAAAAGTCAATTTTAGTCAAAATTATCAAATTTTGAATTAATGATCAATTATTGCCCCAATAAATCAATCTCTGACCAAAAAGTCAACTTTGGTCAAAGTGGTCAATCATTGACCCAATGACAAACCCATTGACCCAATAGGTCAACTTTTTACCAAAAGGTTAATTTTGGTCAAAATAGTCAATTTTTGACCTAATGCCACCCATTGACCCAACAATTCAACTTTTGACCAAAAAGTTAACTTTAGTCAAAATGGTCAATTTTTGACCCATCGACCCAGTAGTTCAACTTTGACTAAAATGTCATCTTTGGTAAAAAACGGTCAATTCAGACCCAATTATCAACTCATTGACCAAATATGTCAACTTTTGACCAAAAAGTTAACTTTTGACCAAAAAGTCAACTTTAGTCAAAATGGTTAACTTTTGACCCAATGACCACCCGTTGACCCAATTTGTTAACTTTTGACAAAAAAGTCAATTTAGGTCAAATTAGTCAATTTTTAACCTAATAACCAATTATTGACCCGAAAAGTCAATCTTTGACCAAAAAGTTAACTTTGGTCAAAATGATCAATCCTTGACCAAAGACAAACCCATTGACCCAATTGGTCAACTTTGGATAAAAAGTCAATTTTGGTCAAAATAGTCAATTTTTGACCTAATGACCACCCATTAATCCAGTAGGTCAACTTTTAACCAAAAAGTCAACTTTGGTCAAAATGGTCATTTTTTGACCCAATGACCAACCCATTGACCAAAAAATCAAATTTTGACCAAAAAGTCATCTTCGTTATAAAGGGTCAATTCTTGATCCAATTACCAACTCATTGACCAAATAGGTCAACTTTTGGCCAAAATGTCAACTTTCGTCAAAATGGTCAATTTCCGACCTAATGACCATCCCGTTGACCCAATGGGTCAACATTTGACCAAAAATTTAATTTTACTGAAAATAATTAATTTTTGACCTAATGATCAATTATTAACCCAATAAGTCAATCTCTGACAAAAAATTCAACATTGGTCAAAATGGTCAATCCATGAATCAATCACCAACCCATTGACCTAAAAAGTCAACTTTTGACCATAAAGTTAACTTTTGTCAAAATAGACAATCCTTGCCCCAATGACTAACCCATTGACCCAATAGGTCAACTTTTCACCAAAAAATCAATTTTTGTCAAAAAAGTTAATTTTTGACCTAATGAGCAATTATTGAGCCAATAAGCCAATCTATGATCAAAAAGTCAACTTTGGTCAAAATGGTCTATCCTTGACCCAAAGAACAATCCATTGACCCAATAGGTTAACTTTTGACCAAAAAGTCAACTTTGGACAAAATGATCAATGCTTGAGCCAATGACCAACCAATTGGCCTAATAAGTCAACTATTAACCTAAAAGTCAATTTTGGTCAAAATAATCTATTTTTTAATTAATGACCAATTATTGACCCAATAAGTCAATCTCTGACCAAAAAGTCAACTTTAATCAAAATGGTCAATCCTTGACCTAATGACAAACCTAATGACCCAACAGGTCAACTTTTGACCAAATAGTCAATTTTGGTTAAAATAGTCAATTTTTGACTTAATGACCACCCATTGACCCAATGGTCAAGTTTTGACCAAAAAAGTCAACTTTGGTCAAAATGGTCTATTTTCGAACCAATGACCAACCCATTGCCCCAATCAATCAACTTTGACCAAAAAATCATCTTTGGTCAAAATGGTCATTTCTTGACCCAATTTTGAACTCTTTGACCAAAAAGGTCAACTTCTGACCAAAAAGTTAAGTTCAGTCAAAATGGTCAATTTCTGACCCAATGACAACCCCATTGACCCAATGGGTCAACTTTAGACCAAAAATTTAATTTGGTCAAAATAATTAATTTTTACCTAATGACAAAAATAGTCAACTTTTTGAATTAATGACCAATTATTGACCGAATAAGTCAATCTTTAACCAAAAAGTTAACTTTGATCAAAATGGTCGATCCTTGACCCAATGACAAAACCATTGCCCCATAGGTCAACTTTTGACCAAAAAGACAATTTTGGTCAAAATAGTCAATTTTTGACATAATGACCACCCATTGACATAATAGGTCAACTTTTGACCAAAAAGTCAGCGTTGGTCAAAATGGTCAATTTTTCACCCAATGACTAACTCATTGACAAAATAGATCAGCTTTGGACCAAAAAGTCATCTTAGTTAAAATGGTCAATTCTTAACCCAATTACCAACTTATTAACCAAATAAGTCAAATTTTGACCAAAAAGTCAACTTTAGTCAAAATGGTCAATTTCTGACCCAATGACCACCCCGTTGACACAATGGGTCAACCTTTGACTAAAAATTAATTTTGGTCAACATAATCAATTTTTGACCGAATGACCAATCACTGACCAATAAGTCAATCACTGACCAAAAAGTCAACATTGGTCAAAATGGTCAATCCTTGACCCAATGACTAACCCATTGACCCAATAGGTCATCTTTTGACTAAATAGTCTACTTTGGTCAAAATGGTCAAACATTGACCCAAATGAGCAACCCATTGACCCAATAGGTCAACTTTTGACCAAAAAGTCTATTTTGGTCAAAATAGTCAAATTTTTAACCCAATGACCTCCCATTAACCAAATAGGTTAACTTTTAACCAAAAGGTCTACTTTGGTCAAAATGGTCAATTTTTAACCCAAAGACCAACCCATTGACCCAATAGGTCAACTTTGGTCAAAATGTTTAATTCTTGACCCAATGACAAATGCATTGACCCAGTAAGTCATCTTTTGAACAAAAAGTCAATTTTGGTCAAAATAGTAAATTTCTACCTAATGTCCAATTATTGACCCAATAAATCAATCCCTGACCAAATTGTCAACTTTGGTCATAATGGTCAATCCTTGACCCAATGACAAACCCATTAACCCAATAGGTCAACTTTTGACCAAAAGTCAACTTTGGTCAAAATGGTAAATACTTTGC
Source organism: Papilionanthe hookeriana x Papilionanthe teres (assembly GCA_022702705.1). Lineage (NCBI taxonomy): Eukaryota > Viridiplantae > Streptophyta > Magnoliopsida > Asparagales > Orchidaceae > Papilionanthe > Papilionanthe hookeriana x Papilionanthe teres. Next base: position 80,608,204 of record CM040429.1, on the reverse strand, counting down.
CCAATGACCAACACACTATGCCAATAGATTGACTTTTAACCAAAAAGTCAATTTTGGTCAAAAAAGTAAGTTTTTGACTTAATGACCAATCATTGACCCAATAGGTCAACTTTTAACTAAAAAGTCAACTTTGGTTAAAATGGTCAACCCATGACCCAAAGACCAACCCATTGACCCAATAGGTCATCTTTTGACAAAAAAGTCAATTTTTGTAAAAAATAGTCAATTTTTGACTTAATGACAAATTATTGACCAAGTAAGCCAATCTCTGACCGAAAAGTCAACTTTGGTCAAAATGGTTTATCTTCGACCCAATGATAAACCCATTGACCCAATAGGTCAAATTTTGACCAAAAAGTCAACTTTGGTTAAAATGGTTAATTTCTGACCCAATGACCAACCCATTGACCCAATTGGTGAACATTTAACAAAAAAGTCAACTTTGGTAAAAATGGTCAAACCTTGACCCATTGACCAACCCATTGACCCAATAGGTCAACTTTTGACCAAAATAGTCAAATTTTAACCCAATGACCACCCATTGACCAAATAGGTCAACTTTAGACCAAAAAGTCAACTTTGGTCAAAATGGTCAATTTTTGACCCAATGACCAACCCATTGACCCAATAGGTCAACTTTTGACTAAAAAGTTAACTTTGGTCAAAATGGTCAATTCTTGACCCAATGACCAACACATTGGCCCACTAAGTCATCTTTCGAACAAAAAGTTAATTTTGGTCAAAATAGTAAATTTTTACCTAATAAACAATTATTGACCCAATAAGTCAATCTCTGACTAAAATGTCAACTTTAATCATAATGGTCAATCCTTCACCCATTGACAAATGCATTGACCTAATAAGTTTACTTTTGAGCAAAAAGTTAACTTTGGTGAAAATGGTAAATCCTTGACCCAATGACCAACACACTGACCCAATAGATCAACTATTGACCAAAAAGTCAATTTTGGTCAAAATAGAAAATCTTAGACTTAATGACCAATTATTGACCCAATAGGTCAACTTTTGACGAAAAAGTCAACTTTGTTCAAGATCATCAATCCTTGACCCATTGACCAAATATGTCAACTTTTGACCAAAAGTCAACTTTGGTCAATATGGTCAATCCATGACCCAATGACTAACTCAGTGACCCAAAAAGACAACCTTTGACCAAAAAGCTAATTTTTGTAAAAATTGTTAATTTTTTACCAAATGACCACCTCATTGCCCAAAAGGTCAACTTTTGAGCTAAAAGTCAAATTTAATTAAAATGTTCAATTTCTGACACAATGACCTAAATGTCAACTTTGGTGAAAAAGGTCAATCCTTGTTCTAATGAGTAACCCATTGACCCAATTTGTTAACTTTTGACTAAAAAGTAAACTTTGGCCAAAATGGTTAGTCCTTGACCCAATGACCAAACTATTGACCAAAAAGGTCAACTTTTGACCAAAAAAGTCAATTTTGCTTAAAATTGTTAATTTTTGACCTAATGACCGCCTCATTGACCTAAATAGGTCAACTTTTGACCAAAAAGACAACTTTGGTCAAAATGGTCAATCCTTGACCCAATACCAACCTATTGACCCAATAGGTAAACTTTTGACCAAAAAGTAAATTTTGGTCAAAATAGTCAATTTTTCACCTAATGACCAATTATTGACTCAGTAAGCCGATCTCTGACCAAAAAGTCAACTTTGGTCAAAATGGTCAATCCTTAACCCATTGACAAAAATAGGTCAACTTTTGACCAAAAGTCAACTTTAGTCAAATGGTCAATCCTTGACCCAATTTCCAACTCATTGACCCAAAAGGATAACTTTTGACCAAAAAGTTAAATTTGGTTGAAATGATCAATTTCTGACACAATGACCTAAACGTCAACTTTAGTGAAAAAGGCCAATCCTTAATCTAATGAGCAACCCATTGACCCAATTTGTTAATTTTTGACTAAAAAGTCAACTTTGACCAAAATGGTTAATCCTTGATTTAATGACCAACCCATTGACCAAACATGTCAACTTTAGACCAAAAAGTCAATTTTGCTTAAAATTGTCAATTTTTGACTTAATGACAGTGTCATTGACCTAAATAGGTTAACTTTTGACCAAAAAGATAACTTTGGTCAAAATAGTCAATCCTTGACCCAATCACGAACTTATCGACCCAATAGGTCAAATTATATCCAAAAGTCAATTTAGGTCAAAATAGTCGATTTTTGATCTAATGACTAATTATTGACCCAGTAAGCCAATCTCTTACCAAAAAGTCAACTCTGGTTAAAATAGTCAATCCTTGACCCAATAACCAAAAAGTCAATTTTGGTCAACATTGCCAATTTTTTACCTAATTACCACCTCATTGACCCAAAATGTCAACTTTTGACCAAAAAGTCAAATTTCGTTAAAATCGTCGATTTATGACACAATGACCTAAATGTCAACATTGGTGAAAAAGGTCAATCCTTGATTTAATGAGCAATCCATTGACCCAATTTATCAACTTTTGACTAAAAATTCAACTTTGGCCAAAATAGTTAATCCCTGACCCAATGACCAACCCATTGACCTAATAGGTCAACTTATGACCAAAAAGTCAATTTTACTTAAAATTGTGAATTTTTGACCTAATGACCGCCTCATTGACTTAAATAGGTCAACTTTTGACCAAAAAGACAATTTTGGTCAAAATGGTCAATCCTTGACCCATTGACCAACCCATTGACCCAATAGGTCAACTTTTGACCAAAAAGTCAATTTTGGTCAAAATATTCAATCTTTGACCTATGACCAATTATTGACCCAGTAAGCCTATCGCTAATCAAAGGGTTAAGTTTGGTCAAAATGGTCAATTCATGACTCAATGACCAACCCATCGACCCAATAGGTCAATTTTTGACCAAAAAGTCAAGTTTGGTGAAAATGATCAATCCTTGACACAATGACCAACCCATTGGCTTAATAGGTCAACTTTTGACTAAAAGTTAATTTTGGTCAAAATAGTAAATTTTTGAATTAATGACCAATTATGATACCAATAAGTCAATCTCTGACAAAAAATTTATCGTTGGTCAAAATGGTTAATCCTTGTCCCAATGACAAAACCATTGACCCAATAGGTCAACGTTTGACCAAATTGTCAATTTTGGTCAAAATAAACAACTTTTGACTTAATGACCACCCATTGACCCAATCAGTCAACTTTTGACCAAAAAGTAAATTTGGTCAAAATGGTCAATTTCTGACCCAATGAACATGTCGTTGACCAAATGGGTTAACTTTTGACCAAAAATTCAATTTTGCTCAAAATAATCATTTTTTGACCTAATGACCAATTATTGACTCAATAAGTCAATCTCTGACCAAAATGTAAACTTAGGACAAAATGGTCAATCATTGACCCAATGAAAAAACACATTGACCCAATAAGTCAACTTTTGACTAAATAATCAATTTTAGTCAAAATAGTCAATTTTTGACTGAATGAACAACTATTGACCCAATAGGTCAACTTTTAACCAAAATTCAACTGTGATCAAAATGATCAATTTTTGACCCAATGATAAACCCATTGACCTAATAGATCAACTTTTGACCAAAAAGTCATCTTGAGTCAAGTTGGTCAGTTCTTGACCTAATTACCAATTCACTGACCAAATAGGTCAACTTTTGACTAAAAAAGTCAACTTTGGTCAAAATGGTCAATTTCTGACTCAATGACCACCCAGTCAATTTTTTACCCAAAAGTCAATTTTGGTCAAAATAGTCAACCTTTGACCTAATGACCACCCATTGACCTAATAGGTCAACTTTTGACCAAAAAGATAACTTTGGTCAAAATGATCAATTTTTGACCAAATGAACAACTCATTGACCTAACAGCTCAACTTTTGACCAAAAAGTCATCTTTTGTCAAAATTGTCAATAATTGACCCGATTATCAACTCATTGACTAAATGGGTCAACTTTTGACCAAAAAGTTAGTCAAAATGGTCAATTATTTACCCAATGCCACACCGTTGACCCAATGGGTTAACTTTTGACCAAAATTTCAACTTTTAACCAAAGTTAACTTTGGTCAAAATGACCAAACCATTGACCCAATAGGTCCACTTTTGACTAAAATATTAAATTTGATCAAAATGGTAAATCCTTGATCCAATGCCAACCCATTGACCCATATATCAACTTTTGACCAAAAAATCAGTTTTTGTCAAAATAGTCAATTTTTGACCTAATAACCAATTATTGACCTAGTAAACCAATCTCTAACCAAAAAGTCAACCTTGTTCAAAATGTTTTATCCTTGACTCAATGACCAACCCACTGACCGAATTTGTCAACTTTTGACCAAAAGGTCAACTTTTGTCAAAATGATCAATCATTGACCCAATACTAACCCATTGGCCAAATAGGTCAACTTTTGACCAAAAAGTCATATTTGGTCAAAATAGTCAATTTTTTAATCAATGACCAATTAATGACCCAATAAGTCAATCTCTTACCACAATGTCAATGGTTAAAATGGCAATCTTAGACCCATTGACAAATCCATTGACCCAATAGGTCAACATTTGAGCAAATAGTTAATTTTGGTCAAAATAATCAATTTTTGACCTAATGACCACCCATTAACCCAATAGGTCACCTTTTGACCAAAAAGTCAACTTTGGTCAAAATGGTTAATTTTTGACCCAAAGACTAGCCGATTGACCCAATTGGTCAACTTTTGACCAAAAGTCATCTTTGGTTAAAATAATCATTTCTTGACCAAATTACCAACACATTGACCAAATAGGTCAACTTTTGACCAGTTAGCCAACTTTGGTCAAAATGGTCATATTCTGATCCAATGACCACCCCATCGACCCAATGACTTAACTTTTGACCAAAAATTCAATTTTGGTCAAAATAGTTAATTTTTGAATTAATGACCAATTATTAACCCAATAAGTCAATCTTTGACCAAAAAGTCAACTTTGATCAAAATGATTAATCCTTGACCTAATGACGAACCTACTGACCCAATAGGTCAACTTTTGAACAAAAAGTCAATTTTGGTCAAAATAGTCAATTTTTGACCTAATGACCACCCATTAACCCAATAAATCAACTTTTGACCAAAAAGTTAACTTTGGTCAAAATGGTCAATTTTTGACCTAATGACCAACACATTGACCCAAAAGATCAACTTTTGAACAAATTACCAACTCACTGACCAAATACCAACTCATTGACCAAATAGGTTAACTTTTAAATAAAAAGTTAACTTTGGTCAAAATGGTCAACTTCTGACCCAATGACCACCTTGTTGACCCAATGGGTCAACTTTTGACAAAAATTTTAATTTTGCTTAAATTAATCAATTTTTAACCTAATGACCAATTATTGACCCAATAAGTCAATCTCTGACCAGAAAGTCAACTTTGGTCAAAATTGTCAATCCTTGACCCAATGACCAACACTTGACCCAAAGGTGATACACCTAAAATATATAGTATTTTTATGCACATTTTTATACCTATTTTTAGTGATATTGCACTTTAATAGAAGGTATTTTGTGTTTTTCTTACAGTTACGATGAAAATGGATGGTCATGATGAAAGGAGCAAAATTGGATCAAATTTTGAGCAAAAAAATAAAAAAATTAAAATTTTAGCACTGGCGGCTAAGCACTGCTGGACCGGCGCTTAGCCGCCACAGTTAAAAATCGAAATTTAAATGAATTTGGCGCCAATTTCAAAAGGGATGGGATGCATCTCTTGGTAGTAACTTCCATAACTTCCTTTGGGCGGCAAGTTTGAATGAAGGGGCGCATTCTTTGGTGGATACATTGAATCTAGACACATTTTGAAGAGACACCAAGACACCTTTCAGTTTACTATTTATAAAGAATTGTTGTGGAAAGTATAAGTGTTTAAAAGTTGGAAGAAGTTGTGAAGATTGATTCTGAAAACTTTGTTTACTTCTTAATTTGGCCTGTTAAGTTGTAGAATTTCTTGAGATTATGTAAGATTCAATGCAGTATTGTCTCATAAAAATTAGTAAGAATCACATGCAATTATATGGGTGAGATTTGTAGTCCATATAATTGAATGTAATATTAGAAGATATTTTTATGGAAGGGAGTAAAATTAGAGGATTTTAGAGTGACAGGCTAAAATCGCCTAATTTGGTTTGAAATTTTGAGTTTTTTATGAGAAGTTAGCACCCAGTTGGTGGGAATCGAGGGAACTCTAGAGTGAGAGACTGGTATCTTTCCCGCCTAACCATGTTCAAAATCATAAGAATTTCAAATTAACCTATGTTCTGTATTGAACCAAGTAAGGGTAAAGAACACATTTGTTTCTATCTGTCAAAACAAATTTAAATACTTCCACAAAAATACTTTAATAATAATTACTACTTCATAAAAGGAAAGAAAAAGTTATTCTAGTTAATAATTTTTTGCATACAGTGTTATTAGTTATTATTATTTTAATTTCTTGTTTAACATTTTATTAAGGAAATTTCAAAAGATAAATCAACTTTCAAAACTTTTCAAAATCAAGACATACTTTCAAAAGTCATAAAAAAAAGTAAAAAGATAATTTTCTGATTCCTTTAAAGATTTTCAAATTTTCCCTGTGGGTTCGATATCATGGGGCTTAATCAGAAAGTCCTAAATTACTTGATAAATGATACGTATACTTGCGTAGTATCCACATTATAAATCAAAATCATAAGCATATATATATATATATATATCCGGCGGGATCAAGTTTTTAGTGCCATTGTCACATATCATATTTGTAAGTATAAATACCTGGGGCGGAGTCAAGTTTTTTGGCGCCCGTTGCCGGGGAAAATTAATTAAATTACATTTTAAAAAGAATTAAGAAATTTTAAATTTTTTATTTTCTTTGTTTTTGTTAGTGTGTTGTGTTTTGTTTTGTTTTATTGTTGTATGAGTAGTTCAGATTCTGAGGGACTTTTGCCTTACAATTCTGAATTAGAAAGAACTATCAGAAAAAAAAAAATTAAAAACACAGAAAAAGATAAAAATATTCAAGAAATGGCAAATCATCAAAATCAAAATGTAGGCATCCATCAAGAATTAAGACCTTTAATAGATTATGTTAACCCTACAATTGATGAACTTCATGCTACTATTCAAAACCCTGCTGTAGCTGCTAATTCTTTTGAGCTTAAACCTGTTATTATCCAAATGGTGTATAATAATCATTTTGGGGGAGCAACAACTAAAGATCCTAATTTGCATCTTGCTAATTTTCTGGAGTTGTGTGCTACTTTTAAATATGATGGTGTTTCGGATGATGCTATTAGACTTAAAATTTTTTCTTTCTCACTAAGGGATAAAGCTAAAATATGGTTACATTCATTAGCACCTAGATCAATTAGAACTTGGGGTGAACTGTCAAAAAAATTCCTTGCTAAATATTTTCCACCATCTAAGACTGCTAAGTTGAGATATGATATAACATCTTTTCGTCAGTTTGAAGGGGAATCAATATAGGAAGCATGGGAAAGATTTAAAGATCTCCTCAGGAAATGTCCACATCATGCGATACCAGATTGGTTAATAATTCAAACTTTTTATAATGGATTAGTTGGATCTCTTAGATCAATCATCGATGCTTCGTCGTTGGTGGATCATTAATGTCTAAACCATTTTTTGATGCTTATGCTTTAATTGAAGAAATGGCTACTAATAATTTTCAATGGCCTCTGAAAGGTAAAATCCTAAAAAGGTTGTCAGTGTTTATGAAAATGATGCTTTTACAATGTTAGCAAATCAAGTTGATGCATTATCAAGGAAGATAGACCAATTTGGGATGAATTTTTCAAAGCCAAATCTCATGATTAAAGAAAATTAATTAGGCCAAATGGTTGATCCTTATTCTTCACCAGAAACTGTGAATGCTATAAGTAAACCTAACAACCCATATTCCAATTATTATACCCCAGGTTGGAAGAATCATCCAATTTTTAACTAGAATTATAATAATCAGGGTGGTGTTAATCAACAATGGGGGAACCAACAAGTAAACCCATTGGGGAATTAGAACAACTAAGGTAATAATAATAATAGATTAACTTATCCTTCTAATTATAACAATGCTTACAAAATAAAGGGAAGAAGTTGTCTATGGAAGAAGTAGTATCACATATGGGAAATCAATTACAAATTCAAGGAGCAACCATCAGAAATATTGAAAATGAATTGGGACAAATTGCAAATGCCTTAAGTAATAGATCCCAAGGAATGCTTCTAAGTAATAATGAAGTGAATCTAAGAGAAAAGAATAAAGAACAAATAAAAGCAATTCAACAGAGAAGTGGAAAAGAATTGGAAGGTAGAATTCAAAAAGAAACTGAAGTAGAGAAAGAAGAGATTGAAAGACTTAAAGAGGACGCTCTAAAAGGTTTGAAAGACCTATTTCTCCACCTAAGATTGATTTAGAAAAACCACCACCTCCATTTCCTCAGAGTCTTCATCAAGAAAAGTTGGATAAGAAATTTTCAAAATTCTTGGAGATATTAAAGAAGCTTACTATTAATATTCCATTTGCTGAAGCCCTAGAACAAATGCCAAGCTATGCGAAATTTATCAAGGATATTCTTAATAAAAAAAGGAAGTTTGAAGAAAATTAGACTGTTGCACTTAGTGAGGAGTGGTGCGATAATTCAAAAAGAGCTTCCTGAAAAACATAAAGATCCTGGTAGTTTCACAATTCCATGTGCAATCGGAGAAAGATTCTGTGGAAAAACTTTATGTGATTTCGGTGCAAGCATTAACCTTATGCCTCTATCAATATTCAAAATACTGGAACTAGGAGAAATAACCCCAACTACTGTAACTCTACAATTAGCAGATAGTTCGATCACATATCCTAAAGGAGTTATAGGAGAAGTTTTGGTAAAAGTGGATAAATTTATTTTTCCTGTGGATTTCATTGTGTTAGATATGGAGGAAGATAAAGAGATACCCATAATTTTGGGGAGTCCTATTCTAGCTACAGGCAGAGCCATGATAGATGTGCAAAAAGGGGAATTAACGATGATGGTTAATGATCAGATTGTTACATTTAATATTTCAAAATCAATGTAATATCCTGCTAGAGGTAAAGAAGATGAGTGTTATAGGATGAATGTTATTAAATATTTAAGTGAATGTCATTTCAAATCAACTTATGAAAAGAAAGCTGAAAGAAAAGAATGGGAATATAAGCAAGAAGAGGAGTTATTTGATTCTGAAGATTTTTAAGAGGAAGATTTAAAGTATGTTCATAATAGTTTCGAATTGTTGGATATGACTGAAAAAGATGAATCTTATGGAACTTCAATTGAAAAACCTCCTGAATTTGATCTAAAAATGCTTCCTGATCATTTGAAGTAAGTTTTTCTAGGTGAATCCTCAACCTTGCCTGTTATAATTTCCTCTCATTTAACTGAAAAAGAAGAAGAGATTTTGCTTGAAATTTTAAAGAAGCACAAGAAAGCCTTTGGATGGACAATTGATGATATTAAAGGAATCAGTCCTTCAATTTGTATCCACAAAATTCTTATGGAAGATAATTGCAAACCGCAGACTGATCGCCAATGGAGATTAAATCTTATCATGAAAGAAAAAAAGAAAGAAATTTTTAAATGGTTGGATGCTGGAATTATCTACCCTATTTCAGATAGTACATGGGTTAGTCCTATTCACTGTGTTCCTAAGAAAGGAGGAGTAACTGTGACTGTTAATGAAAAGAATGAAATGATACCAACAAGACAAGTCACAGGGTGGCAAATATGCATTGATTATAGAAAATTAAACCTTGCCGCAAGGAAAGATCATTTTCCACTCCCTTTTCTAGATCAAATATTAGATAGAAAGGCTGGGCATAAATACTTTTAATTTCTGGATGGATATACTGGTTACTGGCTCGACCGCCACGCTTAACGCAGTGATGTTGCTTCCAAAAGATAGTTAAAAAGCTTTGACTCGATTTATAATTAGCGGCTAGTGTATAAAATTAATATTATATAAGTAATATTTTTACACACTAGGGGTACTATGCAAGTATACGTATCGTTTCAAGTAATATAGGATTTTTAAACAAAGAGCCCAATATCGATCCCACAGGGAAGATTTATAGAAATAAATTTTCTATAATGCGAAAGAGAAATATAATAGTAAAAATATTTTTTTATTTTGATTATAATTACTATTCAATTTACTAGATGCAATTTAAAGAAAATAATAATAAGAAAATGATTTTATAAACTCTATAAAAAATTAAACAACTTTCTTTTCTTCAATTAATCTAAGACTTTTAAGATAATTTAATATTCGTTGGAGAATTTAATTTATGGTATTGTGCCAAATAGAAACATTCCTATTCTTTACCCTTTGAACTAGGTGCAAAGAACATTGACTAATTTACAGAATAGGTCCGGATGTACTGTTAGTAGTAATGGATTAATCTAGGCTCACACTTCTAGATGTCCAAGGGTGGCTATGGTCGACCCTACTAGTGACCCTTTCCTAGTCTATAAATCAAATTATAAGAATTTATTCTGTCACTCTAAAGACTTATCAATTCTACGCCCTTTAAATATTATGTTCCTATTTATTTGCACTTCACCATGAATAGCCCGCACATGACCTTCGACTACCCAAGGATTCATGTGACATTTACAAGTTAAGAGTTATTCTCCTACAAGGTTTTTAAACTCTTCAACAAGTTTTAACAATTCAAACAGCCAATTTAAAAAATAAAGTAAGATCAGGTATTAATGTCATCACAATATTTTGAAAATATTTGAATTTTAATTCTCCATCGAATCTTTATATTATCTTATCTATCTCTTCATAATTGAAGTAAGAAAGTAACTAACCACTCAGAACACATTGAAAATAGATAAAAAAACATGATAATTAAACTTTGAATCAAATATAAAAATATACTTATCTAAAATATTTCTTCTACAGACCTTCTGATTCCTACGGACTCCACAGTGTAATGAACTCCAGATGCAATAGCTTGAAAATAAACTCACTAAACTAAACAAAAGTGGCCCTAAATTTCTCTCTCTAATTCTCTCTCTAAGGATAAGAGATCCTAAAGTAGATAAGAGAAAGGGGTACAATGGGAGGGGCACATTTTCTGAAGAATTGGACCTCTATTTATAAGCTCCAAGAGTTGCCTTAAGGCACCTCTTCAAAAAATGTCCACATTCAATGAATCTTCTAGAAGGTCGGTCTGGTCCCTAGGCGCCGGAATCTGGCTCCTAGGCGCCGGACACCGCGTTCAGTTCTTCGCACCTCTTCACTTTGGCTCGCACCTCTTTGCGATTAAAATCGTTTTGGAGCATCCAAATGCAATGTATCACATGTCCTATTATCAAGGAACAATTTCCAGCCTTCTAGAATGTCCAATAACCGCTCACTCCGTCAAAATAACTGATCAAACGTTGTTAAAAACTTGACAGTTTTCGTATCGAGTCTGGTGCTTAGGGGCCAGTTTCTGGCGCCTAGGCGCCAGGCCATAATTTTTTTATACTTTTGGTATTTTGCTACATTTTTGGTCATTTTTGCTCCTTTTTCCTTCTTAGACCTTTTTACATTACCTACATCAAAAAATATAAAAAATACCTTTCTTTAAAGCATAATATCCTTAGAAATTAATAAGATTTAAGACAAAGAAATATGTTTTTTTATAGATCAAAATCCCCCAAACTTAAATGTTACTTGTCCTCAAGTAACTCTTTTTACTACATAAAATATAACTTTTGGAAATAAAAGATAAATATTTAAGATTCCTTATAATTTTTTATTTTATAAAATCTTTAGTAAATTATTAACCCAATTTCACTAACTAGGTTTAATTTAAAAAATTTAAAAAATATTTAACTACCAAATCATAAGATTTCAAACCTTTCATTCATTTTGAAAATAATAGAAGTCTATTATATTAAGCTTTCATAGATTATTTACAAGAAAAATATCTTCTTGAAAAATCTTTTCTAAATAAATATTTAAGCATAAAAATTAAGTAAAGTATGTAATTAGTTTTCTTCCTATAAGATAATTCAAGTGAAGCCAATTTTTTATTAAGCATTTCCTCAAGCTTCACCTCTCTATCTTTTTTCTTTTTTTCTCTCTTTCTTTTTTATATATTTTTTATAGAGAGGATTACTATATCAGGATAGTTGTTAATGGTTTTGAACTTCACTATCCTTAACTTATATTTTTCAAAATTTATACATCTCCCCTTAATTATTACAACATAAATAAAAATTCAAAAAGAATTCCAATCTTTTCTTTTTCAAGTGATAATTTTTTATTACTTAATATTTCTAAAATTCTATGATTTCTATCATGAATAGAAAAATTCTTCTTCTCATTCTTCTTTAAGTTAAATAATTCTATTCTTAAAATCAATCAAAGTTAGTAAAATTTTGGTTAATTTCACTAAATTGTTTATAATTTCAAAAATATAAGTGATCTCAAAAAAATTCTTCATTCCTTAAGTTATGTTAAAAAGTTTCTATTTTTAAGAAAGTATTAGCTCTTTAAGGACAAATAAAATTTAATTTTGAATGGATTTTCCCTTCCCCCAAACTTATTGTTATACTATGATAATTTGAAAGTATGAGAGAAAGAAAATCATAAGTATTTTTAGTAACTATGTAAGAAAAATCTTAAAAAGAAAAATTAACTTCTAAACATGCTTTTATGAATAATTAAGATAAAATTGAAGCATGTATATAGAAAGGTAAGCAGGCTAATTTTATGATGATATTAAATTTGAAACAGAATTAAAACATAGCAGAATAATTAAGTACTAAACATTAAACTAAAACAACATATAAATTAACTCTAAAATCAGTCTCAACACAATATAATCCATCGACACAAGTACATAAACTAAACAACACACATCAAACATAAAACTAACAAACAATCCAAACAAAACAAACTAACAACCAAGTAGCACTACATAAAGATCTCTCTACTACTAATCACTAGCTGTCGCCTCATCGTCATCATCATCACCAAAGGAATACTCAACGTCCTTAGGATCAACAAATGGTGTAAAGCTAGGAATAGTAGGAAAACTAACATCATGTTCACCCTTCAGAAATCTGACTAGCGCTTCATCATACTCTGCATCGTAACTACACTTCCTCTGGGTATAATCAGATAAATGATCTAGTTTTCTATCAATAGTATCTATCCTGCAATGAGTTTGAAATAACTCCTGCTGCTGTTCTAAAAACTTATCATGCATTGATTCCCAGAAATCTGATGGTGGCTCAGTAGAAGTAGAAGGTCTAGAAGTAGAAGGTCTACCTGAAGTATGTGCAGAAGTAGAAGGAGCGGTCAATCTCTTCCTTCGAAGACAATCATAGATACTAACACTCTCCTGCCCAATTAGTTTAGTAGACTTCAGCTTCTCCTCAGAAATATCAGCACTGACTCCATCATTAACACATAACAAATAAATAAAAGAAGGAAATCCCAATCCAACAGAAGTGTTGGATCTCGCAGTAGACTCCACAGAATCATAAATAATGCTTCTGACATCAATAGGCTTCCTCTCCTGAATGTAGTAATATAAGATCGCTCGATCTCTAGTCACTTCGCTCAGGTGGTTGGAAGTTAACAATCTTGAAGAAATAAAGTAATGCCATGCTTTAGATACACCATTCAGCTTAGAAGATTTGAAATTTACCCTTTTGCCGTTCCTGATCTTCCAAGATCCAGTACTGTCAGTCAAATAGGCAATAATCATATCCAAATCACCCTCAAATGATGATAATCCAGAATAATAGCACTCAATAGTCGGTGGTAGGCCATAAAATATTTTGATTCTTTTTTGAGTAAATCCTACTCCGATTCCTCTAACAAAGACTCCAGAATCTTCAGCATCCAGAAAATTTGCATAAAATTCTCGAACAATCGGGATAACAACAATAGCAGTAAAGTAACAAAATCGTTGCCAGTTGTGCGCATCGATAGTGTTTTCGATCATCTCCCCAGGATGATAAAAACTTCGTTCTGAGATGAACTTTCTCGACAACGCAAGTTCGTGGAAGCGAAAATGCGCGGCACACGATTGGAAATTTGTTCGCTATCAAAGTTTTCTCGTCCTTTCCCGCGCTTAGATTTTGGAGCCATCTAAACGTGAAAGAAAACAAGAACTAATTTAGGAATCAAAGATTTAAACTCTTTTAAAGTTTATAAAACTTAAAATAAGTTTAAAAATCCAAAGAAATCACTAAAAATCAAACTTTTTTTCAAAATTTCGGTTCTTAGCAAAAACTAGGAAAATCTATGGTGAAAATCGAAAATAAATGGTTTAAAGTGTAGATCTGACCTTGAGACAAAGAAATCAAGTGGTTTCGTGCTCAAATCCTTGATGTTTTGACCACAAAATGGATCTAGAGGATGTATTTTAGGGAAAATGGGGAAGAAGATGAAGCTTAGGCGTCAAAAATGGCTTTTGGGGGTTTAAATGGTAATTTTCGGGTAGCAGGCCGAACTAGCGCTTAGGCGCCGAATTCTGGCGCCTAGGCACCAGACTCGCCTTTCACAAAAATCTTTTTTTAAAATTTATTTTTCCACCAAAATTCATAAATTCAACTTCCAATTACTCATATCAGAGTAGGGCTTCAGTTTCTAACTTCCACAACATTTTTCAAAAATTTATAAAAATTAAATATTTAATCCACCAATCAAACATAAGGTTTTCAATCAAACTCACTAATTTATATTTAAAATCTTCAATTTTGACTCAATACATTCCAGATAAGTACTACATTTGATTTAAGTTCCTAATACACACTCAATCATAACAAGTTCAAAGCAAATACAATACACATTGAACATGAAAGCAAATATACTAACAAACACAATCGAATCTCTAAATCGATACAACGACTCAACAAACCATAATAACTATCTCTTTACCAGAATATTCTAATCTTCACAAGGGAAATTGTGTATTCCACTTGGAAAGAAGACTAACGCTCTCGGGAAATCTGTAGCCGTCTTTTCATCAATCCACTTGTTCTTCACATACATTTCAACTTGAGCATCTTGATAAGCCGCAATATGATCAAATTGAAGTTTCATTTGCCATAATAGATGTTCAACTTGTTGAAACATCTCATGAATGCCATCTCCAATCCTTTTAAAATCTTCTTCAAACTTATCTAAACGACTAGAAATTTTCTCTAAACTTACAGCGATGAAACCATTGAAGTAGGGTTGAGGATCCCTTGAGACCTTGTCCCTAGCCTCTTCTCCATGATTTCTCCTTTCCATTTCTTCAAAAATTTCTCAAATCTCTCAAGAATGAAATGTAAGGGACGTAATTCTGATTGTTTGATGGTTAGGGAAGAAGATGGGTAGATTTAAAGGGGAAATTTGTGTGAAAAACTGAAAATTTTCGGTTTTTGCACGACCCAGTAACCGTGGCGCTTAGGCGCCTAATCTGGCGCCTAGGCGCCTAATCTGGTGCCTAGGCGCCGGACCTATTGATACATAGTTTATTCTGGTGCTTAGGCGCTGAAATCTGGCGCCTAGGCGCTGGAACTATGTTCAACTCTGTTTCACCTAATCGTCAAATTTTCAAAATTTTGTTCTCCAAGATAGGTAAGTTATACTGGTAAGAGTAATTTAGACTCGATAACTCACATAGTAAACTACCATAATGAAGGTTAACTTGATTTCCTTTTTACTCATATTTAAAATAGAGTGATCCTATTTTTAATTCTTACATACCTCAAAATAATTTTCAGCCTAAGTCAACCAAGACTTATGAGCATCAAATTTTTCTAAAGTAATATAAAATTAATCAAGATAGAGGCATAACCTTACATTAAAACACAAAAAACACAAGATAATTATGGGTTGCCTCCCACAAAGAGCTTGGTTTAACGTCGTCAGCCCGACTTAAGTAAATTTTTAATCAGGCTGACTCAATTCATAAGCCTCTTTATAAATCTTCTTAATATCTCCCAAATAAGGCTTCAATCTTAATCCATTTACTTTAAAATTTTTTCCAGTTTTGTTATCTTTAATATCCACAGCTCCATAATGGTATACTTTCTCAACAAAATAAGGTCCAATCCATTTAGATCTTAATTTTCTAGGAAAAAGTTATAAAAGAGAATTAAACAGTAAAACTTTTTGTCCAGGGTCAAAAATTTTTCCTAAAATTTTCTTATCATGCAACATCTTCATTTTCACTTTATAAATCCTCGCATTTTCATATGATTCGTTTCTAATTTCTTCCATCTCATTTAATTGCAATAATCATTTTTCTCCTGCTTTATTAAAATTAAAATTAAACTCTTTCATCACCCAATAAGCTATATGTTCAAGTTCTACAGGTAAGTGACAATGTTTACCATAAATTAACCGGTAAGGTGACATTCTGATTGGTGTCTTATAAGCTGTTCTATAAGCCCATAATGCGAGAATCAAGTCTATCAACCCAATCAGTTCTTTTAGGATTAACAGTATTTTCTAAAATTCTTTTAATTTCTCTGTTTGATACTTCAGTCATTCCACTAGTTTGAGGGTGATAAGCAGTTGCAATTCTATATTTGATTCCAAATTTTTGAAGTAATGATTGAATTCTTATATTCCTGAAATGACTTCCACCATCAGTGATAATTACCTTAGGCATTCCAAATCTTGAAAATATCATTTTCTTTAAGAATTTAGAAACACTTTTGGAATCACAGTTTGGTAAAGCAACAGCTTCAATCCACTTTGAAACATAATCAACTGCTAACAAAATATAAATTTTTCCAGATGATGGAACAAATGACCCCATAAAGTCTAATCCCCATATATCAAAAAATTCAACTTCCAATATATAGTTTAAAGGCATTTCATCTTTCCTAGGTATATTTCCCATCCTTTGACATTGATCACATGTTTTCACTTAATGTCTCACATCTTTAAATAAGGTAGGCCAATAAAATCCAGAATTTAAAATTTTAAATGCAGTTTTATCTATGCCAAAGTGTCCTCCAAAATCAGAATCATTACATTTTTCAATAATAGCAAAAGTTTCTTCATAAGGTACACATCTTCGAATCATAGAATCTTTACCCATTTTAAAAAAATGAGGTTATTCCCAAAAATAAGATTCAGCATCATATTTAAATTTCTTAATAAATTTGTTATCCAAGTCATAAGGTAAAATATTGCTAACTAAATAATTAACAATATCAGCATACCACGGTGTTTTGTATCTTTGAATAACATATAAAGATTCATCAGGGAATTTCAAATTTATATTTTCTTCCGAAATAATATCATTTTTAATTCTAGACAAATGATCAGCAATTTGGTTTTCAGTTCCTTTTCTATCTACTATTTGAAAATCAAATTCTTGTAGAAGTAAAACCCATCTTATAAGTCTAGGTTTAGAATCCTTCTTAGATATTAGATATTTAATAGTAGAATGATCAGTATGAACTATGCATTTAGTACCAAGAAGATAAGTGTTGACCTCATTTTTGATGAGGTCTTCTCCTCTTCTTAGTACTTAGGATCTAGCCTTAGGCTTTTCCTTTGACTGTCTTAGAGGACTAGAATTGGGACCCACCACTTAGAAATTTAAACCACTTCTTAACTCCCTGCAAACTCTACAAACTTGACTATAGACCCCTAATCACCTAGAGGGTTGAAATCAAATGTGGAAGTTTAAAGGATGAGTTCCTATAGGACTCTTTGGCCTTAGGACTACCCCAGGTGGCACAGTGTCAGTGAAGGGGCTGACTTACACACACACACTACACCTATACACTACACTTTCACACACATCCTAGAAACACACCCATACCTAACTTGACCTCCTGACTCATGTAGGTGACTCACATGGATGGTCCTTAACCCCTAAGCCCTTGGCCAAGAGGGTTAGGAACAACATATTGGATGCCTCAAATGAGTCCCTTCATGGCTCATGTGGGCTTGATATGGCTTCATGGCTCAACCAAAATGATTTCATTCCACTTATATTCACCCAACCTTCAATTTTCCAAATTTTCAATTTTTGACCCCTGGACCCTACACCCGCTTAGCCTACCCAAAACCCTTGAAATTACCCAATTTTTTGCAAAATTTCCAAATCACCCAAAATTCCTCAAAATCAATCCCAAGCATTCCCACATTACTCAAATTGATCATCCATACCCAAAAATACCAAGAATTCCAAAAATACCTCCCAATACCCTCCAAATACCCAAAATACCCCTCTTGACCAAAAAATCCAAAAATTCATAAAATTCCCAGAAAATTCCATAAAATCCCAAATATTCCCAATTTCATTTTTTTCAACTACACCATGGGCCAATTTTGTCAATTTACCCTACTTTTGTCAGAACCCCTAATTTGACCCATTTTAACCCAAAGTGAACCCAATGTCAAACCAAACCTACCCAATTGACCCAAATTCTGGTCCAATTCAATTCTAAACATCAATTCAATATTCCTAACACCAATCTAGACCGAACCCAAGTCCAATTTGATTGACATTTGGATCCAATTTCACTTTTGGCCTTAAAGCCCAATTTGGACCCATGACCCAAACCTAACCCAAACTCACCCAATTCAACTCCAATTAACCCCAAATCTTTTCTAAATCTTCCTTAACATCTCTACAAACAAAAAACTAACATGATTTGCCCAACATTTAGACCCAAACCCCACTCAAATTCAACCCAAAACTAAAAGGCCCAATTTTGACCTAAACCCAAATTTAACCCAAATAAGCCCAAACCCCAAAATCAAAACCCAACCAAGGCCAAAACCTCTTTGAAACACTCACATAAACATTTCCCAACACTTATTTTACATCAATTTCAACCCTAGCCCAACATTGGCCCAAGTTAGCCCAATTTGACCTACATTGGCCACTTTACCAAAAAGCCTAAATTCAACCCAATTCAAACCCAAATCACTCCAAACTTGTTTCAAATTACTCATGGCACATTCCTAAACCAAACCCAACAATTATTTGGTCCAAACTTTTACAAATTTCCCATCCACCAATTTATTTTCAAACCTAAAGGCCCACTTTCCTAAACCATTCTAAAAGCCCATTTCCACCAAATACAAAAGCCCAAAATTGGCCCTAAAGCCCACATGGCAATTTCTTTTCATCATACCTTCAATTGATATCACCCCTAAGTTTCAAAATCATCATTAAACCATTCCAAATCAAGCTTCATACAAATTCCCATCAAATTACCAAAATTTCTAAAATCCATTTTCATGAAATTGACCAAGCTTTTCCCCAAGCCAAAGACAAGCCATGCAAGCCATGGACAAGCCACATGAAGCCATGGAAGGTTTGACATGTGATCAAGCCATTAATGGCAAAAGGAGGAGCCTCTTTTAAGCCCCCTTAAAAAGGTTTTAACCCTTTTAATGCTTCACCTTAATCCATGATTAATCAAAATATTCATGGATGGTGACTTCTCTACCCTTTTCTAGCTGATTCACCTGATCCTCCCTCAGCCCAAATCAGCCATGGAAGGGTGCACCAAACCCAAAATGGTGGGTTGACCCATTTGGACCCAAAATGAGCCTCTCCCCATACCCTTTTGATTCAAACCCTTTACACATGTCCATGGCCGATTGACTGCACAAACCTCCGACCCTCGACCCACTGGACCCGAGGGTGACCCATGCTGCTCGGCCAGCCACACAGGTCACCGGAAAACACCATGGCCGAGACCTTGGGAGGAGCCGAACTTTGGAATTCCACCTTGCTCGAGCTGCCCCATGCCCAATGGCCACCATGGATGTTCTTCCCATGACCGGAGCAGATTGATCCCGGCCCTTGGCCATCCCCGTGAGGCTCTCCAGCCACCTCTATTTAAACCCGACCCCCTCACGGCCATGAGAGGAGAGTTGCAAAAACCTTGCCGAAACTCTGCCAAAATTGTTCCAAACACTTCTCCATACTTAGAGCAGTTGATCCCCAGTGTCAATTTGCCCTAACCCCCACCAACAGAATCCAATTTCTCAACTGAAACTTCACCCAAAACTAGGACACTTTGCCACAGTGAGCTAATCCTCAAATTGACTGGTCCTACACCTTCACAGGACCAAGAGGAGAAGTTCCCCACTGAAAGCCCCATCTCCAGGCCACCCAGTTGCTCCAGCCTCCAAGCTTTGTGATCGGCTGTGGTCGAAATCCTACCTAGACAATTCACCAGACCAGGAGACTTCATCTGGAGCTTGCTGGGATCCAATCGAAGGTGACACAACCCTCAGATTGAAGCCACACTTCTCTGAGCAAAGGTATGAGCTAATTTTTCATCCCGAGCTTCTGGAGATTCTCCATTTTAAATGCTTTAATTTCAATGCATGATCACTGTATAGATGTATTCGTCTCTTCAAGATGAATCCATAGAGCATAAGAACACGAAAATCCATTGAGCATTGAGTGAGATATTAGGGATTTAGTGTGGACAGCTCTCGGGTGAGGACGCTTGGGGACGATGAATGGATGCCGTTCATTTAATACACGCGCGGACGGACGGCCAGGATCGCGCCGGATCAGGAGACAGAACGACACAGCGGGCCCCCAGAGCGCTGAGTCAGATGGCGGCGTCGAACCAGAACACGCCGCGTGGCCTTTCGGAGCTGCCGAGGTTGACGCGGCGCCGCGTGGATAAATAGAAAATTAGGGTATTTTTGATTTATTTAATTCCCCCAAACTTCAAAAATCCATAACTTTGTGTAGTAAAATCAAAAAAATAAAATAAAAATACCCTCTTGCTTAGTGAACAGAGGAGAATAATATGAAAAAGAAATTATTTAATTTCATCAAGTAATTTATTTTTAATGATTTATTTCCTTTCTGCATTGTTTTAATTCTCCATGCGTATAGGAAGTTCACCATGGCATGAGTCCATAGGGCTTTTGAAGCCTATGAATTTGGGAACATTCCCTGAATTTTCCAAAGTCAGAGGCCATCCCTATGAGAAATTATTGATTTTTCAAATTCATGTTGCTGTTTTAAGTATTTTAATTCCAATAATTAGTATGTTGTGAAATAAATTCTAGGAAAATTTGGTGATGTCTCTTATGACCAGAGGACCCTAGGAAAAATAGATTTTGGATTAGTTTATTGAAAATAACCCTAATTGGCTTAAACACCCAAAATAGCTCCTTAATTAATTAGAGCTAACCATACATCAAATTGACTTGAAATCAATTCTCTACTGACCTTTAGGATCAGAGGAACCCACCATAAAAATTTGAAGTCAATTGGATTTGGTTAGCCCTATTAAATGGGTTGATTAAGCCATCTAGCCATTTTAAACTTTAAAATTCATAACTTTCAAAATGCTTTTCAAAAATTCACCAAATTAGTTTTGGAGCCTCTCTGATATCAGGGGAGTTTAAGAAAATAAAAATTTCAATTTTCTAAAAAATTTAATTTTTTGCATTATTTTAATATTTTAATAATTAAAAAATAATAAAAATCACAAAAATAATAAAATTCACCAAAATGTCACATTTTGAATTTTAATCACTTAGGAAGAAATCCCATATTTTTCTTAGGTCTATTTAATGAGATATTAAATTTTAAAGCCCTAGGGTAATTTTAAAATTAAAAAATGTATTTTCTAGCATTTTCACTAAAATAATCCTAATAAATCAAAGAAAAATCAGAAAATTGTAAAAATTGATTCTCTGATTTCCTTGATATCAGAGAGATTTTTGAAAAATATAAAATTTATTTTTCAACCATTATTTTATTTTTAAATTAATTAATACTCGAAAACTTAAAATAATTATAATAAAAATAATATAATTCAAAAGATCACCAAAATTGGTCCAAGTGGTTCTCTGGTCATTAGGAATGTCCCATAATTTTCTTAAGGACAGAAACTTTCCCTTGGTCATATTATTAAATTTTCCTTGGAAATCCCTATTTTCTACCAAAAATAATTACATAAATAAATTAAATACAGAAAAATAACATTTTCTCCTCTCATGTCTTTATTGGCATATGAGTGAAGTCACATAAAAATTTCAAGTTCATTTAAGCTCAATTTAGTGAGTTATGAAATTATTAAGCTTGAAGGGCAAAATGGTAATTAAAATTTTAACCCTTAATTAAAACTTTAGGTTTAATAAAATTAACAAGTAAAATATTTGATCTTAATCTGATTTGGATGATTGAAATTTAAATAATTAAACGGTAGAAACCTACTAAAAAATTTAAAATAATTGAAATAAACTTTAATTAAATAATTGATTAAATTTGGAAGAATAATAAAGTTGGAATTATTAGATAGGGATATTATTAAGAAGAGATTTATTCCTTAATTTAAAAATCCCTAAATTAATCTTATCAATAATATTTAATTCCTAATTAAAATGATAATTCAAATTTAAGTTTTAAAATGTTAAAGGATTTAATCATTAAAATTAGATTAAAAAGTTAAATTATTAAACTCCTTTTAAATTTTCAATTAAACTAAAATAAAAAAAATAAAAATTAAATTAAAGATTAAATTAAATTAAATCAAACAAATTAAATAAAATAAAATAAATTAAATTAAATTAAAACACATTAAATTAAATTAAATTAAATTAAAACATATTAAATTAAATTAAATTAAATTAAATTAAATTAAATTAAAACATATTAAATTAAATTAAATTAAATTAAATTAAATTAAATTAAATTAAATTAAAATAAAATCAAATAAAATTAAAATTAAAATTAAAATTAAAATTAAAATTAAAAAATCAAAATTAAATTAAAATTAAAACTAAACCAAATTAAATTAAATTAAAGTTAAATTAAATTGAATTAAATAACATTACCTAAGACATAAAGAAATTAAATATAAAGCAACTTGAACACTTTTCCAAATTTAAATCCGATAACTGAAATTAAATCATTAACCATTTGAACACCAATTTGCCCTCGAAAGCTTTGGTTATCATAACTCCTAAATAGAACATTAAATGAAATGCTACTTCACTTATAGGATATTCAAATGTCCTAGTTCACTGAGCAAGATAATAAAACTTGAATTCCCGGACGATTAATTCATTTGATTAATTAAATTCAATTGGACTTAAAACAATTCTATCAGTATTGAAAAGATGTTTAAGATTCTTCTTAAGCACTTCCTCAATATGATAGGTTATTTACAAGAACAATTGAACTTAATTGTTCTTTGATGAAGAAAATCGTCCTCAAACCAAAACACAAGAACCTATACGTCATAGGAAATGACTAGCTATAGGATTAGGAATTTGGTAGAAAACCATAACCCTTCCCTTAGCCTTACCTAGGAACTTGCTTAAATATTCTAATTGTGTTTTAAGTGCAGCTTGGGATGACGTGAAGACCCTCCAGGTACGCTTTTATTTTATTGCAACTTACCTTATTGCAATTTATTTAATCGCATCGCACTTACTTTTCTTGCATGATAAACAACTGTTGCATGAAAACCCACACCTTTAGGATAGTCCCTAAAACTGAAACCAAAACTAAGTTAAAAGTCATTGCAAGATAAAATTCACCACCACAACATTTCAAAATATAAAACAACTCAAAATTTAATCACAAACAGAATACAAAACTACAACTACAACTAAATTAAAATGTCTTGTTGAATGATCAGGAATACCTCGGATGATGTAACCTACGTGTTGCTAACGGGATTTCCCACGGTCTAAATGAAAGTGTAGAACTCATTTAGTTGAGTTTAGCAAATTCATCTGGACTAAGTAAATCCGATAAAAATAACGATGCCGGAAGGATGGAACCGTGAGATCTTAACCGGTGTTGTTATAATCAACTTTAAGATTTGTTTTAAATAAAACATAAAAAATACTTGGAAATTAAGATTTTCTCTAAACCAAAACACTTCTCTCATCTCCTGATTTATGACTTCTATAACTAAACCTCTCCAACAACAAGGAGCTCGGAGCATGGTGAGCAGCACGGCCATCGTCATCAGCAAAACCTGAGTCTACTTCAGTAAAACTTTCTTAGAATTAAAATAACCAAGCCATAGGACTTCGAGGTAGTTTGCCTAGTGCAACATAAATCTTCAACCTCTTCGTTAGGCATTTGCATGATCATGTCATGTAAATTAAGCCCTAACCGGTCTTAGGACTCCGAGGTAGTCGTTTAGTATGACATAAACCCTCATATCTTCGAGGCTATTTGTATGATCATGTCATACAAACATAAGTCCTAATTAATTAAAATTGGCAAGATCAAAACATTAAATAAACATTAGGACTTTCCTAAATCCAAGCTAAACAATAGGATAGTCGGGGAATTACCGAAGTTCGCTTTGAATCTGTGATTTCTCCTACCTTTCTTCCTTTGAATTCCCAAAACAAAATGTTCCAAACTCGATCCATTCCCTATTGAAATTCAAAAATTCAATCCCTTGAAAACTTAAACGTTGAAATTCTTGAGAGCAGAATTACTGATTATTATCGAGAGTTTTCTTAGGTGATTTCCGTCACTTAAGATTGTTTACCTCATTTTTGATGAGGTCTTCTCTTCTTCTCTTTAATACTTAGGATCTAGCCTTAGGCTTTTCCTTTGACTATCTTAGAGAACTAGAATTGGGACCCACCTTTTAGAAATTCAAACCACTTCTTAACTCCCTGCAAACTCCACAAACTTGATTGTAAACCCCTAATCACCTAGAGGGTTGAAATCGAATGTGGAAGTTTAAAGGATGAGTTCTATAGGACTCTTTGGCCTTAGGAGCGCCTACAGGTGGCACTGGTGCAGTGAAGGGGCTGACTTACACACACCACACTTATACACTACACCTACACACTACACTTCAACATACCTCATAAAACCACACCCATACCTAACTTGACCTCCTGACTAATGTAGGTGATTCACATGGATGGTCCTTAACCCTTAAGCCCTTGGCTAAGAGGGTTAGGAACAACATAGTGAATGCCTCAAGTGAGTCCCTTCATGGCTCATGTGGGCTTGATATGGCTTCATGGCTCAACCAAAATGACTTCTTTCCACCCAAATTCACCCAATCTTCAATTTCCCAATTTTCGATTTTTGACCCCCGGGACCCTACACTACTAAACTACCCAAAACCCTTAAAATTACCCAAAATTCTCAAAAATTTCCAAATCACCCAAAATTCTCCAAAATCATTCCCAAACATTTCCACATCACTTAAACTGATCATCCATACCCAAAAATACCAAAAATTCCAAAAATACCTCCCAATACCCTCCAAATACCCAAAATACCCCTCTTGGCCTAAAAATCCAAAATTTCAGAAAATTCCCAAAAAATTCCAGAAAATCTCAAATATTCCCAATTTCATTTTGTCCAACTACACCATGGGCCAATTTTGTCAATTTACCCTACTTTTGTCAAAACCCCCAATTTGACCCATTTTAACCCAAAGTGAACCCGATGTCGAGACCAAACCCACCCAATCGACCCAAATTCTGGTCCAATTCAGTTCTAAACTTCAATTCAACATTCTCAACACCAATATAGACCAAATCCAAGTCTAATTTGATTGAAATTTGAATCCAATTTCACTTTTGACCTTAAAGCCCAATTTGGACCCATGACCCAAACCTAACCCAAACTCACTCAATTCAACTCCAATTAACCCCAAATCTTTTCTAAATCTTCCTTAGCATCCCCACAAACAAAACACTAACATGATTTGCCAAAAATTTAGACCCAAACCCCACTCAAACTCAACCCAAGGTTAAAAGGCCCATTTTTGACCTAAACCCAAACATAACCCAAATGAGCCCAAACCCCAAAATCAAAGCCCAACCAAAGCCAAAACCTCTTTGAAACACCCCCATAAACATTTCTAAACATTGATTTTACATCAATTTCAACTCTAGCCCAACATTAGCCCAACTTGGCCCACTTGGACCTACATAGGCCCACTTACCAGAATAAACCCGAATTCAAACCAATTCGACTCCAAATCACATCAAATTGATTCCAAGCCCTTCATAGAACATCCCTAAACCAATTATGACATTTATTTGACAAAGTTCTTCACAAAATTTTTATCCAAATGCCCATCCTAAAATCAAAAGCCCATTTCCCTTAAACTTTCCTAAAAGCCCACTTCACCACATCCAAAGGCCCAAAATCTACCCTAAAGCCCACATGACATCTCCATTTGTCATCCACTTAATTAAATCCATTACCTAAGTCCTAAATTCACCATCAAATTATTCCAAATCAAGTTTCATACAAATTTCCATCAAATTACCAAAAATTCTTAAAACCCATTTTCATGAAATTGACCCAAGCTTTTCCCAAGCCAAATGGAGCCAAGGATGAGCCATTCACAAGCCATATGAAGCAATGAAAGTTTGGCATGTGACCATGCCATTAATGGCAAAAGGAGGAGGTCCTTTAACCATCTCCTAAAAGTCATTAGCCTTAAGCATGTCTCCCCTTAACCAAGATTTAATCCAAATATTCTTGGATAAGGACATCACCACCTCTTGACCAGCTAGCCTAACTGATCTTCTTAGCCCAAGACCAGCTATGGGGAGGTGAACCCAACCCAAACCAATGGGTTGACCAATTTCAAGCCAAAATGACCCCCTCCCCATTCCATTTTAATTCAAACACTTTACACATGTCCAAACCCAATTGACTTCACCATTGCCAAGCCACGACCTCCCTGGTCAAGATGGTGACCCATGCTGCTCGGCCGGCCGCTGGATCGCCGGAAAACACCACACCCGAGAGCTCACATGTGAGCCAACTTTGGAATTCCACCTTGCTCGAGCTGCCCCATGCCCAATGGCCACCATGGCTGTTCTTCCCATGACCGGAAGCAGCTGATCCCATGCCTCAACTCCCCCTGGGAGGCCCTCCACCCTCTCCTATTTAAACTCCACCCCTCTCGGCCATGAGAGAAGCTAAGCACAAACCTTGCCAAAACTCTGCCAAAATTGTTCCAGACTCCTCCCCATACACAGAGCACTTGATTCCCAGTGAGATCCCCCTGCCATTTCTCCTCTGTGAGCTCAATTTCAGAGTTGAAATTCCACCCAAAACCAGGACACTTCTCCATAGTGAGCCAATTCCCAAATTGATTGGTTCTACACCTTCACCCGGACCGAGGGAAGGTGTCCACCGATAAAAGCCCCATCTCCGGGCCACCCGGTTGCTCCGGCCTCCAAGCTTTGTGATCGGGCTTGGTCGAAATCACATCCGGACAATTCACCGAGACCGGGAGACTTCATCGCGGAGCTTGCTAGGATCTAATCGAAGGTGCAACAACTCTCGGATTGAAGCCACACTTCTCCGAGCAAAGGTATGAGCTAATTCTTCATCCCGAGCTTCGGAGATTCTCCATTTCAAATGCCTTATTTTCAATGCATGTTAACCGTATAGATGTGTTCGTCTCTTCAAGACGAATCCATAGAGCATAAGAACATAAAAATCCATTGAGTATCGAGTGAGATCTTAGAGATTTAGTGTGGACGGCTCTCGGGTGAGGACGCTCGGGGACGATGAACGGATACCGTCCATTCAATACACGCGCGGACGAACGGCTCAGATGGCGTCGGACCAGGAGATGGTACGAGAACCGCGGGGCCCGGGCTGCTGACTCAGGTGGCGGCGTAGAATGGGAGCGCGACGCGTGTGCGTTCGGAGCTGCCGAGGTTGACGCGGCGCCGCGTGGATAAATAGAAAATTAGGATATTTTTCTATTTATTTAATTCCCTAAACTTCAAAAATTCATATCTCCGTGTAGAAAAATCAGAAAAATAAAATAAAAATACCCTCTTGCTCGGTGAACGAGAGGAGAATAATGTGGAAAAGAAATAATTTAATTTCATCAAGTATTTTATTTTTTATAATTTATTTACTCTCTGCATTATTTTAATTCTCCATGCATGCATACAATTCACCATGGCATGAGACCATAGGGCTTTTGAAGCCTCTGAATTTGGGAACATTCCCTGAATTTTCCAAAGTCGAGGCCATCCCTATGAAAAGTTATTGATTTTTCAAATTCAGATTACTTGTTTTGAGTATTTTAATTCCAATAAATAGCATGTTGTGAAATAAATTCTAGGAAAATTTGGTGATGTTTCTTATGACCAGAGAACCTTAGGAAAAATAGGTTTTGACTTAATTCATTTAAAACAACCCTAATTGGCTTAAAAACCAAAAATAGGTCTTTAATTAATTAAAGTTAACCATGCATCAAATTGACTTGAAATAAATTCTCCACTGACCTTTAGGATCAGAGGAACCCATCATAAAAATTTGAGGTCAATTGGACTTGGTTAGCCCCACTAATTGGGTTGATTAAGCCACTTAGTCATTTTAAACTTTAAAAATTCATAACTTTTAAAATACTTTTTAAAAATTCACCAAATTAGTTTAGGAGCCTCTCTGATATTAGGGGAATTTAAGAAAATTAAAATTTCAATTTTCTAAAAAAGTTGATTTTTAATATTATTTTAATATTTTAATAATTAAAAATTAATAAAAATCACAAAAATAATAAAATTCACCAAAATGTCACATTTTGAATTTTAATCACATAGGAACAAATCCCACATTTTTCTTAGGTCTATTTAGTGAGATATTAAATTTTAAAGCTTTAAGGTAATTTTAAAATTAAAAAATATGTTTTCTAGCTTTTTCACTAAAATAATTATAATAAATCATAGAAAAATCAGAAAATTGCAAAATTTGCTTCTCTGGTTTCCTTGATATCAGAGAGATTTTTGAAAAATATAAAATCCATTTTTTAACATTTATTTTATTTTTAAATTAATTAACACTCCAAAACTTAAAATAATTATAATAAAAATAATATAATTCAAAAAATCACCAAAATTGGTCCAAGTGGTCCTCTGGTCATTAGAAATGTCCCCTAATTTTCTTAAGGATAGAAACTTTCCCTTGGTCATGTTATTAAATTTTCCTTGAAAATCTCTATTTTCTACCAAAAATAATTATATAAATAAATTAAATACAGAAAAATCACATTTTCTCCTCTCATGTCTTTATTGACATATGAGTGAAGTCACATAAAAATTTCAAGTTCAATTGAGTTCAATTTAGTGAGTTATGAAATTATTAAGCTTAAAGGGTAAAGTGGTAATTAAAATTTTAATTCTTAATTAAACTTTAGGTTTAAAAAAAATTAATAAGTAAAATATTTGATCCTAATCTGATTTGGATGATTGAAATTTAAATAATTAAAGGGTAGAAACCCATTAAACAATTTTAAAATAATTAAACCTTAATTAAATAATTGATTAAATTTGGAAGAATAATAAAATTGGAATTATTAAAATAGGGATATTATTAGGAAGAAATTTATTCTTTAATTTAAAAATCCCTAAATTAATCATCTCATTAATATTCAATTCTTAATTAAAATGATAACTCAAAATTCATAATATTAAAAGACTTAATCATTAAACTAAAATTAAATTATTAAACTCTTTTAAAAAAATTCAATTAAAATTAAAAAAAATAAAATTAAATTAAATAAATTAAATTAAATTAAATAATTAAGTAAATTAAATCAAATTAAATTAAATTAAATAATTAAATTAAATTAAATTGAATAATTAAATTAAATTAAATTAAATTAAGTAAATTAAATCAAATTAAATTAAATTAAATAATTAAATTAAATTAAATAAATTAAATTAAATTGAATAATTAAATTAAATTAAATTAAATTAAGTAAATTAAATCAAATTAAATAATTAAATTAAATTAAATTAAATTAAATCAAATTAAATTAAAATTAAATCAAATCAAATTAATTAAACAACAAATCAAATTAAATTGAACTATATTGAATTAAATTAAATTAAAACTCAATTAAATTAAATTAAATTAAATTAAATTAAATTAAATATAACATCACCTAAGACATAAAGAATTCAAAATAAATCTAAAATAACTTGAACACTATTCCAAATTTAAACTCATTAATGGAAATTAAACTAAATCGCAAACCATTTGAACACCAATTTACCCTCGAAAGCTTTAGTTATCATAACTCCTAAATAGGACATTAAATGAAATGTTACTTCACTTATAGGATATTCAAATGTCCTAGTTCACTGAGCAAGATAACAATAAAACTTGAAATTCTTGGACGATTAATTCATTTGTATAATTAAATTCATTTGGACTTAAAACGATCCTAGAAATATTGAAAAGATGTTTAAGATTCCTCTTAAGCACTTCCTCGATATGATAGGACATTTATAAGAACAAATTGGACTTAATCGTTCTTTGATGAAGAAAATCATCCTTAAACCAAAACACGAAGAACCTAGACGTCATAGGGAATGACTAGGCTATAGGATTAGGAATTTGGTAGAAAACCATAACCCTTCCCTTAGCTTTACCTAGGAACTTGCTTAAATATTCTAATTGTGTTTTAAGTGCGGCTTGGGATGACGGGAAGACCCTCCAGGTACGCTTTTATTTTATTGCAATTTACTTTCTTGCAATTTACATTATTGCAATTTATTTCACTGCAATGCACTTACTTTTCTTGCATGATAAACAACTGTTGCATGAAAACTCACACCTTTAGGATAGCCCCTAAAACTGAAACCAAAACTAAGTTAAAAGTCATTGCAAGATAAAATTCACCGCCACAACATTTCAAAATATAAAACAACTCAAAATTTAATCACAAACACAACACAAAACTACAATTACAACTAAATTAAAACGACTTGTTGGATGATCGGGAATACCTCGGATGATGTAACCTACGTGTTGCTAACGGGATTTCCCACGGTCTAAATGAAAGTGTGGAACTCATTCAGTTGAGTTTAGCAAATTCATACTGGACTAAGTGAATCCGATAAAAATAATGATGCCGGAAGGATGGAGCAGTGGGATCTTAACCGGTGTCGTTATAATCAACTTTAAGATTTGTTTTAATCAAATCATAAAAAAAACACTTGGAAAATTAAGACTTCTCTAAACCGAAACACTTTTCTCATCTCCTGATTTATGATTTCTAAAACTAAACCTCTGCAACAACAAGGAGCTCGGAGCATGGTGGGCGACACGGCCATCGTCATCGAGCAAAACTTGAACCTACTTCGACAAAACTTTCCTAGAATTAAATAACCAAGCCATAGGATTTCGAGGTAGCTTGCACTAGTGCAACATAAATCCTCAACCTTTTGTTAGGCATTTGTCTTGCAAATTAAGCCCTAACCGGACTTAGGATTCCGAGGTAGTCGTCGATATGACATAAACCCTCACATCTTCGAAGGTTATTTGTATGATTCTATCATATAAATATAAGTCCTAATTAATTAAAATTGACAAGATCAAAACATTTAAATAAATATTAGGACTTTCCTAAACTCGAAGCCAAACAATAGGATAGTCGGGAAATTACCGAAGTTCACTTCGAATCCGTGATTTCTCCTACCTTTCTTCCTTTGGATTCACAAAACAAAATGTTCCAAGTTTGATCCATTCCCTATTGAAATTCCAAAATTCAATCCCTTGAAAACTTAAACTTTGAAATCCTTGAGAGCGAGAATTATTGATTATTATCGAGAGTTTTCTTAGGTGATTCCCATCACTTAAGATGTAATTAACTATAGGGGCTTACCCTTATAGGGAATTTTAAAGAACCCGAGTAATATAAACCACTGTTTAATGTTTTCATATTAAGCGGGGAATTTTGTCGGCTTATAAAATTGGTTTGCGGACCAAACGGATGTCACAAATCTTCTAGTTTATTTAATCGAGCCACACCGTCGAGCGGTGTGTCTATCCTTAGGGATAGATACACGGTTTGTGGTGCGGTGCTCGTTTATATAAACTATTTGGGACGTGAGATCGGTTTAATCTCATATCTTAAAACCTTCAAATTTAAAATTATTTTCAAAATCAAATACTACTTTTCGAATTATTTATTTTAATTAAATTAAAAATTCGCCGACAAAGATTTAATTAACTATAGGGGCTTGCCCTTATAGGGAATTTAAAGAACCCAGGTAATATAAACTCTGTTTGATGCTTTCATATTAAGCAGGGGAATTTGTCGGCTTATAAAATTGGTTCGCAGACCAAACGGATGTCACAAACCTTTCTAGTTTATCTAATCGAGCCCCACTGTCAAGCAGTGTGTCTATTCTTTGGGATAGATACACGATTTGTGGTGCGGCGCTCGTTTATATGAACTATTTGGGATGTGACATCAGTTTGATTTCATATCTTAAAATGTTCAAATTTAAAATTATTTTCAAAAAATCAGATGCTACTTTTCAAACTATTTATTTAAATTAAATCGAAAATTCGCCGAACAATTTCTGTAGGCAACCCCTTTTCAAAATACAATACAACCTAAAAAAATAATGCCGACAATTTCTGGCGACTCCGCTGGGGAAAATTCCTCTCTCCATTTTAATCAGATAATTCGTCTTTCAAAAATTTGTAGTGTATCCATGTCCCTTGTGGATCAAACTACCCTTCTTTCCGTTGGGATATTATGTTCATTTCTACCTTGAACGAGTATAGCCAACATTCTCTTGGATTTAGGAGCCACTGTTTAGACACCCCTAAACAGAGAGGTTTCGAGATCCTTTTACCTCATTTCTGAGGTGGGGTGGACCCCCAATAGGTGTTAGTTTAGGAGTAATCCTTCGAGCCGAGAAGTCTTGCATAAGACTTTCTCTTCCTTTCCAACTTTGAATCGGATTCCTTACCTTCTCTAGACCTTTGAACATTCCGTTCTAAATAAACAAACCCTCTAATGAATGACTCTTTTAACAAATAACTCCTTCTTATAAATACATGAACAAGAATGCGTTCGGACTCTTTTCGATTCCTTTCTTTTCATCCTAATGAGAAGAAGCATAACTTGGAACTGACAATCAGGATCTACCCTACAGAAATGGAAGCCCCAAAGCTGATTTTCTCCTTCACCAATGGACTGGACTTCGTTGTTTACCAGGATGAGCTACCCGACAATGGGATCATCCGGTTTGGACAAGGATTCGAGAACACAAATGTCAAGATCACCGATGTTTCCCTTTTCGCATTGACAAACAAAGTATCTGAAGCTGAGAAGCCGTTGATCGAGTTCAACCTTAGGTCAACCCAAGAGTTTCATCCTCGCAAAGATTCCGATCGAGAGGAATACTGCTTGTCTACGAAGGACCGTTCTTGCTACCCCCACTGGTCTAGTTGTCTCTGCACCTACCCCGGCTTCGCCAGTTAAAGGGGAAGGAAATCCGGAACTATGGTGAACCTCGTTACCGTGGAGGGTACGGACTTTCTGTGAGACCTTCGTTTTTGAAATCGGGTCCAGCTCAAGAATTCCATCACTAACACGGACCCGAAGAAGGAACAGAAGTAGGAAGATTGCCAGGAAGGCCAGAGCTGCCGAAGTTGCTTTCCTGGAGGAAATCCCGAAATCCCTGAGTACACACCACTACCTGAATACATACCATTGCCTGAAGATACACCCTTTTTTGAAGGAAGTAGATTCCACCCCCTTTCCGCCGCAGCTGATGAGGAAAATGTCCGTAGGATTGTTTCTACATTACCTCGACCAGCATACTACAACGACAGCAGAAAGAAAAGGGCTAGGATTACACCATTCGCCCGACTACAGACTGTGATCGAGAAGCTAGCAAAGAAAGAGAAATGCCCCGTATCGGAGATTCTACGAAGGATAGGGCGGGTGCCAGTCAAATCCCGTCTTGTGCTCCGAGTAGAACCCGCCATCGTTACAGAAAAGCCAAATAAAAGGATGAAAGCTAGTCCGCCTGTCGTTGTTTCAGGATT
Source organism: Papilionanthe hookeriana x Papilionanthe teres (assembly GCA_022702705.1). Classification (NCBI taxonomy): domain Eukaryota; kingdom Viridiplantae; phylum Streptophyta; class Magnoliopsida; order Asparagales; family Orchidaceae; genus Papilionanthe; species Papilionanthe hookeriana x Papilionanthe teres. The sequence goes on along the minus strand of CM040429.1, from coordinate 80,574,345 downwards.
ACGGATTAGGGAGGATACCACCTTCCGGCATTTGGGCGACGGAACATGCGGTCCTAGACCTTCTACTCGCTAGAAGGATGGTATGGCGTCCCACTACTTGGACAACTAATATTGAAACAATAGCACGAGAAGGAAAGTCTCGTCAGGAGACTTGAATCTGAAGAAAGCGCCACTGCAGTAAAGGGGACTCGTGAGAAGGGAACCCGACAACCATCACACGACAACTGCAAGGATGCACAGAAAAGACCACTAGAGGACGCTATGGAAAAGTTGAGGACTGATATTCGACGACTAGCAAAAGAAAGAGAAGAGAAATTCGGAGACGAGATCGATTCATCAGAATTCATGGACGATGAGTATGCAAAAATCAACATGGTCGAAACATGAGCTTCGTCAGCTTCACAAGGTGCTCCTGCAGCCACAGAAAGAGAGGAGCCGGAAGTGATGAGAAGACAGCTTCAAGAGAGAGACGATACGATCGCTCAAATGGCGAAGAGAATGGAAGAGATGGTTGTAGCCCTAGCCACTCTCCAGAGTCAAGTGCGACCCCAAGAGAAACACCCCCAGAGGTCATTCACATTGTAGACGGAGGAAAGGAGATTACATCCGTCAACGGGGATGATCAGCTAAAGAAAGATACAACACAAAGTATGATTCCAGAAAAGGATATCAAGAGCTTGGTGGAACAACAGGTGCAAGAAGCCTTAGCACAATCAAAGAGCGGGACATACATTCGGACGGGTAGACCTTACCTGGAAGAATTCGACGCTGTCCAATACCCAAAAGGCTTCGTACCACCTCTGTTCAAGACCTTTGATGGAACCGGGAACCCTCGACAACATGTTGAGCACTTTCGTGCCAGTTGTTGCAATGCCGGTGGGAGCGATGCATTACTCTTCCGACAGTTCGTCAGCAGCCTGTCAGGGATCGCCTTTGATTGGTTTGCAGAATTACCAAATGGTTCAGTGAAGACAATCTCAGAACTAGAAAACCTCTTCATCAAGCGATTTGTCGGAGCTTTAGCGGTAGAGAAGCAGAAGCCGAACGAAACTTTTGTGGATTACATGCTTCAATGGAGGAATCTAAGTATGAAATTGTTGACCTCATTTTTGATGAGGTCTTCTCTTCTTCTTTTTAGTACTTAGGATCTAGCCTTAGGCTTTTCCTTTGATCGTCTTAGAGGACTAGAATTGGGACCCACCACCTAGAAATTCAAACCACTTCTTAACTCCTGCAAACTCCACAAACTTGACTGTAGACCCCTAATCACCTAGAGGGTTGAAATCAGATGTGGAAGTTTAAAGGATGAGTTCCTATAGGACTCTTTGGCCTTAGGACTGCCCTGGGTGGCCTGGTCTGGTGAAGGCCTAACTTACACACACACTACACTTATACACTACACTTTCATACACCTCCTAAAAAACACACCCATACCCAACTTGACCTCCTGACTCATAAGGGTGATTCACATGGATGGTCCTTAACCCCTAAGCCCTTGGCTAAGAGGGTTAGGAACAACATAGTGAATGCCTCAAATGAGTCCCTTCATGGCTCATGTGGGCTTAATATGGCTTCATGGCTCAACCAAAATGATTTTATTCCACTTATATTCAACCAATCTTCATTTTTCCAAATTTTCAATTTTTGACCCCGGGACCCTACACCCGCTTAACTCTACCCAAAACCCTTGAAACTACCCAAATTTCTCAAAAATTTTCAAATCACCCAAAATTCTCCAAAATCATTTCTAAACATTTCTCTCCACTCAAATTGACCATCCATAGCCAAAAATACCAAAAATTCCAAAAATACCTCCCAATACCCTCCAAATACCCAAAATACCCCTCTTGACCCAAAAATCCAAAAATTCAGAAAATTCCCAGAAAATTCCAGAAAATCTCAAATATTCCCAATTTCATTTTGTTCAACTACACCATGGGCCAATTTTGTCAATTTACCCTACTTTTATCAAAACCCCCAATTTGATCCATTTTAAACCCAAAGTAAACCCAATGTCAAACCAAACCTACCCAATTGACCTAAATTTTGGTCCAATTCAATTCTAAACTTCAATTCAACATTCCCAACACCAATCTAGACCAAATCCAAGTCCAATTTGATTGACACTTGGATCCAATTTCACTTTTGGCCTTAAAGCCCAATTTGGACCCATGACCCAAACCTAACCCAAACTCACCCAATTCAACTCCAATTAACCCCAAATCTTTTCTAAATCTTCCTTAACATTCCCACAAACAAAACACTAACAAGATTTTCCCAACATTTAGACCCAAACCCCACTCAAATTCAACCCAAAGCTAAAAGGCCCAATTTTGACCTAAACCCAAACTTAACACAAATAAGCCCAAACCCCAAAATCAAAACCCAACCAAGGCCAAAACCTCTTTGAAACACTCCCATAAACATTTCCCAACATTAATTTTACATCAATTTCAACCCTATCCCAACATTGGCCCAAGTTAGCCCAATTTGACCTATATTGGCCCATTCACCAAAGAAGCCCAAATTCAACCCAATTAAACCCAGTTCAAACCCAAATCACTCCCAATTTGCTCCAAGTCACTCATGACACATCTATGAGCGAAACCCAACAATTATTTGGCCCAAGCCTATACCAAAATTTCATCCTAAAATCCATTTCTAAATTCAAAAAGCCCACTTCCCTTAAACCTTCCTAAAAGCCCATTTCCACCAAATACAAAAGCCCAAAATTGGCCCTAAAGCCCACATGACATTTCCATTTGCCATCCATTTAATCAAAGCCATTCCCTAAGTTATAATCCAATCATCAAATAATTCCAAATCAAGCCTCATGCCAAATCACCCCTAAATACCAAAATTTTTCTTAAATCCATTTCCATGAAATTGACTTGACTTTTCCCAAGCCAAAGGTGAGCCATGAAGCCATGCATGAGCCACATGGAAGCCATGAGAGCCTCTTTACATGTCACCATGCCATTTTGGGCAAAATGAGGAGACTCTTTCCTTAATTCCTAAAGGTGATTAACCACTCACATGATTCCACTAAATCTTGCTTAAGCTTAATTGTACTTGGATGGTGACCATTCCCCACTGATTAAGCCGACCTAAATCACTTTCTATTCAGCTTAAACCGAGGCCTTGGGTGGTGCACCTAGCCCAAATGGAGGGGTTGACCAATTTGAGCCAAAATGAGCCCTCTCCCATTCCATTCTAATCCAAGCCTTTTACACATGGCATTTGCCAATTGCCTACACTAAACCCCAGCCCTGACCCACCTGAAAAAGATGGTGACCAATGCACGGCCGGCCAGCCACCGAGTCACCGGAAAACACCATGGCCGAGAGCTCGCATGTGAGCCAACTTTGGAATTCTCCCTGCTCGAGCCGCCCCATCCCCAGTGGCCATTGTAGCTGTTCTTCTCATGCCAAGAGCAGCTGATCCCAAGCCCTAACTCTCCCTGGGAGGCCTTCTACCCTCTCCTATTTAAACACCACCCCTTCTCGGCCATGAGAGGTGCTGAACCAAACCTTACTGAAGCCCTGCCAAAATTGTTCCAGAACACTCTCCATACTTAGAGCAGTTGATCCCCAGTGACAATTTGCCCTAATCCCCACCAACGAGCCCGATTTCTCAGCCAAAATTCCACCCAAAACTAGGACACTTCTCCACGGTGGATCAATCCCCAAATTGATTGGTCCTACACCTTCACCGGACCAAGAGAAGGAGTCCACCGGCAAAAGCCCCCTCTCCAAGCCACCCAGTTGCTCCAGCCTCCAAGCTTTGTGATCGGCTGTGGTCGAAATCATACCTAGGCGATTCACCAGACCAGGAGACTTCATCTGGAGCTTGCTGGGATCCAATCAAAGGTGACACAACCCTCAGATTGAAGCCACACTTCTCTGAGCAAAGGTATGAGCTAATTCTTCATCCCGAGCTTCTGGAGATTCTCTATTTCAAATGCTTTAATTTCAATGCGTGATCACCGTATAGATGTATTCGTCTCTTCAAGACGAATCCATAGAGCATAAGAACACAAAATCCGTTAAGTATTGAGTGAGATATTAGGGATTTAGTGTGGACGGCTCTCGGGTGAGGACACTTAGGGACGATGAACGAATGCCGTTCATTTAATACACGCGCGGACGGACGCTTCGGATGGCGTCGGACCAGGAGATGGTACATGAACCGCGGGCCGCGTGGCTCTGAGTCGGAAGGCGGCATCGAATGGGAGCGCGCCGCGTGGCCGTTCGGAGATGCCGAGGATGACGGGGCGCCGCGTGGATAAGTAGGAAATTAGGTTATTTTTCCTATTTATTTAATTCCCTAAACTTCAAAAATGCATAACTTTGTGTAGAAAAATCAGAAAAATAAAATAAAAATACCCACTTGCTCAGTGAACAGAGGAGAATAATGTGGGAAAGAAATCATTTAATTTCATCAAGTATTTTATTTTTAATGATTTATTTACCTTCTGCATTCTTTTAATTCTCCATGCATATAGGGAATTCACCATGGCATGAGACCATAGGGCTTTTGAAGCCTACTGAATTTGGGAACATTCCCTGAATTTTCCAAAGTCAGAGGCCATCCCTATGAGAAGTTATTGATTTTTCAAATTCATGTTACTATTTTGAGTATTTTAATTCCAATAATTAGCATGTTGTGAAATAAATTCTAGAAAAATTTTGTGATGTCTCTTATGACCAGTGGACCCTAGGAAAAATCGGTTTTGAGTTAACTCATTTAAAATAACCCTAATTGGCCTAAACACCCAAAATAGATCCCTAATTAATTAGAGCTAACCATACATCAAATTGACTTGAAATCAATCCTCCACTTACCTTTAGGATCAGAGGAACCCACCATAAAAATTTGAAGTCCATTGGACTTGGTTAGCCCTACTAAATGGGTTGATTAAGCCAATTTAACCATCTTAAACTTCAAAAATTCATAACTTTCAAAATACTTTTCAAAAATTTACCAAATTGGTTTTGGAGCCTCTCCGATATCAGGGGAACTTAAGAAAAATAAAATTGTAATTTTCTAAAAAGTTGATTTTTTGTATTATTTTAATATTTTAATAATTAAAAAATAATAAAAATCATAAAAATAATAAAAATCACTAAAATGTCACATTTTGAATTTTAATCACTTAGGAACAAGCCCCATATTTTTTCTTAGGTCTATTTAATGAGATATTAAATTTTAAAGCCCTAGGGTAATTTTAAAATTAAAAAAAATGTATTTTCTAGCATATTCACTAAAATAATTATAATAAATCAAAGAAAAATCAGAAAATTGTAAAAATTGATTCTCCGATTTCCTTGATATCAGAGAGAGTTTTGAAAAATATAAATTTCATTTTTCAACCTTTATTCTATTTTTAAATTAATTAATACTTCAAAACTTAAAATAATTATAATAAAAAATAATATAATTCAAAAAATCACCAAAATTGGTCCAAGTAGTCCTCTGGTCATTAGGAATGCCCCATAATTTTCTTAAGGACAGAAACTTTCCCTTGGTCATATTATTAAATTTTTCTTGGAAATCCCTATTTTCTACCAAAAATAATTATATAAATAAATTAAATACAGAAAAATCTCATTTTCTCCTCTCAAGTCTTTATTCGCATATGAGTGAAGTCACATAAAAATTTCAAGTTCATTTGAGGACAATTTAGTGAGTTATGAAACTATTAAGCTTGAAGGGCAAAATGGTAATTAAAATCTTAACCCTTAATTAAAACTTTAGGTTTAATAAAATTAACAAGTAAAATATTTGATCTTAATCTGATTTGGATGATTGAAATTTAAATAATTAAAGGGTAGACACCCATTAAACAATTTAAAATAATATAAATAAACCTTAATTAAATAATTGATTAAATTTGGAAGAATAATAAAATTAGAATTATTAAAATAGGGATATTATTAGGAAGAGATTTATTTTTTAATTTAAAAATCCCTAAATTAATCATTTCAATAATATTTAATTCCTAATTAAAAATGATAATTCAAATTTAAGTTTTAAAATGTTAAAGGACTTAATCATTAAATTAAATTAAAAAGTTAAATTATTAAACTCTTTTTAAATTTTCAATTAAATTAAAATTAAAAATAAAATTAAATTAAAGATTAAATTAGATTAAATTAAATAAACAAATTAAATTAAATTAAATTAAATGAGTAAATTAAATTAAATTAAATTAAATTAAACAAATTAAATTGAATTAAATTAAATTAAATTAAATTAAATTAAAATTAAATCAAATTAAATTAAATTAAAAGAAATTAAATCAAATTAAACTAAATTAATTTAACATCAAATCAAACTAAATTAAATTAAATTAAATTAAATTAAAATTAAAATTAAATTAAATTAAATTAAAGTTAAATTAAATTAAAAATAACATCACCTAAGACATGAAAGAAATTAAATATAAAGCAACTTGAACAATATTCCAAAGTTAAACTAAATCACAAATCATTTGAACACCAATTTGCCCTCGAGAACTTTTATTATCATAACTCCTAAATAGAACTTTAAATAAAATGTTACTCCACTTATAGGATATTCAAATGTCCTAGTGCACTGAGCAAGATAACAACAAAAATTGAATTCCCGGACAATTAATTCATTTAATTAAATTCATTTGGACTTAAAACAATCCTAGAAATATTGAAAAGATGTTTAAGATTTGTCTTAAGCACTTCCTCGATATGATAGGGTGTTCATAAGAACAATTGAACTTAATTATTCTTTGATGAAGAAAATCGTCCTCGAACCAAAACACAAGAACCTAGACGTCATAAGAAATGACTAAGCTATAGGATTAGGAACTTGGTAGAAAACCATAACCCTTCCCTTAGCTTTACCTAGGAACTTGCTTAAATATTCTAATTGTGTTTTAAGTGCGGCTTGGGATGACGGGAAGACCCTCAGGTACGCTTTTAGTTTATTGCAATTTACATTATTGCAATTTCTTTAATTGTACGAGCACTTACTTTTTCTTGCATGATAAACAATCGTTGCATGAAAACCCACACCTTTAGGATAGTCCCTAAAACTGAAACCAAAACTAAATTAAAAGTCATTACAAGATAAAATTCACCACCACAACATTTCAAAATATAAAATAACTCAAAATTTAATCACAAACAGAACATAAAACTACAATTACAACTAAATTAAAACGTCTTGTTGGATGATCGGGAATACCTCGGATGATGTAACCTACGTGTTGCTAACGGGATTTCCACGGTCTAAATGAAAGTGTGGAACTCATTCAGTTGAGTTTAGCAAATTCATCTGGACTAAGTGAATCCGATAAAATTAACGATGCCGGAAGGATGGAACCGTGGGATCTTAACCGGTGTCGTTATAATCAACTTTAAGATTTGTTTTAATTAAAAAATAAAAAACACTTGGAAATTAAGATTTTCTCTAAACCAAAACACTTTTCTCATCTCCTGATTTATGACTTCTAAAACTAAACCTCTACAACAACAAGGAGCTTGGAGCATGGTGGGCGGCACGGCCATCGTCGTCGACAGAAACTTGAATCTACATCAGCAAAACTTTCCTAGAATTAAACAACAAAACCATAGGATTTCGAGGTAGTTTGCCTAGTGCAACATAAATCCTCAACCTTTTCGTTAGGCATTTGCATTGCAAACTAAGCCCTAACCGGACCTAGGATTCCGAGGTAGTCGTCCGATACGACATAAACCCTCACATCTTCTAGGCTATTTGTATGATTCTATCATATAAATATAAGTCCTAATTAACTAAAATTGACAAGATCAAAATATTAAATAAATATTAGGACCTTCTTAAATTCGAAGCCAAACAATAGGATAGTCGGAAATTACCGAAGTTCGCTTCGAATATGTAATTTCTCCTACTTTTCTTCCTTTGAATTCCCAAAACAAAATCTTCCGGATTTGATCCATTCCTATTGAAATTCCAAAATTCAATCCTTTGAAAACCTTAAACTTTGAAATTCTTGAGAGCGGAATTATTGATTATTATCGAGAGTTTTCTTAGGTGATTCCGTCACTTAAGATGTAATTAACTATAGGGGCTTTCCCTTATAGGGAATTTTAAAGAACCCAGGTAATATAAACCCTGTTTAATGCTTTCATATTAAGCAGGGGAACTTGTCGGCTTATAAAGTTGGTTCGCAGACCAAACAGATGTCACAAATCTTTTAGTTTATTTAATCGAGCCCCACCATCAAACAGTGTGTTTATCCTTAGGATAGATATACGGTTTGTGATGTGGTGCTCGTTTATATAAACTATTTGGGATTTGAGATCGGTTTGATTTCATATCTTAAGACCTTCAAATTTAAAATTATTTTCAAAATCAAATACTACTTTTCAAATTATTTATTTAAATTAAATTAAAAAAAATTCGCCACACAATTTCTGTTAGGCGACGCCTTTTTCAAAAATTAATACAACACACACGACCTAAAAATATGCCGACAGAAATGTGAACCACAACTACAAGAACAGCATGCAGTCGGCATCTTACTTAAAAGCATTCATGGCCCGATAGCACTTCTCCTCAAGGGATTCACTATTAAGACTTTTGAGAAGTTGTTAAGCAAGGCCGGGAGCTTGCAAGAGGAGGCGAAGCAATTAAGTTTCGCCGACAAGACAGACAAGCAAAAGCCTGTGAAGACTTTTGAAAAGAAATCCGGGATCATTGCAGCAGTCGACAAAGGCAAGCAAGCGATACAAATATCGTCGAACGGCCGCGACAACCTCAACGAATTATCAACAACCTCGACCCGGCTATCGGTCATCTCGACGAGTATGAACAACCGCCTCGTCCGCAACGTACATTATGGGAGCTTCGAGCGGGGAATATCCATTCAAGAATGAGGCAGTGCCAAAAATGTTTCGTAGTCTGATGAAGACTACAGATTTCCAGCTGCCAGAGCCTAAGAGACCAGAAGAAGTCAATAAGAAAGGTGATCCCAACTTTTGCCCTTATCACCAGATGCTTGGGCACAAAATAGAAGATTGCAATACCTTCAAAAGTTGGCTCAACGACAATCTTCAGAAAGGGAATATAACAATCCCAAAGGAGTACATGAAGGAACCCCAAAAAGGAGGTTCCGTCAATGTTGTCTCGACTGATCTCATTGTTCCGATAGATCCCTATGCAGCCGACGATGGATGGACTACCGCTTGGACAAGGTCTTCAAAAAAGATTTTAGATAACATCCAAACCGCCTCGGTGCGAGCTTCAATTCAGAGTTTGAAACCTGTCAAGTCGGCACTATCACTTGCGATAGAAGAACCACCTCAATAGGAGACGATTGAAGAGAAGAAGAAAATAGATGAAGAAGAGAAGACTGAGGCTCCTAAGGCTAGACTAGGGGCTGCTTATCCTAGGATAGTTGTTTCAGATTCGGGGGAGAAATCCCTCGAACCTCTGACTCTGTATGATTATCTGCTCACTCCGGTGGGATCTTATAATGATAACGGTGATGGCGTTGGCTACGTTTGACTGTTTCTAATGATTACGTAACTAGCGACAATCCGGACATCGATTTCGATACAAATGACAATTCTCAAATCATACACAATCTCGACGATCAAAATGACGAAGAAGATATCCATCAAGGAGGCTACGAGAGTTCAATAAGCAACGAATCTGTGTGTGAGTTTCGAGGAGCTCCATTCAGAATAGAGTTAGAGGCTTCAGACTCCGAGGCTAATCCAGAAAAACTTGTCATTCCAATTCAGAAGGAAACACTAGAGTCAGAAGAAATTACGGAAGTAAACTTAAGAAGTGGAAAAGTTCTACCTCCGAGAATGGGTCCAAAGGACAAAGGAAAGCAGGTGGTTGTTCAAGAAGAACCAACCCAAGCAGAAGAAATACCCATTCGGGAAGAAATCGAAACACATGAAAATAAAGTGGATTACAACGTGCTAGCCCATCTTAGGAAACTACCGGCCAAACTGAGCATCTATGACGCTCTCATCTTATCAAAGGAGATGAGAGAAGCTCTGATCAAGGCCTTACTTGATCCAGAAATTTGCTTAGCTCAAATGGCCGGAGATTCCTTAGATGAGGTTTGTTCGTTAAAGGAACAGCGAGGTGTTACCTTCACGGACAATGATCTACTACTTAGGACAGCAGACCACAACCGAACGTTGTATATTTCAGTTACAATTGGGAAGTTTACACTCTCCAGAGTATTGGTGGATCCAGGAGCATCAATCAATATAATGAGTCTTCGAACACTAGCATACTTGGAAATTGATGCTCGCGAGCTCGAAGCCAACAAAATGTTATTAAGAGGATTCAACCAGAAAGGAGAAAGAGCCCTCGGATCAATAACACTACTAATGAAGACCGGTGACTTAGCAAAGATAACCGCAAAATTTCACATAATTGATTCAAAAACGTCGTTCAACGCTCTACTGGGCCGACCATGGATACATGAAAACAGGATGGTACCATCATCTCTACATTAGTGCATCAAATACTACGATGGAGGGGAACGAGTGCATCAAAGGTGACTTACAACCATTCTCCGTACACGAAATTGGAATCCATGAAGATGCGACTTATTATGCACCTCCGAAGAAAACAATCTTCTCCAGAGATACCATAACAAATGAAGCAAAGAAAGTTCGGGACAATGAAGAACCCGAAGTTCTAGTCCGACGATCACTCACCACTCCCTTACGGCGAGATGGTGAAGGTTTCTCCACAACTCGCATCCGAGGTCGAGGCCGGGGACGAGGTCGTGGCGAGACGTTAGGACGGTTGGACGGAGGAAACCAGCAATCAATGTTGATTGGGAAGACGAGTTCGAAGAAGAAAAAGAGATCGAACAAGAAGCGACGACAATAAGTCGGAAGAAGCCGCAATTCGAGGATCCCGCTCGAAGATGAAAAGAATGAAGAATATAAATCAATGTACGAGAAGATTAACCACTATGTACATACTATGACCCCGACCCCGATCCATTCTAATAAGATCGAGGGTATGGTGGTCGAAAGAGGTACGTAGCGGCGATGCAAAGCCAATCAAATTCTACCGTGGTGCTCCTTCCTCCAAAACTGAAAATAATGTACAATTTGAAGATGTCACTTCATCGGAATTAATGGAATTACCTTTTGAGTGGTTCTCTCCCTGTGTTCAAAATTTAATTCAGCGTGGTTTCTTACCTCGACAATGGACAAAAGGCCAATCACAACATTTTAAAAAATTATGGAATAACTCCGGTCGTCCACCTAATTCAAAGCATGGTCTCGGATTCGGCACAGTAGGATCAGTTGACGATACTGAATTTTGCTTGGTTGTTACTTGCGAGTCCAATGAAAACTGCATGGAAACTACAGAAGAATTTGATGATTTACAAATTGGAGATGCTCCACCAGAATTCGAAGAAGAAATTAAATCTACAATAGATGAGTTAACGGAAGTTAACTTAGGTACTAGCGAAGAGCCTAGACCTACCTTAGCTCCTTACTCAATAAAGAAGACTCCGAAGAAATAATCAAGTTATTAATGGAATTTAAAGACTGTTTTGCTTGGAACTACGATGAGATGTCAGGTTTAGCTCCGGAGGTCGCGATCCATAAGCTAGAGTGGATCCTACTTACGTCCCGATCGGACAAGGTCCCGAGAAAATGCGTCTAGAAATTGAACAACAAGTCATAGCTGAAGTTAAAAAGCTAATATACGCTAAATTTGTCCGTGAAGAACAATACCCGACTTGGTTAGCCAATGTGATGCCAATCAGAAAGAAGAATGGTTAGATCAGAATTTGTGTGGACTTCAGAGATTTAAACAAGGCATGTCCAAAGGATGAATTCCCTCTACCGATCCCGAATTAATGATCGACATTGCTTCGACACATGAAATATTCTCATTCATGGATGGATCTTCGGGATACAACCGGATAAAAATGGCTCCGAGAAGATGAAAAGCTTACAGCATTCAGAACGCCGATCGGAGTATATTGCTACACAGTGATGCCATTCGGACTGAAGAACGCAGGAGCAACATACTAGAGAGCGATGACAAGAATTTTTGATGATCTCATCCACAATCAAGTCGAATGCTACATGGACGATGTGGTCATCAAAAGCAAAGTAAAGGACAACCACTTGTATGATTTGAGAATTGTTTTCGAACGATTAAGACAATTTAACCTTAAGATGAATCCCTTAAAATGCGCCTTCGGCGTCACCTCCGGGAAATTCTTAGGATTCGTTGTCCGATATAGTGGAATTGAAATTAACCTAGAAAAGATTAAATCTATCTTAGAAATGCCGCCTCCCAAAACCTTAAAACAACTACGATCTTTTCAAGGGAAGCTGGCATATCTTCGACGCTTTATCTCAAACTTGTCAGGTAGGTGTCAGCCTTTCTCGGCATTAGTTCAAAAGGACGCCAAATTTATTTGGGAAGAAAAATGTCAGAGGGCCTTCGAGGACATTGAACAATATTTAATGACACCTCCTGTCTTAGCGACCCCGGTCTCGGGTAGACCGCGATACTTTATACCGCGGCTTTAGACGACTCTCTCGGAGCCTCGTTAGCCAGTGTCGATGATGAGGGTAAAGAAAATGCTCTTTATTACTTAAGCCGTCGTTTACTTTCGACGAAAATAAGGTATCCCGCAATTGAAAAGCATTGTTCGGCCCTGATCTTCGCCGCTCAAAAGCTCAGGCACTACATGCTTTCTCATAAGGTCAACCTGATTTCGAAGTTTAATCCATTGCAATACTTGATGACTCGTCCAACGCTTTCCGGCAGACTTGCCAGATGGTCGATGATATTATTGCAATTCAATATAACTTTCGTGCCTCTTCGTGCCGTAAAGGGACAAGTCTTAGCAGATTTCCTCGCAGCACACCCTATGCCGGCAGAATCTCCTCTCAATGACGATCTGCCAGATGAACAAATAATGAACCTAGAAGACCCTGATGATCAACGTTGGGAATTATATTTCGAGGGAGCATCTTCAGCACACAAAGATGAAGAATCGCAAGTGATAGTGCCCGGTAAGGCAGGGATCAGATTAATCTTTATAACACCAGAGCGGGGGATGTTAAGATACTCCTACCACTTGACAGAGCCGTGTACAAACAACGAAGCAGAATACGAAGCCCTCATAACGGGATCGGAATTAACTATTCAAATGGGGATAACACACATCAACATCTACGGGGATTCGCGAGTTAATCATTCAACGGATCGCCGGACGAGTACGGAATTTTAAAGCCAAGACTCGAGCAATACTTCCGGTATGCCATACGGTTGTTGGAACAGATTCGAATGTGACGATCTACAAAATTCCCGGAAAAAAAAATGCCTTAGCGGATGCGTTAGCCCGCCTCGCAAAAGAATTTGCACGCTTGCAAGATGAGTCGATAGAAGTGTCGGTTCACGGACGTCGGGTCCTATCACGACTCAACATAGACACAATACACAAATCGAAAAAGAAGAAGAATCGGTTGCAACGGTGACGGAAAACACGAAGATCGGCGATAGCCATTAATGAACTACATGCAAACGAGAAAGCTACCGGACGATAGGTCGCTAGCCCATCGGATCAAGAAAAGAACTCGTCCTACGCATTAATAAACAACACATTGTACGGAAGGTCTTTTAATCAAATGTGGCTAAGGTGCCTAAGCGGGTCCGAGGCCCGTGAAATTGTTAAAGAGGTGCATTCGGGACTCCGTGGCGCTCACCGATCGAGTCCGAAGATGAAAATGAAAATTAAAAGACTAGGGTACTACCGGCCCTCGATGATGACCGACCGCATGAAAATCGCCAAGAGCCGTCACCAATGCCAAGTGCATGGAGTGGATTCTACACCAACCTCCAAATGTGCTACATCCGACAATTGCATCGTGGCCATTTGAATGTTGGGGCACGGATATAGTGAGTCCGATAGAACCACCTACGGATTACTTTTCCAAGTGGGCGAGGCGGTTCCACTTAGAGAAGTGAAAGCACACCACGTGATACGGTTTTCAAAAACCAAGTTGTCTACCGTTTCGGAGTGCCGCGCGAGGATCATCTCGGATAATGGGTCGGCATTCGGAAGCACGCAAATCAACAATTTTTTCGGGAGACACGGAATCGGTCGGCGATATTCCACAATTTACTACCCAAGAGCAAACGGCCTGGCTGAGGCTTTTAATAAAACTCTCGTTCAAATTTAAAAAAAAACTTTGGACGATAATAAGAGAAATTGGCACGAGAAGTTGTTAGAAGCCTTATGGGCCTACCGGACAACCTTCAGAACTCCTACTCAAGCTACACCTTACGCTCTGGTGTACGGGTCCGAGGTAGTGTTACCTATAGAGGTTCAACTTTCTTCACTCGAGTGCGAGTTGCGAAACAAAATCACGACGGAAGAGAATGCCAAATTACGGCTAGAAGAATTGGAAAGCCCGGAAGGGAAAAGACTTACGGCGCGGCGAGAATTTAGAACTATACCAAGCTAAGATGGTTCGAGCCCATGACAAGCCGAGTCCGCGCAAGAACCATCGAAGTTGGTGACTTAGTTCTCGTTCTCAGAAGACCTATTCTTGCACACCGCAAGATAGGAGGAAAATTTGAACCCACTTGGGAAGGACCGTTTGTGGTTGAAGCAGTGTACTCAGGAGGCTCCTACCAGCTAGTGAATTGCCAAGGAGAACGACATATGCTTCCGATCAATGGAAGATACTTGAAAAAGTATTACGCTACCTAATGTTTCGAAGGAATGAATTCTTCATCCTTAGAAGCACGGGCGAAGTAATTACTTATGACTGGGTCCGAACCCAAAAATAATAAAATGTGCTAAAACAAATAAAATCATGATAATAAAGTTTTCCTTGTTTTCTCTTCCATATCGAGAACTTTTTTCCTGATCTTTTCCCATTTCATTCCTGTTAAATACAAAAAGTAATATAAAAAAAAAACTGTCTCTAATAAACATTTTCTTAATGTTCTTGTTCTTAGTACAGCCCCTGATCCTTTTCCTTTTCTTTTCGTAGGGAAATGTCGAACGGGCGGTTGGTCCTGAACTTTAGAAATGGCGTAAGCCTTGCACTTGATGAGAAGAGGGTGAAAGATGGAGCGATAATCGAGATTGACTCGGACTTCGCACCAGCAGGCCTACGATACGAGGAATGTGACTGGATCCCAGTTGACCGAGAGGAACTGCCCGGGCGGACAAGTGATGAAAGTGGGTGGCCCAAGCCACCAATCCAAGACGAAGAAAAGGAAAGCAAATGCTGAAGAAGACAAGAAAATCAAGTCTGTAGTCACTACAGCAGAGGGTAGGCTTGTCAGCGCCGCGCCCATAGGGATTTAGGAAGTTCAAAGAGCTACTCTCACAGCAACGCAATGAAGAAATAAGAATCGCCATATCCGTAAGATGTTAACCAAACTAGCAGCGGACCAACGCGACAAGGCGATTGCTGCTTGCCGGTACATACACTTCGAGGACGCCGGTTCACCGAGTGCCGGAAGAAAGGAGGCCGGCTCCTAGGATAACGAAGGGACCGGGGAAATCTCACGGAGATCGGAAGAAAGAAGGCTACCACGCCACAAGATAGAACCACCGGTAATGCATAACCTTGTTGCGAAGCAGCCCGGAGGATGTCCCGACGGACATCATCCCCGAGGAGCCGAGGTATGCAGGGAGAACGTGAAGGGATTGAGCCGTATATCCCACAATACGTCACTGAGGCCCCGCCATTTGCAAATTATTCCGAGTACGAGTCCGGAAAGAATGCAGAATGTCGAAAAGAAAACTTTTGAATACTTCGAAAGAATTAGAGGCAGAAGGATCAATATACTAGAAGGCCTCGAGCTACATACAGACGTATTCTCAGAATATGAACAACAACAAATCGTGGATTGCATCCGAGATTTGAAAAGAATGGGCCGAGCGGGCCACCTAAGAGAAAACACCTACTCAGAACCCCGGAGATGGATGCCAGGGAAAGGTAGAATTACAATACAATGTGGATGCTGCTACAATTTCAAAGAAGACAGGAAGGGTAACCCACCAGGGATACTCCGTCATGGCCAAGTGGATCCAATGCCATTAGTCATCAAGAGAATGGTAAAGAGATTGATAACATGGAGGGTACTGCTAGCAGATTGCATACCCAATAGCTGCATTATTAACATTTACAAGCGAGTGATTGCATACCCCCGCACATAGATCACCACGACTTTGTCGGACCTTTCGCACGAGTCTCTTTCCCGAACGAGTGTAACATCATGTTCGGATCCGACCTCCGGATAGCGAGGCCCGGGTGAGTTCCGAGGGCCGGTGAAGATACCATTACCGGTAGGTTCCGTCATGATGCTGAAGGGCAACGGAGCAGATGTCGCTAAACATTGCATACCAGGAGTACCAGTGAAGCGGATCTCAGTTACTTTCAGAAGGATGGACGACAGGAAGACACCTTACCACTTCCAGCCAGACCCATAGCTAGAGAATCTCTGGCCTTATGAGTTGTGGGTTACATGGAAAATATCACACCTCCAACGTACATCCATACGGCATCCTTGCCAAGGATGACTTGGAAGGTGATGTTATTGACCATGTACCTCACTATTCAGACAAGGATTTTTGACAGATGTTTTTTTGGATGGATCGACAAAGATCATACATAGTCCGTTTTGAGTCTACATGGATTGTATGAGATGTATTCCAGATCGAGTTGTATGATGTATCTTCAACATGATTGGAATGAAAGTGACCATGTCACATTTTTGGCCTTCACCTCTTTTGTGCAAATTGACTGGGAAACGCCATTAAAGTTAAATGAACTTCGAACAAAGAACAAAAAAGAAATAAAAAAAAGAGAGAATAAAGGAAAACATTCCTTAAAAATCTAAAAATTATAACCACCAAACTCACATGGACATTAAATAAATAAAATAAATTTGAATCGTTAAAGGACAGACAAAATGAACACATATTTCAAATCAAATTTCAATCTAAAATTCAAATTCAATCTTTCCAGATTCCAAATCTAAATCAAATTCAAATTCAATCCTTCCAAATTTCAAATCAAATCTCAAATCAAATTTCAAATTCAATCCTTCCAAATTTCAAATCCAATCTCAATCAAATTCAAATTCAATCCTTCCAAATTTCAAATCCAATCTCAATCAAATTCAAATTCAATCTTTCCAAATTTCAAATCCAATCTCAATCTCAATTTCAAATTCAATCCTTCCAAATTTCAAATCCAATCTCAATCAAATCTCAAATTCGATCTTCCAGATCTCAAATCAAATCTCAATCGAAAATTCAAATTCAATCTCCCAAATCTGAAATCCAATCCGTTCTACTCTTTCCCTTGTACGGATGGAAGCGGTTGATTCCATTGACACGGATCGAATCTGATGGCGAGGAATTATATCCAATCCAAACCAGTGATTTCAGATCAACTCTTTTGAATGGGATATGTAACATCTACATATTCCCTCCTAATCTATTTCCTTCCATGAAAGTCTTTTACAACTTTCATGAAATTCTCGAAACACCAAAATTCCAAACTTTTCAAATCAACACTACAAATCTTTGCAAAGTCAATGACTACATCAAATTCAAACTTTTGGAGTTGAGGACTTTACATCCGAGACTACATTGCTTTAGGATTCTTTCCCTATCGCAATGAAATACATCAAAATCAAACTTTTGGAGTTGAGGATTTTACATCCGAAACTGCATTGCTTTAGGATTCTTTCCCTATCGCAATGAAATACATCAAAATCAAACTTTTGGAGTTGAGGATTTTACATCCGAGACTGCATTGCTTTAGGATTCTTTCCCTATCGCAATGAAATACATCAAAATCAAATTCTTGGGGTTGAGGATTTTACATCCGAGACTCGCATTGCTTTAGGATTCTTTCCTATCGCAATGAAATACATCAAAATCAAACTTTTGGAGTTGAGGATTTTACATCCGAGACTGCATTGCTTAGGATTCTTTCCTATCGCAATGAAATACATCAAAATCAAATTCTTGGGGTTGAGGATTTTACATCCGAGATCGCATTGCTTTAGGATTCTTTCCTATCGCAATGAAATACATCAAAATCAAATTCTTGGGGTTGAGGATTTTACATCCGAGACTGCATTGCTCTAGGATTCTTTCCCTATCGCAATGAAATACATCAAATTCAGACTTTTGGAGTTGAGGATTTTACATCCGAGACTGCATTGCTTTAGGACTCTTTCCCTATCGCAATGAAATACATCAGCATCAAATTCAGACTTTTAGGGTTGAGGATTCTACATCCGAGACTGCATTGCTTTAGGATTCTTTCCCTATCGCAATGAAATACATCAGCATCAAATTCAGACTTTTGGGGTTGAGGATTTTACATCCGATAACGCATTGCTTTAGGTTCTCTCCCTATTGCAATGAAATACATCAAAATCAAACTCTTGAGGTTAAGTATTTTACATCCAATACCGCATTGCTCTGAGATCTCTCCTCATTGTAATGATTCAATCCAATCGATTCAATTTTCTTTTGAGGTTGAAGATGTTACATCTAAAACCACAAAATTCCAATTTTCATTTCAAGTCTAAATCCCTTCAAATTAATCTTAACAAAACTTCAATCTAAATTAAAACTCAAACTAAAATCTAAGCTCACACATCAAAACTTAATCTGAAACAAAATAAAATCAAAATTGAAATTCCCCCAGATCATGTGATTTGGGATTCACCTCTTTCCCTTTCCCCAGCGAGAGTTCAGGAATCTCCGAGTCTCGGAGATATACTCGACACTCCCAGCGGAAACTCTTCTACTTTGTCCTAAGTTCGTCACTTGGACATCTGTGTTGGTTTTGTTGATCTCTTCGGTCAACGCCAATACGCGCGGTGTACTTGGTTAGCTCACCACACCTATTGGGGGTCCATTTGTTGACCTCATTTTTGATGAGGTCTTCTCTTCTTCTTAGTACTTAGGATCTAGCCTTAGGCTTTTCCTTTGACTGTCTTAGAGGACTAGAATTGGGACCCACCACTTAGAAATTTAAACCACTTCTTAACTCCCTGTAAACTCTACAAACTTGACTATAGACCCCTAATCACCTAGAGGGTTTAAATTAAATGTGGAAGTTTAAAGGATGAGTTCCTATAGGACTCTTTGGCCTTAGGACTGCCCTGGGTGGCCTGGTCTGGTGAAGGGGCTGACTTACACACACACACTACACCTATACA